>OY856412.1:72530000-73130000 GCA_963693085.1 Alisma plantago-aquatica | reverse complement strand
TCTTATAAGAAGATTAGGGTAAAGGTATAATATTAGGGTTTTATTTGTAAACATGTTTACCTTTCACAACTAAGCATTATTATATATAGTATGTTACTTAGTGACTAAGTCATCCCTGATTAATGGAAAAATAATATATTATAAATATTTTAGGAAGGTGTATTTAATTCATGTTCCCCTAAAATTATTTATGATCATATGGGAAATATGTACATTCATAATCTCTAGCATCCTTAGTGTGTTTATCATGGCTTATAGTGTAGAATTATACTTATAGTTTAATTAATAGTGGTTTGGGGTATAGGTCATTAGTTCAATCTTTTTTTTTATTATTTATGTATTCTTTTTACTATTTAAACTATCATAGTACTTTACTTGACTTAAGTTCATCTTTTATAGATAAATGAAGATAAATCTAAAAATTTATTTTTGTTTTTAAAGTAACATTCATGGTTGTATATGTCAGTCTAGTGGTACCCGTATGGTAAAGTTTATTTTTTGTGACTGAAAGGTCATGAGTTCAAAACCCCTGGCAATAGGATGAATGAATTGCCAAGAAAATACATTTATGGTGATATAATAAGCAAGTCTCACTCATTACTTCATGTTAGGAGTTTTGCAAGTATTACTTTTTCAACCTCTATTTAGTTCATTGTTCTTAAACTAAGTTACTCTCTTAATGACTAAGGCGTACAAGACTTAAACCATTATAATAATTACTCTTTAACCTAACTAATCATTTAGAGAGGCAACATGGATAGACCAACCAGATCATATGTATCCAAAACTTCATCTTCTTACACTCTTACTTTTCACTTAGGCTTAGGGTGTCAGGGTTAAACATGCAAGTCAGGGGTTTATTCGATTAAGGATTATTCTACCACCCAAACTTTCTTGTGGTGGTGACTTGGTTCTAAAATCCATCGATAAAATCAGAAGGCTTGTCTTTTTATACATATAACATAACAATGAAAATAAGTTCAGCAATAAAATATTTATAATGCAAATATGAAGTTTGCGCTAAAGTCAATTTGAGAAGAAAGTTAGACACCTTCCACAACACAACACATATATAATTATTCTATCATCACTTCATTCCACTAAGAGGGTCTAATAATGCATTTGTCAAAAAATGCATACTATAATGTCTCTAGTATAGAAGCATTGGAGGAAGAAGGGTTTATATTTAAGCACGATCAACTTCCATAAACCCTTATAAGGTGTGACATCCATTGTTCCCTACTTTAGTCTAATCATAATCCACACTGCCTCTTTTCCAGACACATGGAAATGATATAATCATTCAATATCACAATAACGAGATTTAGGGTTTTCCCATTACTCGTTGATTTAAAACTATAGTGTATCCACAATACAAGGTGAACTATAAAGTAATTTGACAATCATCTTTTTCACTAGGTAATCTAATTACATCATGGGATGAGAGAGGTGAAAACTTAAGAGTATTTTCTAAACCAATAGCTTCCATCCACCAATGCTCATGCTTGAGGCATATCAAACTCAATGAGGATGGTATCTAGCCCTTGGATAGATGGTTTTGCACAAAGTTATATCAAGGTAACTCTTTATATAGAGAAGTTAAAGTATACTATACCCTAACATAGATAGTTCAGGTTGCCACTTAGTAATAAGGGATCATCAAAAAATCTAACTTACATGATAGTTCAAGGTTTGTTGTCCGTGAATGCTCAATCCTCAAAGTGAGCGTAGCCAAGCTTTGATAAAAAGACAACAAAAGATAAGAGTTGAAGGTGAAAACTAGGGTTAAGCCTAGCTATGCGTGTTCAGATTAATCTACACACTATTTAAGTCGAGATAACCTCTCATAAAGAGGAAGATACAAACCAATCAGTGGAAGAGTCAAACTTACATAAGAAAACTTATATCTTGATTAAGATGGTAGGGTCTATAGGATTACTCAAAAACTAAATCTCAATTGTAGTGTTGTCTAGGAAGGGTGAAGGTGACCAAATTAGGCAGGGATTCACACCCTAATTGGCATTCCACAACTTAGGGTTAAGTATATAAACAACCTATATAGGGTTACTAAATTTCCAAATTAAGGAATAAGATCGGATATCGTGAAGTATTCATATTACTGACTACTTTTAGCTTAGATGCCATATTGTAAAGAGTGGGACCTAAGAGGGGGTCCACTCCTTACTAAATGAGAGATAAAATAATCCAACTCCAAACATACTACAATGTATTAAGGAAAGGTGGTATTTTATTTTATTTTTCTCAAATGGTATGTATCACAAAGAAAAATGATTAATAAGAAGAAGAAATATGTCTATTAACAAGGTTACAAGACGTTTCATATACAATTATTCCTCATCTTAAAGGTGGCATGAGAGAATAGAAGTTTACTTCTAATTGTATATGAGACTAGTTGCATAGGAAAATATGGCATCCCAAGCTATCCTCAACTCCAAACTAATGTAATGACCTTCACGAATCATTGTACTCAAAATCACCCATACCTAGGTGGTTTAATAACAACACCCAGAAAGGAAAGAGAAGGAGGAGGTATGCATCACTAAACACTGAATATGTGCATAATAAACATATTTGAGCATTATTAGATGTGTAAGAATAAAAAAAGGGTGATTCCGATAAGGTAAGGGATTAAATCATGTATGTTAGTACAAGAAGATATTGTTAAATAGAATGAGGCAGTATAATTTATGAGAACAACATAATAATTTTAGAGATCTTGCCCAAATGAATCACAACAATAAAAAATGTGCATGCAGGTTAGACTAAGTGAATCTATTATAGGGCTGATATTGCATAGGATCTTGAGCCAGGGAGCAAGGGGGATTAAAATCCCAATCCACCAAGGATAAGGGGGAGAACAATCCTGATACCCCAAGGGTAAGGGGGAGTAAAATAGTGATACCCAAAATATGAGAAGTATATGATTGTATAGAAGTACTACTACTCTAGATTACTAGTCTAATAACAAGAATGCAAATAGTGTGGCAAGATGAAATCATTACATTATCAATTTATTCAATAACATAAAGATGAAAAAATGGGTAATTAACCCAATCATCAATAGATAATTCTACATTTTAACAATCACATATGTATTTCATGAGTATAAATATTGTGTCAAGAAGGAGAACTATTCAAAGATGCCTCATTATGGGTAAATGGTTTTATAATCAATTTAATCCTTAAATATAAATGGATACAAACCATACCTCTCAAACAAGATAAAGTACTCCAAAAGTCTTCCTATGGTTCACAGTTAGGACTCCCAATACTAATTCCAATATAGAAGTGCACAAGGCCTATTAGTTATATCATTTGATTTATTAAACCCTAAAATGACCTAACTTGACATATTAGTATTTGACTCTAAAAACTTTACAATTAAATTGGGATGAATTTCTAATATCAAAATTATATGTTTTTGTATTTTTACGAGCAATGCCTATCTAATTATCATTTTTACATGACATTTATTTTATTAGTCAATGAAGTAGATGGTGAAAGGCCCATTTACCCTTCTACCTATGACAGAACATTTTAAACAACATGGCATGAAAGATTATTCATCAACATTGGTTATCTTATGGACTTGGAGAACAACCTCACAAGGTAGAGGGTTCCTACTACCCCTCCCATGAGTTGGGAGGATCAACCAAAAGGAAGGGAGGACAAAAATACAATCAGTATCAACTCCAATCGAGGTCGAAAAACCCAAGACCAAAGAAGAATCAAGGCAAAAAGAAGATTAATAACCCAACATCCTGGTCCACAAGGAACCAAAGAGATAAACACCAGGGAAAAAACCATCTTAAGATAACTCAAAACATGTCTAGACACCAACGAAAACCTCACAAAAATGAACAACAAACTAAAGGAGAAATTGGTGAGAGAGCGGTGGATTCATCAATTTGACACACATGTACACATGTTCCTAATGGAAACAGGGAATACACCTACAAGTGCAAGTTGGATCACTTCATAAGCCACCTTTGGACTCACTTTCAATGTTACATGCACTGGCCTCAATAACTTGTCGATGGACTAGCCATGGCGGTGGATGTAAATTGAGTCTAAGAGGGAGAATGAGTTAGATGGAGGTTAGATTGTTGGTGAAAGATGATGCAGAAAGTTATGGTGATATGACTCGAGAGGGGATCCACTCTTACTCAATAAGAGGAACAAAACAATCCAAATTCAAACATAGTATAAGTTATGATGGAAAAGAGGTATCTTATTTTTATTTTTCAAATGGTATGTATAATAGAGAAAAATTATTAATAAGAAACAAAAATACAACAATTAACAATGTTACATGCAATATCATATAAAATTATTCCTGACCTGAAAGGCGACATGAGAAAATATAAGTTTACTTCTAATTGTATAAGAGACCAATGGCAGAGGGAAATCAAGCATCCCAAGCTATCCTCAAATCCAAAATCCTACATGATGTTCGTGAATCATTATCTTCTAAAGCACCTATGCCTAGGTGGTTTTGGGATAACACCTGGAGAGGAAAGACAAAGAGGAGGCATGCATTAGTAAACATTGAGTATGTGTATAATAAATATATTTTAGCATAATTGGATGTGTGAGAGGAAAAAGGGGTGCTTCGTACAAGGTATATTTTACAACATGTAGGTAAGTGCAAGAATATATTGTACAAAAGAATGAGGCAACATAATTTATGAGAACAATAAAATCATTTCCAAGATCTTTCCCAAATAAATCATAATGACAAAAAAAATGTTCATGCTAGGTCAGACTAAGTGAATTTATTATAGAGTCGAGACACAATAGGATATCTAGCTAGGGAGAAAGCAATATTAAAACCCATGTCCTCCAAGGATAAGGGAGAGTAGAACCCTGATACTTGGGGGGTTTAAACCTTGACACACAATATATAGAAAGTTTATGGATGTACTAAAGTACCACTACTATGGATATTAGTCTAATAATAAGAATTGCAAATAGTGTTGTGAGAAGAAATGATTCCATAATCCTTAAATTCATTAATGTAAATATAGAAAATGCATAAGTAACCCAACCAACAACAAATAACTCTACATTTGAGAAGCAATAAGAGGATTATATATTTCATGAGGTATAAATATTGTGTGAAGGAGGAAAGATGCTCAAAAATGCCTTATCATGGAAAAGTGGATTTATAATAAATTTAATGCTCAAGTGTAAATAGAGATTTCACATACCTCTCAGATAAGATATAAGTACTCCAAAAGTCTTCCTAACTGTCATAGTAAGGCATCCAAACACCTAATTACAATATATAAATGCATATGGTTTATTAGTTATATCCTTTGATTTATTACACCTTAAAATGACCTAACTGACATGTTTGTATTTGACTCTCAAAACTATACCAGTAAGTTTGGTGTATTTTTCTGATATATAAGTCATATGATTTTGTATTTCTGAGCTATGCATATCTGGTTACCACTTTTACAAGATAAACACATTTATATAATTATAAGATGAAGTAGATCATGAAAAGACTCATTTACCCTTCTACCCGTGACAACATCTTGAACAACAGTGCATGAAAAATTATTGATCAACATGGATTCTCTTCTAGACTTGGTGAGAAACTCTCAATGTAGTGGCTTCCTCCTACCACCTCCCATGAGTTGGGACAATCCATCCAAAGGAACACAGGGTAAGAAATCCAACCAATAACTCAAATATGATCAAAGTCGACGAATCCAATACCAACTGAAGAATCGAAGAAGAAAGAAGATTAATTACCAATAGATCCCTAATCCAGGAGGAACTGAAGAGACCAACATTGAGGAAAACATTATCCTAAGATAACTCAAAACATGGGTAGGCAGTGAAGAGATTCTCATAGAAGTGAATGGTGCAAGAAAGGGAGAAATTGGCTAGAGAGTGGTGGATTCATCAATTAGACACACAACTATAGATGATCCTATGGGAAATAGGTGATATACCTATAAACACAAGTTGGGATGCTTCATAGGCCACTTTCGCCTCATGTTTAGTGTTACATGCACTGGCCTCAACAACTTGCTAATAGACTACCTATGGCAATTGGATGTAAACCAAGTCGGAGAAGGATAATGAGGTAGATGGAGGTCGGTTTGTTGGCAGAATATATCCCAATGAGGAATGGTGCTAGGACGTTGGTGATAGTAATCACACTCAATCTAGACACTTGGATCTTTGCTGCCCGCCACCAATAAACCTCGATGGAAAAATGATCGGCCTAAATCACATGTCTAGAAGGAGCAGATTCATAGTAGTCAGACTTTTAAAGAGATAACCCGACTCTCAGGCCCCCACAACGATAAATGGGGTCCGATTTAGCGATCAGGGTCGAACACAGTGACAAGGTTGGTAGTGTTAAGTGCATAGAATCTAACACTCTTATACTCCAGATAGCGAGGGTATAACAAGGGGTGTTCCCTAAGGAATGATGGCACTCAATCCAAAGTAAAGCAAGAAAACAAAGGTAACAAAAGAAAACAAATGAAAATGAAAATAAGGCAAAACAATTATATGGACGGGAAGTCAGGTCGAGGTTCTCCTACTAAGACTTCTCACCAACATGCAATATCATCTCTCTCTCCCATATACTTTCATCAAGATTACAAGAAACCATCTATAGCATCTATTCCACTCTCTCTCGAGATGAGGATAGATCTAAGTCTAATGATAGTCTCTCTCTCGAGATGACTGCACACAAACTTCATAGCATAACATATGATTTAAAGCTTTAGCATTCCAACACTCTCATGCATTCATACTACTCCATATCATGTCATAAAAGTTGTATTACTCTCTCGAGATATCAACTATCAAACATCACAAGATGGTAGCTAAGCATGCAAGTGAAGCATTAAAACAGGTGTATGGAGATAATCTTGATAGAATATATATATTCAACAGAAAGAGACAATATACATGTTGGAAGAGCCTTAGTGGCTACTCCCAACCCAAGTTAAAGTTTTAGCCGCTCATGCTTGCAGATAGAATAATAGCATTACAAAAAGATGGATACATGAAGTTCCACGAAGAGAGGAGGGAAGTATAGCCACATGGAATGATAGATCTAGACATAGAGAGAAGAGATGTGATACGACACAATACTTCTTCAGATCTAGATCTAGCAGGTTGAAGGCACGAATGATCTTATTCTCTCAAAGAAGGAGTCTTCAGTCTTCTCTGTCCTCAGCTTCTTCCTTTGGAGATCCCAGACTAGTGGATGGGATGGAATGGAATGAGTTTGGGATGCATCAACACTTTGTGGTCCTTGGGATCTGATCCATGATGTAATGATTTGACAAGACGGGTGGGTGGCCTATTTATAGGTGCATTCCACCGACTTAAGCCTAGACTGCGGCTGTGGTCTGGGTTGGGGAGGTGTGAGACCGCAGTCATGGTCTGCTCTTTATTCCCTCTTTCATCATGGTCAAACTCGATTGTAGTCTGCCAGTTGCTCGCGGTCTGGCGATGATCGCGGTCGAGGTCGACTCATGCTTTGCATTGGAGAGGTTGAGATTGAGGTCTTCTTTACTTGATCGTGGTCTGTAGGGATCGTGACCTCGATTGGACCGTGACCTTCTTTGAGTTGCGGTTGAACTTGGCATCCACGGTCTCCAAATAGATTGTTTCCCCTAGCTTGATTGGTACTCCTATACTGATCGTGACCTCTGCTGTGGTCGTGGTTTAGCAGTGATTGTGGCCTTGAAGCTGGTCGTGGTCTGGTTTGAGCACAAAGCAACAGTGGGCTTAAGGCAGACGAAGACCTCGACCATAATGCTATGGTCCTTGTTGCATGAATGGATCACGGTCGAGGTGATGATCGCAGCTTGGGCTATATATGCACCTGAAAACAAAGAAGGATGTGTAAGTTAGGTCTTTAAGCAAAAAGATGGTAAAACATGTGGAAAGATAACAAAAGGTATACTAAAAGAGGTGTATAATATATACAAAAAGTACGTAAAATAAAGTGTTATCAACTCCCCCAAACATAGAGCCAAGCATGTCCTTAGGCTAAGAGTAGGTTTGAGAACTCAGAGAGAGAAAAAGCAAACTTATGTGACAACATTATAGAATATAACATGACTGAAATATATTATTCTTACATCAAGTCTGTTGGGGTATGTTTTCTAACCTTTAGGTCTCATTCCTCTCTCTGAACTAGAGTTGCATAACTTCATTTTCTCACCATTGCCTTCAAATGTAAAAGGTTCCTCCTTCTCAACTTATCACCCCTTCTCCTTAGGTAATAACCATACTAATACAAGATCTTTCTCAAGGGGTAGCTTTCAAACCATTTCTTTATTTTCAGCTGGCCCTATGCTAATGTGTTCAGGTAGGCTTAAGGCTTCAAGTGTTTTCCTCTTCCCTCTGAGCTCCTCACCCACAACTGTCGTAAGAACAGTGTTGCCTTTTTTGGGATTCTAACTTTAAGTATGGTGGTTTTGTGAGTTTCATTCGGGATTAGAGGTGTGTAAGCTTGGCTTCAAGATTCCACTTACGGGAATGATATATCTGCATTCATGAGTGCAGCAATACACAGACCGTGTGGAAACTTTTGGCATATTTTTTGGCACAAATCTCATTATTTGTTTTTCTTTTTGTCTTTTTACATCTCCTTTTAGGCTTGGGTGTGAGGGATCTTTAAGTGGTCTTCTGGGCGGCCAAGCCTCTTCTTAGATATGCTTTGAAAAGGGCAACTATTTCCCTCTCTTTGGAGATAAGGATTTCCTGATCAAAAGCATCAGGTGCGGGTAGTTGGTCAGGAGTATGGGTTGGTGAAGTTCTCTAGTCTGTGAAGGTTTCATGAGTTAAGGTTGTCACACATACAACGTCTTATTGTAAGAATGAGGTAGAGAAGTATTTCTATGTTTCTTGTTTTACTCATATATATATATATATATATATATATATATATACATAGGTTGCTTATTTATTTCTCTCTAGGAAGGTGAAAGTACTATGATTTTGAAAATTTAGCAGGAGAGGAGGCTAGATTCTGAATTCGAAAGGTAGCTTTTGCAAAAATTTTGAAAATTTTTGTGAAAATTTTAGAGAGGTAAAAAGATGGTAAATTTACCTCTCTAGCCCATTTATGACCCCTCCCCCAAACTTATCCTGCACCACGTCTCAAGGTGTCAAAATTTGAGTGAGACGTATAAATGGGCTTTCTTTATTCTTTTTTTATTGGTGGAGGCCCATTTAGACTCGACAAGCATGCTTGTGTATACTCCTTGCAGTGCATGGTGTTTTTCGTACTGCATGACCTCCACCTTATCATCCATATTGGCTAGGGCCACCATCTACGTTAAACAGAAGAAGTCGCAGTCATTTGATAGGGGCACCTGCTGGGGGCTCCTGTGGCAGAATTGTGTTTTTTGAAGTCTTTGCCCACCGTATGCTTGTACCCTTTGCCATGGCTTTTTATCATATTAACAATCACCTCAGTGTATGTGTTGGCCTTTTCTTCTATTGGAGTCTTTGTGATCATCATGTTAGTCTTTTTATTAAGTGCAAAGGCCACATCTGAGTTGTTGTAGAGGATTGCAGTCCTTTTAACGACATTGACGACCAGCATAGTCCAATGATTGTCGTGAAGAATTGGAAGAAAGATGTAGTCTGTAGGGATGTCGCCAAACATTGTTGGAGGTGCTCCTTTTTTCCTGATCATTTGTCTTTCAAGATGTCATCTACAAACAGGAAGTATGCAATGTGAGTATTCAGCATGTTGTCACCTAGTAGCGCATGGTAATCTGACATCGTGCTAACTAAAAGATATCCTCCTATTTTCAGTGTTTCTCAGAGTTCATCTTTTAGCACGTAAATGCCATCTCTCTCGAAGATGACATCTCCCGCCGAATCATTTTCTTTCAAGGACCTCATAATGATATTTAGTTCTTCTAAAGACAGGCTAAGGCAGCTCCATCTATCAAAGTCCTTGAAAGAAGATGTAACTTCTCCTACCAGTTCGTCTGGCTTTACATCGACTCAATCTTATTCTTCAACCTCTCCCTCCTCAGGTTGTTCCTTTGAAGGTTGTTCTTCTGGGATTTCTACTACTGGAGGCTGCTTTGGTTCATCATTTGATGCGTGCTTTATAGCTTTTTCAGTGCCTTGACTCCAGCCTTCTTTCCAATCCTCAACCCTGGCTGGCTCTGTTGGATCGACCCATATTGTTTTTAGTTATTCCCTCCAAGTCACCTTTTCAGAAAGAGGGATATATTTGTGAAGTCTTTGAGGCACAACTTCTGAAGGCATCACTGGGTTTCTGATGAAGCAAAGATCGTAGATGACCTCCATCGCATACCCACCCCGCAGTCCATGCATGTTCTCATTATCTAGATCTTTTAGGGGAATTCCCTTATTGATGGCTTCCATCATTCTCAGCACTATGAAGGCGCAATCCCCCGAACCAACCTCTTCTTGAAGGACCTTTTTGTTTATGGAGAAGAACTTCTAGAAGCCCTAGAATCTATCATCTGCTTCTTTGATTGCTCGTTACAGACACAGTGGTATCTTTAGGGCATCTCTGGCATCCTTCCTTTTATAGATTAGTGAAGTGTTGTCCAGTTCGACTGCACAGTAGTTGAGCACCGTCATCTTCCGCTCGTACATGTCCACGATGATTAGTGCCCAATGCCTTACATTCCTTATGGGAAGCACTACATATCTTATTTCCCTCCTGCAAACTGCTGCCTTTAGTTCAACAGCATCAACTGCCTTGTAGTCTTCTTTGTAGAGGAGGCTAGCCAGATGTGTCGTTCCATTGAAGACGGGCTGCTGCTTGTCAGGGTGTAGAAATTCTTCCAGGAGGGTAGCGCAGAGCACCTTGAACAACCTTTTGTGTACTCATGCCTTTTTGAGGAAGATCCCCCGGAAGTGGTCTCTAGTTAAACATCTACCTTTGTTATTATACATAATGTCTGATCTGGGTAGATCATCATTGAGGATGTCTACCAGGATATGGACGTCTCTACACGTAATCCGTGATGCTGCAGACATGTCCATCTCCTTCATTTGCATGGCAGGGGAGGGGCCACTCTAAGCATTTCTATTTTAGTTGGCGTACTCCGCTCCCTGGAAGTCTCATTTGCAAACAAGGTTGATAGCCTGTCGTCCTCATCATCTGATGTTACTTCATGTGTAGAAGGTGTCGGAGTTTTGTCGATTATCAACATAGTTGTGGTCACTTGTTCAACTTCCTTGACTGACGGTTGTATTGTGACCACTTGTTCTACTACTTCTGAGGAAGCTTCTACATCTACGTTGTCTCTGATATTGCTTTCCTTAGAAGTTTGTCCCAGTTTGGCAGACGCCAGCATGGCTAAAGTTGCCTCCATCTTTCCATCATAGAGGTAGTCATTATGCTCATTGTGCCTTTAGAACAGGAGGAACTCATTGCTCTCTTCGAGGTCGGCGCCCATCTCAGCTAGCATCTTATCAAGCTCCACGACCCCTGTCGCACTGAAATTTGTCATCGATGCGGCGACTTCTTCCCAATGAGCTATAGCTAGCTATTGTTCTGGGATTATCCTACTTGTAGGCAGGGTTGTCTGCCATTCTGTGTGTACACCACTGCTTTTATCAGTTTCTTCCTTCCCTTCTTCAGGGATGCTATTGAGATCGAGCTCCCTTAACAACGTTGTGCTTTTTGATGTGTATTTATCGTTGGGGGAGCTCAATTGTCGTGGAGGCTCATTCTTCTTCTGCTCAGCTACGTTGCCGTCTTTTTCTGCACTTCTGCACCCCTACTGGTCCCTCCCACATTGTTGTCATTGTTGTCGTCATGGCTGGAGGGGCTCGATGAGTAGTGCGTTGGGCTGGATGAACGCCTTGCCTTCTTTCTCTTCCGTCGTCTCTCGATTTCTTCACGTTCCTTTTCAAGTTTTCGACGGTCCTCTTCGAGGCGTTGGTGTTCTTCCTCGAGGCTGGCCATCGCCGCGTCGTAGCCGCGACGCATATGCTCATTGAAAGCTCGGATGGAATGCCTCTCCGTCTTCAAGTCCTCCATTTCGTCTTTCATTTCCTTTAGTAGTCCCATCATTATCCATTGATTGCTTAAAGCTTCTTGGATGAGGTCAGGGAATGCTTGAGTTCTTTCGTCGAGGACCTATACCTGCATTGTTAGCACAGATAAAGAAGAAGAAATATTTGTATTTACTATAGTGGTTTTATGTCACGGAACCGTTCTTACCCCAATCCCAATCCTACTACCTAGATAGTAGAAAAAGGATTGAAGAGCCCATCCCTGAGTGGCCCGATATGATCCAACACACTGGCATATACAATAAGAAATAATAACTCAAAAACTGGATATTTAAAGAACAACTAACCCAATATAGAGATATAGACGATTTATCCTTGTCATCTGAGTATATGAGTGCGGAAGCGATATAGTCAAGGTTCCAATGTTTGCCTAAAATCAAGAAATTCAAGACACAAAGTCAATGCAATTGCACGGTACGATATATAAAAACAAGTAAAATGGTTTATAAAAAAATTAGTGTACTTGGAAGGACTTATATTTCAAAAGTATAATGAGAAATTTGCAAAACCAACATTTATTCGACAAGATGTTTATTTCAAAACAATTCACTTTTTATTACGAGTTCCCATTATACTGTAATCAATAAGCATGCTTATATATTTTGTGTGACTCTATTATCCCAAAACGATGGGGTGGTCACCATGCTCCGTCTCACCATTTGAGATAAGAGGTCAATGCACAAGTCCACCTCTGACTGAGGGGTTGCTTGCACTCAATATCAACATTATCAACATCATCAACAACATCATCATTATCAATATATGGACAGTCATAATGGGCATGCCATTTATGTTTTCCAGTTTGTCTCAAAATATAATATAAGAAATACGAAATCCTAATCAATAGGGAACAATAGGTCAACCAAGTGTATAGCCAAGTACACAATCAAGAGATACATAAAAAGTATCTTCATTACCACCAAAGAGGAGGTATAATAGCGTACCTTTCACTGATGATTATGAGTATGATCAACAAGTAATAGGTAGACCCTTCGAGTCAGATCCTAAATCACAAGGTTGGATCAAGGGTCAAGATCATGATCTTTAGAATATCGTGTTTTAATATTCGATATTAGGGTTACCTTTTCCTAGGTAAACCTCAGGGTTAGGCCATCCACTTATGATCCATACTATATCAATATGTCTACCATTATTCAAGTGCCAAGAATATTTCTAGTGTGGATGACCTACTTAGGTTTTCTAGGATCATATGTATAAACCCTAATGATCAGTATTCAAGTCATCATTACATTCCTAATTCATCATCATGATACTTAACATAATTGATATTCAATATCAATTTGATTAAATGTGCATGATTCACATTCTAGGAGAGATAAGTTACAAAATCAGATCTAAAATCATATTTTGTCAAGTTTGGTTTCAAGATGATTATTATAGTCAGAATTAGGTTTTTTCAAGGATTAATCATCATTATTGAGCCATTAGATAAACTAAATAAGAAAGAGATCAAATATAGTGATATCAGTGTAAAAACATTTGGAATCTGGTCTTAAAAGTATTTTTAAATGATCCATTGGATATTTTTGATCAAAATGGACTAGTTACTCGAATTATTTGGAGCTAGGAATCAAAAGTTATCATTTTTGCAAGAATTGAGCAAATAATCTGAATATTGAGTAGAGAGGGAGGTAATTACCAATAAAAGGTAGCCGAGAAAAGACATCGACCGTTGGATCCTTTGGTCATCCTTGACCAGCACAGAGGATTGGTGGCTCAGATAGAGCCACGTAGGCACGTGGCTTGCTAGCCCAGAGATCCGGTTCAATGTTGGGCTAGTTTGCTTTTTAATTGATTGGTTCGACAGAGGTCAGCTCGTCAGAGTTTGGGGCTATAGGGATGGAGGAGTAGGCGGAGGCTTCCATGTGACCGTCTGAGTTCATCTTTCCCCCGCGAAATCGATGGAGGTGGCAGATTGAGGCAAGGAGGCCAGGAGGGTAAAAGCCCAAAAAGCAATGGTGGCAATGTTGCTTGGAGCAGTAGGTGGTCAGCGAGCAAAAATAGGTCGTTTGATGCCGAGATGGCATGCGAGGCTGAGATCTGAGCAAAGTGCACTAGCTGCGGACCTGCGGGGGTCCTTTTATAGTGGTAGGGGGTAGGTTTTAGGGCTGCCGATTTTGGGGAAGCGGCCATGGCCATCGGGAGGAGAGGAGCAAGGAAAAGGGATCATTTTGTCAGTGCAAGGTGTATAAATGTTGGTTAAACTAGGGCTAGATCAGTTCGAATTTGCAAGACGAGCATTTTGGCTCGCATAGAATTTTGATTCATGGTCATATGCGGGAGATCTCATTCTCGGCTTTCATTTACTCCTCCCCACTGATTACGGAAGGTAGAAGAGGGGTCCATGGATTCTGGATCAGGTCGGGATCCATGAGAGGCAGATCCAAGGGTTGGGATCACCCCCGGATCCTTGCCTTGGATCGCTGACATGGAAAAAGGTCAAATAAAAGACAAAAATAATGGTTTCACCACATTAACTTCAAGAAATCGTAGTAAATAGTAGGAATGTCCAAATGACATGAAATTTGGACCATAGCTTCATAAAAATGTAGAGAATATATATAAAACGTTTGAGGACAATATGATGATGTTTGATGGATCAATTTTCTTATTTGGACAAGGTGATTAATAAATCAAACTTGTGATGTTATAATGTGTATAAAGTCCACATTGATCACCATATTTTGATTTTGAGTATCAATATTGATTATGAAGCCAAGAAAAATTATTTGGCACCATGAGTGAGCATAAGGAGGGTGAATTTGGAATTAGTTCATATAATGCTAAATATCACTTTATCACATCCTTCCCTCCTTAAAAAGGAATTTTGTCCCCAAAATTCAAAAACATCCTCAAAATCAGAATTGTCCAAATCCATATCATATCCTCAATTATCAGAACATCCTCAACTATATAATCAAAATTATGTCCTCAAAATTCAAATAGTCCAGTGATCATAATTGGGATTCCATGTTCCATATCATAGCCAACTTGGTACCAAATATCATTTCATCATCGAGAAATTGGGTATCAAGGTCAATGCATATATTGTTCAAAGTCATCATATGAGTCACAAATATGGAGAGCATCTTATTGATAAAAAATTTGGAGAGATCATATTTTAGGTCAAACAAATAGAGTTCTTGAATCAAGTGTGACTTTCAATCCCAATATTTTAGGGTCCTAGCTTCTACATTGGCCTAGGTGGGGTTATACATCCATGATTTGAGATTTCATATATCAACATTTTGAGACAACATCATACTTTCAATATCATGATTTTGAGCTCAAAATCAATGGGAGGTCCCACCCTATTCCTAATGAGAGATAAAACCTAAGTCATAAATCGAGAGGGTCAAAATAGTCATCATTTCAAAAATCTTTGGGATTATGAGAGTCACTATATATATATATATCGAGTGTGGTGTCAAGATCCATACCATGTTTCAAGATTTTGTACATCAATATTGAGAGTTGAAGTTTAGACATCAAGGTCATATGTATAAATATTCTAAAGCTAGGGTTTAGATTCCTATTTATACCTTAAGGGAGATCATTCATCTATATTCAATTTTGAGCAACAATATTCAAGCAATATTCGAGCAACATATCAAGATTTCATTATCATGGTATTCAATGTTGATGAATGATCTAGACCTAAGTCTATTTAGGAAGGCAACCATAAGCTATAGTCAACATTGTCATATATTAAGGTCATTATCAAATCAATATTCAAGATCGAGTATCAACCATGGGTTTAACCTATTGGGCTTAGGTCAACCAATCCAAATTGGGTGAAAGGGGATACCTTTCCAATCTAAATGATCAACAAGGTGACAATTTAGATGTAGTCATAATAGGGATGTGACCTAAGTTAGGGGAGTTATGAGTCAACTACCACCCTAATCTAGCACATTGCTAACATTAGTCAAGATCCATTAAGATTATTCAAATAGGGAGAGTATCAATGGTTAAATCATATTCCATAAGGTCATGAGATCAACATCAAGATCATAATAGGGCAATAATGTCAAGATTTTACAAGGTCAAGTTAATATTTGCATTCCTTTCCTTTCATGATCAAGGTAGTGATATAATTTGGAAATCGAAGATTTGAATTTGGCATTCGAGGAATTAGAGAATAATAGTGCAAAATCTAGGACCATAATCATCATATAAAAATTGAGATTGTAAAAAGGCATCAATAGTCAATAGGAAAACTGCTTTTTGCATCATAGTCTTACATCATGATTTTGTGAGTCATTAAGACTAATAATTTGATGGCATAATCATGATGTGTATCAAATAGGAAAAAAAGTTCACTTAACTATGTTTGAGGTTTAATCAACAATAGTGCAACATGGATATTAATCAAATAGAGACCTCACCAACAATGAGGTATAAGGTATAAGTCCTTCTTATTTCACCATATCAAGATTATTAGTATTGACCTCAAACATAGCAAACATGTAGTCCAATTTTTTCTAAATTGAGTTTGCATGATATAAGGGGTCATACAAGAGTATTTGATTTCAAATTTATCATTGATCAAAATGGAGTTTCAAATTAAGGTCAGATCATGGTATCAACTTTCAAAATTTTCTATTGATATTCATTTTCCCCATATAATCTACCCATAATTGAGAAATCATGTGGTGAAAGGTCATGAGAAAGACCACATGAGGAGATGAGAAGACTACCTAATCTTCATCTACATGGGTGGCTTAGGATAGTCCTTAAAGAAGAGATGAGATGCTAGAAGACTCTCTAGGGTTTCACAAGAGAACCTTTAGGTCCAGTTCTGGATTAATTAAGGCCAGGTAGAGCGGGGGATCTCAGCCACTGTGAAGACTGATAGGAGAAATTATGCCAAGACACCGAACCTAGACACCTCAATTTTCACCATTATGGACTTTAGGGTTTCTTGGGTGTAAGCGACTTGAGAAATTATTTACTAAAAGTATATGGGAGTGTGTAAGATTTGATACTAACTCTCACAGAACTGTTCTTACCCCAATCCCAATCCTACTACCTAGACAGTAGAAAAAGGATTGAAGCGCTCGTCCCTGAGTGGCCCGATAGGATCCAACACACTGGCATATACAATAAGAAATAATAACTCTAAAAGTAGATATTTAAAGAACAACTAACCCAATATATAGATATAGCCTATTTATCCTTGTCATCAGAGTATATGAGTGTGGAAGCGATATAGTCAAGGTTCCAATGTTTGCCTAAAATCAAGAAATTCAAGACACAAAGTCAATGCAATTGCACGGTACGCTATATAAAAACAAGTAAAATGGTTTATAGCATAACTAGTGTACTTGGAAGGACTTATATTTCAAAAGTACAACGAGCAATTTGCAAAACAAACATTTATTCGATAAGATGTTTATTTCAAAACAATTCACTTTTTATTACAAGTTCCCATTATGCTGTAATAAATAAGCATGCTTATATATTTTGTTTGACTCTATTATCCCAACGCGATGGGGAGGTCACCGAGCTCCTTCTCACCATAGGAGATAGGAGGTCAATGTACAAGTCCACCTCTGACTGAGAGGTTGCTTGCACTCAATGTCACCATTATCAAAATCATCATCATCATCATTATCAATGTATGGGCAGTCATAATGGGCATGGCATTTATGTTTTCCAGTTTGTCTCAAAATATAATATAAGAAATATGGAATCCTAATCAATAGGGAAAAATAGCTCAACCAAGTATATAGCCAAGTACATAATCAAGAGATACATAAAAAGTATCTTCATTACAACCAAAGAGGAGGTATAATAGTGTACCTTTCACCGAGGATTTAGAGTATGATCAACAAGTCATAGGTAGACCCTTCGAGTCAAATCCTAAATCACAAGATTGGATCAAGGGTCAAGATCATGATGTTTAGAATATCATGTTTTAATATTCGAGATTAGGGTTACAATTTCCTAGGTAAACCTCAGGGTTAGGTCATCCACTTATGATCCATACTATATCAATATGTCTAACACTATTCAAGTATCAAGAATATTTCAAGTGTGGATGACCTACTTAGGTTTTCTAGGATCATATGTGTAAACCCTAATGATCAATATTCAAGTCATCATCACATTCCTAATTCATCATCATGATACTTAACATAATTGAGATTCAAGATCGGTTTGATTAAAGTAGAGTCATGAATCATACACATGATCAAGGTTTTCGTAAGATTTAGATCCATTATCACAATATAAAGATTAACCCTTAGTTAAATGTGCATGATTCACATTCTAGGAGATAAGTTACAAGATCATATGTAAACTTATATTTTGTCAAGTTTGGTTTCAAGATGATCATTATAGTCAAAGTTAGGGTTTTTCAAGGATTAATCATCATTACTGAGCCATTAGATAAACTAAATAAGAAAGAGATAAAATATAGGCATATCAGTGAAAAACATTTGGAATCTGGTATTAAAAGTATTTTTAAATGATCCATTTGATTTTTCTTATCAAAATGGACTATTTAGTCGAATTTTTTAAAGCTAGGAATCAAAAGTTATCATTTTTGCAAGAATTGAACAAATAATCTGAATATTGAGTAGAGAGGGAGGTAATTACCAATAAAAGGTAGCCGAGAAAAGACATCGGTCATTGGATCCTTTGGTTAGACTTGACCAACACAGAGGATCAATGGCTCAGATAGAGCCACATAGGCACGTGGCTTGCTAGCCCAGAGATCCGGTTCAATGTTGGTTCGGCTAGTTCACTTTTTAATTAATTGGTCAGATGCTGGTTCAACTAAGTATTGGACCAGGGCTCCCCTTCCTGGATCGGCAGGTCTGGGGGCTTGTTTCCCTCACGTAGGCTCCTGTGCAGCCAGAATGTAAGGCAGAGGGAAGCTCGCCGGAGTTTGGGGCTATAGGGAAGGAGGATCAGGCGGAGGCTGCCATGCGGCTATCTGAGTTCATCTTTCCCCTACGAAATCGATGGAGGTGGCAGATTGAGGCAAGGATGCTAGGAGGGTAGAAGCCCAAAAAGTAATGGAGGTGACGCTAATTGGAGAAGTAGGTGGACAGTGAGAAAAAATAGGGAGTTTGATGATGAGATGGCGTGCGAGGCTGAGATTTGAGCAAGGTGCTCTTGTTGCGGACCTGGGGGGTCCTTTTATTGTGGTAGGGGCTAGGTTTTAGGGCTGCTGATTTTAGGGCAGCAACCATGGCCACCGAGAAGAGAGGAGCAAGTCAAAGGGATCATTTTGTCAGTGCAAGGTGTATAAATGCTGGTCAAACTAGGGCTAGATCAGTTCAAATTGGCGAGAGGAGCATTTTGGGTCGCATAGAAGTTTGATTCATGGTCACAGGCGGGAGATCTCATTCTTGGTCTTTATTTACTCCTCCCCACTGATTGCGGGAGGTAGACGATGGGTCCATGGCTGCTGGATCAGGTCGGGATCCATGAGAGGTAGATCCAAGGGTTGGGATTACCCCCGGATCCTTGCCTTGGATCGCTGACATGGAAAAAGGTCAAATAAAAGACAAAAATAATGGTTTTCAACACATTAATTTCCAGAAATCATAGTAAATAGTAGGAATGTCCAAATGACATGAAATTTGGATCATAGCTTCATAAAAATATAGAGAATTTATATAAAAAGTTTGAGGACAATATGATGAAGTTTGATGGATCAAGTGTTTTTATTTGGACAAGGTGATTAATTAATCAAACTTGTGATGTTATAATGTGTATAAAGTCCACATTGATCACCATATTTTGATTTTGAGTATCAATATTGATTATGAAGCCAAGAAAAATTATTTGGCACCATGAGTGAGCATAAGGAGGGTGAAATTGGAATCAATTCATATAATGCTAAATTTCACTTTATCACATTTGATGCATGTGTTCCCACATGACATCAAACCTTATACCTAATACATCCTCGAAGGAGGGTGTATGCTGTTGTTGTTGGTGCAACTGGTAATCCGTGTGTGTCGTTGATGTTCTTGTCATGGTTGGTTGCGGAGGTGGTGGCGGTGGACCTTATTCTTTTTCCTTCTACTTGTCCTATGGGTCCATGTCGGCTCCACGAACTGTTGGTTTCAGTACGGCTTGGGAGCCTTGTTCTTCTGGCTCAGCCTCTGATTCCATGTTAGGCTATAGGTTGGTTGTTGTTCCTTCCTCTTTTTCCACCTCTGGATCTACTGTAGCTACCTCCTCATGTGGCTCTACTGGTGTGGGTTCTTCATTCACCACTATTTCTTCTGGAAGGGGAGTCGTGGTGGTTGGTGGTTCTGCAACTTCTGGAGTCACGGTTGGTGTAGTCGGTGCATCTGATGTATTCTTTTTCTATTGCACTGCCAGCTTCTTCTTCTGCTCTATTTTCTTCTTCTCTTTTATTTCAGCTTGAGCACTGCTCTCCTCGACTGTAGTTACTAGTTCAATGTCGGTTCGTAGTGCCCCTGAGCACATCTTCTCAATGTCGTCTTGGGTCAACTGCAATTTGTGGGTGTCATAAAATGCCATCTCTGGAAGGGGGATTAGCCTCTTTGATCTGCTCTGTTTAAAGTATAGTTTTTCCCCCTTCTATGTCAGAATTCCTATGCTGACGAGGGACTTTATATCTATTTTTAGCTGTCCCTCCATATCTTTATACTTCAGGATCGCTCCTGCATCCATAAAGTATTCGACGATCTTTGTTATTAGACCACCATGCAGTATCCCGAGTTCCTTTTTGCTTTCCCTCCTACTGCCGTAGATAAATGTTCGATCAATATCTTTCTAATATTGACTGGCTTTATGTTTATCATTGAGAAAATTAGGAATAGATCCCCCTACTTATTGTTCCTATCTCTGACCTCATGTAAATGGTGTAAGTTGTAATTCTTTGGATCATGCGAATGAAGCACGAGGTGATCAGGGAGGCCTTCGAGTTCTTTGAGCTGTGTTCTTCTTCTCCTATCAGCTCTTCCCACAGTTGTTGGCTATCGTAGGTGGTCGCTTCCTTCTCTTATGGGGCAGCAGAGCATGCTTTTGCTTCTTCCTCTATCTTCATAAATATCTTATTCAACACTTCTTCCGTGATCATGTAAGACTCACCTCCTAGCCTTACCTCTAGTTTATAATATCCACCACCCACCTTCCTTGTCTCGCAACTTGGGGGGATTTTATTTAGCAAAGATAGGAACTTTGCAGTTAACCTCTTGTAGGACTTGACCTCATATGTGAATAAGGTGCATAAATTTGCACCTTCTAAGAATTTCACAACCCTGTCGTAGATTCCCATCTTCTTGAAATCCTCTATGTCTAGGTACCTAGTTGGACTGAAGTCCTTATTTTGATACATCCAGTCATATGTAGACTAGTGTACGGGGTTTCTTGGCATGAATGGGGGTTTGACGGACTTTGCTGATGTCTCTCATGTGACTTCTTTCTCTTGATTAGCTTTCTCTATCTCCTACCTTCTTGGTTTCTTAGCTGCTACTGGTTTTTCCTTCTTGCTGCCCTTGGTTTCCGTGTGTGTTGTTTTTCTTTTCTTCCCCTGTTGTGGGACGTTACACCTGTACTGGGGTCTCTGATTCTCTTGGTTGATACTCGGAGGCCTCTGTTTTCTCAGTTTGTTCTATTTTTTTGTGGAGAGTCCTCCGGTGTCAGGTGACCCAAGATCCTTTGATACTATTCAAGCTTGAGTTGCATCTCAACCCTTTTGGGTACCAGCAGAGATGTGTCCTTCTTCAATGCTACTATCAGGCTTTCCACTATCTTCTCTACTTCCTTCAAGGATGTGGCCTACCTGTAGATGGTGTTGTTGGTTGTGGGAAAAGACATTCAGCAAAATTTTCATAATTCATCAGTTTATATTTGTTTTAACAGTGATTAGTCATCTTACAATCATCTAGGGAAATTTATTAAGTTCATGTATGTTTATGGGGACCGCAACCCACGGTCTTGTTAGAGATTCAAGAGACACCGCGGTGGCGGTCTCTGAAGGAGGTCGTGGTCGTGGCGAGTTGAGAAGGAGATTGCAGTCGTGGTGAGTTGAGAAGGAGATCACAGTCACAGTCGCAGTTGCAGTGTTATTCTGTGTATTGGGCAGATTGTGGTCAAGGGGACCATGACTTCAAGCAACGATCTCCACCACCGCCACCCATAGTGTGAACCAGAAACTTAATGTGTTGAGGGAGCACCGTGACTGAGTTAAGATCGACGTGTGGACCGCGGTCGTAGTTGCCATTGAAGCAGACTACGACTCGCGGTCTACCTGGTCCAACGCTTCCACTTCCTTTCTTCGACTGTCGATTGGTGATGAAAGTTGATCATTCTTGATTGTAGACACGCTTGTCCATGGGCGGTTGCGCCAGTTATTGTATTTTTAAGTTTTTAATAACTATTTGAAAATACCACCCTAGGATGGGTTGGATTTTTGGCTGGCGAGACAACCGTCAGCGGCGCAATGGATGGCGGGCAATCCAAATGAATCAGAAAATGGAATAGGGCACGAGGTAAAACTGGTAGCGACACAGAGGTGGTGGAGAGTCATGGAAACGGCAGTAAGAAGGGCCAAAATAGGGTTTGTCTGTTACCTTATTTGTCAGACGAGACGATGAAATGGAGAAGGTCGACGTGGTGTTGAGTCTGCTATGGCGGTGGATTGTTGATCGTGGTTGAGCAATTCTTTGGAGATGTAGGGTTTAACTCGGGCTCGAAAAAGCAATAAGAAAAAAGAACCTACAAAATTGGGGTTTTAGCATATATATAGGAGGGTAACCCTGATGTTTGAGGATGATAGAGTGTAGCAACCTTGTGCCTCACCCCATACTTCTTTAATATCATCTCGAATTGTCTTTCTCCAAAGTGTGATCTTCCATTGCTTATGACAGTGTGAGGCACCCCAAAGTGTGGGAAAATGGTCTTCTCAAATTGCTTGATCACTGATTTCGAATCACAAGTCTGAGTTGTTACCGGTTTGACCCACTTGGACATGTATTCAATGGCTACAAGGATGTACTGGTATCCTTTTGATGACGAGAAAGGGCTCATATAGTCGATTCCCCAAACATCAAAGATCTCCACCTCCACCCATTCATCTATGGGAATTTCACTTCTTTTGCTAATATTACCCGTGAGTTGGCATTCCTTACATACCTTGACAAAAGATGTCGCATCCTTAAACATGATAGGCCAGTAAAACCCAGATTGGAGTACATTCACGGCAGTTCTTTCTCCACTGTGGTGGCCTCCATACGGTGAAGAGTGACATTCTTTCATGATTGACGAAACTTCTTCCTCGGGTATACATCTTCAATACAAATTGTCAGAACCCCTTTTAAACAGTAACAGATCATCCCAATAATAGTTCTTTATATTAGAGAAAAGCTTTTTCTTTTGGTTGTATGTGATCTCAGGTGGCAGCTGGCCATAGGCTAAGTAATTACATAGTCTATGTTCCTCCGATTGAGCCATCTGTAGGACTTCATCAACGTAGTTATCATTGACCAAAAATTGATTTTGCTAATTGACAATGATACTAGATAAGTGGTCAGCTACCACATTCTCCCTTCCCTTCTTTTCTATTATTTCATGATCAAATTCCTGCAACAACAGAGCCCATCATAGTAGCCTTGGCTTCATATCTTTCTTCTTCATAAGGTAACGTATAGCACCATGGCCAGTATACACTTTCACTTTAGACCCTATAAGGTATGACCGGAACTTATCGAACACAAAAATGATCGTCGACATTTCCTTCTCAGTGGTGGTATAGTTCAGTTGGGCTTCTTCCAATGTGCGACTGGCGTAACAGATGATATGGTACTTTTTGTCTTTCTTTTGTCCTAGGACCGCGCCTATGGCGTAATCACTAGCGTTGCACATTATCTCAAAAGGTTGCTCCCAATCAGGGGCTTGTAGGATAGGTGTAGAAGTCAAACCTTTCTTTAGGATTTTAAAAGCTTTCAAGCATTCGTTATTGGATTCGAAAATTGCGTCCTTGATTAGCAAATTTGATAGGGGTTTCAAGATCTTTGAGAAATCCTTGATGAACCTCCTATAGTATCCAACATGGCCTAGAAAACTTCTTACCCCTATCACGGACTTCAGCGGTGGGAGTCTAGAGATAGCTTCTATTTTGCTTGGATCCACTTTGATGCCCTTCTTAGAAATTTTATGTCCTAGGACAATACCATTCTGGACCATAAAGTGGCATTTTTCCCAGATTAGTACCAAGTGTTTTTCTTCACATCTTTGAAGTACTAAGGATAAATTTCTTAGGCATACGTAAAAGTCCATCTCGTAAACTGAGAAGTCATCGATGAACACCTCAACTATATCTTCTAAGAAGTCAGACAACATATAAATCATGCAACGTTGGAAAGTTGCAGGAGTGTTGCATAAGCCAAAAGGCATTCTTCTAAAGGCGTATGTGCCATAGATGCATGTAAATGTCATTTTTTCTTGATCATCAGGGTGGATCGAAACTTGATAAAATACAGAATATCCATCCAAGAAATAGAAATAGTCATGATGGGTAAGTTTTTCCAAGATTTGGTCAATGAAAGGTAGGGGGAAATGGTCTTTCTTTGTGGCTGAATTCAATTTTCTATAGTCTACGCACATCCTCCAGCCCGTAACAATTCTTATGGCTACTTCATCACTATTTTCTCTTTTTACTATAGTAATCCCTCCTTTCTTGGGCACTACATGAATGAGGCTCATCCAGTTGTCATCACTTATCGAGTATATGATACCTGCATCTCATAGTTTCAATATTTCTTTATTAACTACTTCTTTTAACATCTGGTTCAATTTCCTTTGAGGATGAAACAATGGCCTTACATATTCTTCCAAATTTATCATGTACATACAAAGGTCTAGGTTAAGTCCCTTGATGTCTTCGACAGAGTATCTGATTGCCTTTTTGTGCTTCCTCATCTTTTTCAAGAGTCTTTCTCTCTGTTCTTTCGTTAGATATGCATTGATGATGACGAGATTCCTTACCTCACTGTCCAGGAATTCATACTTCAGTCCTTCAGGGAGTGGTTTCAGTTCTGGCTTCATCTTGGGAACCTCCTTCTCTTCGCTTGACTATTCTAGAGAAGCACATTTCACTGTCTCAATAACTTCTTTGTCATCACTGATATTTTCTTCACTTTGGTTAAGATAATCTAGTATCTCAACCACTTCTGGGTCTTCCACTAGAGGGTTTGGGTTGTTTAGGGCCCTCATCAGGGGGTCCACTATAGATTTTTCCTCTTGAACCTCCTCACAATATTGGTTGTAGTTTTCCATGAAGTAAACCGATTTGAAAAGAGACGGTCCCTTCATGACGTCCTTCACCTTGAAATCTATGTGATCATTTCCAACCCGAAGAGTTATGATGCCTTCTGTGACATCTATCAAATCTCTTCCAGTTGCCAAGATTGGTCATTCGAATATCATAGGTCACTTCGGGTCCTCGACAGTATCTATCACAACGATGTCGCAAGGAATGAAGAATCATCCCACATGGATCAAGACATCTTTTACTATACCAATGGGTCTCTTGAAGGTGTGATCAGCCAGTTCAATCCTCATGTTT
This sequence comes from Alisma plantago-aquatica, assembly GCA_963693085.1. Lineage (NCBI taxonomy): Eukaryota > Viridiplantae > Streptophyta > Magnoliopsida > Alismatales > Alismataceae > Alisma > Alisma plantago-aquatica. The sequence goes on along the minus strand of OY856412.1, from coordinate 73,104,337 downwards.
GTTTTGACCATGTCGGTCAATCCCAGTCTTTGAGCTAGATTTAGGGGCATGAGGCTAATGCTCGCTCCCAAGTTTGCTAGACCTTTTCTTTCAATATTGTCTTCAACACAAAAAGGGATATTAAAAGCTCCGGGATCTTTCTTCTTAGTCGGAAATTCAGCTTGAACAAAAGCGCTAGACATGTTGCTAGATGTACTGTTTCAACATGGTTTCTCCTCCTTCTCTTTGTGATGAGATCTTTGAAAAACTTTGCATATGTGGACATTTTCTCCAAGGCATCAAGAAATGGAGCATCTATGTGCAACTTCTTCACTACTTCCATAAATGTTTCATATCTTTTCTTTAGGTGTGCCTTGATGAGCTTGTATGGGAATGGGACCCTTGGTGCATATGGAATTTTCTTCGTGAAGATTTCCTCAATTGGATTTGGTTCCCTAACTTCCCCACTTTGATTTCTTCTTTCATTAGCAGGCTTTTCTTTATCAACAGACTTTTCAGAAGTAATTTCTCCCTCCGATTGTTATTCCTTATCTTTTCCTTCCTCGTTATCGACCCTAGTTCTAGAATTGTTTAGTGTCCTCCCAGATAGGAGGGTAGCCATTTTTGCAGTCTTCATATTTGATGGAATATTTATCAAGGGATTCTTTACCAACTCTTCTCACTACACAAGCTGTTGGTCAATTTGGCATTGGTGTGTCTGCATATCCGCCATCTGAACTTGCATGGTTGTCAAGACACCAGAATTAACTAGAGCACTTTGGGCTAGTTGATCGTTCATTGTTGTTTGCCTCTTAGAGAAATCAAATAGCTGGGTGACTAAGTCTTATTGGCTGTTATCCTTTCCTTGTCTTGATCCTTTGCCTTGGCCTTGGTTCGATCCTTGGCTTGGTCCTGCTCCTTGACGATTCTGATTCTTACCTTGCCCTGAGTAGTTGTTCTTGTTGGCTTGATAGTTGTTTTTCTGATTATAATGAGTTTGTCTGCTTCTCTTTTCAAAACCTGGCGGTGGTTTTTGTGAGTTGCTCAGTTGGTGTGAATTCTCGACTGCATCCTTGTTTCCATAACTGAAACCAGGGTGGTCCGGCCTCTTAAAGTTGGCACAGGAAACATTTTGCATTTCTTCTTCACTTTAGCTTTCTTCACTTTCCTCTGGATGGGTGTAGATACACTTATCAACCCATGTCCTCCTTCTCCACAAGTAACACACTTCATGACCTTCTCAGTATACTTCTTGCCTTTGACTCCAGTATCTTTCAGTTGTTTCACATCGGTTGCTATTTTATGAATTTGTGTTGTTATGATTTCTAAAGCCTTGGCTTCCATAGATGGTCTTTCAGATCCTACCTTATTCATTGTCCCTCTGTCATTCCTATCATAGTCAACGCCTACTTGCAGCACATCCATATTTTCTATTATCTTCATGGTTCTGCTTGGCTTCTTCCCGAGGAAATCACTGCCAGTGGCTGCGTTTAACAAAGTCCTTTCCGTATGAGTTAGCCCATTATAGAAAGTTGTTACTAGGAACCCCTTGTGATAATTGTGGTGTGGGAAATCTCTAAGGTACTCTTAGAAACGTTCCCATGCTTTGTGCAAGTTCTCTCCCGATTTCCTGTGCAAAAGAGGTAATCTTCTGCATGTAGCAGATTGTCCTCTCTGTTGGATATTTTAGTAACAAAAGCATCCACCCGGGGTCTCCACCCATCTATAGATTGGTGAGGGAGATTGAGGTACCAAGATAGAGCCTTGTATTTCAAAGAGAAGTTGAAACCTTTTCAATATATCACCTCCTGCGGGACTCCCTTCATCTTGATAGTATCACATATATTTTTAAAAGCATCAAGATGATGGTATGGGTTTTCTCTTGAATTCCCACAAAAATGTTTGTTCTGGATCATAGATATGACAACTAGTTTTAACTTGAAATTTGTTGCATTGAAGTTTGTTATGATGATCAGACAACTCGACTCATTGGCCCTAGTTGTTGCCAACTCACGAAGAGTTCTCTCTTCCTTGTCATCTTCACTGTCGCTATCCCTACAGTTGTGATTTCTCTCACCATCCCACTCACAGTCGTCATGGTTCCTTCTATGTCTACGGCAACGGCGATGATCTCCGTGGCGACGGTCATCTTCATGTCGCTCTTCATGTTCTTCCTCGTGCTCTTCATGTTGGTGATCGTCATTGTAATGGTCATCCTTGTCTTCATCTGAGCCTGGTGGTGGTGGTGGGTTGTGTTGATTCCTCGTGTCTCGCTCATTCCCTGAGAGAGTAATGTCCATACGAGGCGGCATAGTGGCTTAGTATTTAAGAAGCAAAGTCAGATGAGTCTAATTCTTCCTGGGTGCCTGAATAGACCACACAGTTGAGTTAGCAAACTGGACGTATAAAAATGAACTATTCTACACAAACGCGGGGTAGCAGACTTAAAGTAACTGTGCTATCAAGCTTATTGCTAAGCTTGAGGCACGGGAGTATAGTGAGTGGATTCAAGTTCTTAACAGTGCTGTTTTTCCTTGTCCCTGGAAATGACGCCAAAAAGTTGACCGACCTAAATCACATGTCCAAAAGAAGTGGATTTAGAATAGTCAAACTTTTAAAGAGATAACCCGACTCTCAGGCCCCCACAATAATAAATGGGGTCCTATGTAGCGATTGGGGTCGAACACAGAGAAAAAGTTGGCATGTTAAGCACACAAAATCTAACACTCTTATACTCCAGATAGCAAGGGTATAACAAGGGTGTTCCCTAAAGAATGATGGCACTCAAACCAAAGTAAAGCAAGAAAACAAAGGTAACGAAACAAAACAAATGAAAATGAAAATAAGGAAAACAAAGTATATGGATGGGAACTCGGGTCAGGGTTCACCTTCTAAGACTTCTCACCAACATACAATATCATCTCTCTCTCCTGTATACTTTCATCAAGATTACAAGCAACCATCTATAGCATCTATTCCACTCTCTCTCGAGATGAGGATAGATCTAAGTCTAAGGATAGCCTCTCTCTCAAGATGACTACAAGCAAACTTCGTAGGATAACATATGATTTAAAGCTTTAGCATTCCAACACTCTCATGCATTCGTACTACTCCATATCACGTGATAAAATCGATATTACTCTCTTGAGATATCAACTATCAAACACACAAGATGGTAGCTAAGCATGCAAGTGAAGCATTAAAACATGTGTATGGAGATAATCTTGATAAGAATATATATATTCAATCGAAAGAGACAATATACATGTTGGGAGAGCCTTAGTGGCTACTCCCAACCCAAGTTAAAGTGTTTATCTGCTCATGCTTGCGGACAACATAATGGCATTACAGAAAGATGGATACATGAAGTCCCATAAAGAGAGGAGGGAAGTATAGCCAAATGGAATGATAGATCTAGATGTAGAGAGAAGATACGTGATACGACATGATACTTCTTCAGATCTGGATCTAGCACATCGATGGCGTAGATGATCTTCTTCTCTCGAAGAAGGAGTCTTCAGTCTTCTCTCTCCTCATCTTCTGCCTTTAGAGATCCAAGAGTGGTGGATGGGATGGGATGGAATGGAATGAGTTTGGGATGCAGCAGCACTTCGTGGTCCTCGGGATCCGATCTATGATATGATGATTTGACAAGACGGGTGGGTGGCCTATTTATAGGCACATTCCACCGACTTAAGGCTAGACCGCGACCGCGATCTGGGTTGGGGAGGTGTGAGACCGCAGTCACAGTCTGCTCTTTATTCCCTCTTTCATTGCAGTCGAACTTGGTCGCAGTCTACCAGTTGCTCGTAGTCTGGCGATGATCGCGGTCAAGGTTGACTCGTGCTTTGTGTTGGAGAGGTCAAGGTCGAGGTCTTCTTTACTTGGTCGTGGTCTATAGGGATCATGACCCCTATTGGACCGCAACCTTCTTTGACTCGTGGTTGAACTTGGCATCCATGATATCCAAATAGATTGTGGCCCCTGGCTTGATTGGTACTCATGTACTGATCGCGGCCTCCGATGTGGTCATTGTTTAGCAGTGATTGTGGCCTTGAAGCTAGTCACAATCTGATTTGAGTGCAAAGAGACTGCGGGCTTAAGGCAAACGAAGACCTCGACCACGGTGATATGGTCCTTGTTGCATGAATGGATCGCAGTCGAGGTGATGACCACGGATTGGGCTATATATGCACCTGAAAACAAAGAAAGATGTGTAAGTGAGGTCTTTAAGCAAAAAGATGGTAAAAACATGTGGAAAGCTAACAAAAGGTATACTAAAAGAGGTGTATAATATATAAAAAAAGTATGTAAAATGAAGTGTTATCAAAAAATCTTTGCAAACAGAGATCTTTGGTGCAGCTTCCAAGGAGAAGGAGAGATAGTTAGCGACTAGGGTTTTGTGGCAGGCTGTGGGGGGTAAGAGGGAGTTAGAAGAAAAGGAGAATAAGAAGGACAACGACATCACGAATAGGGTGAAGGAAGCCTGACAGTTAGGGTTTGGCAGGGTGGTGTTGGGGGACGAAGAGGAACAAAAAGTGAGGAAGAGAAGAATAGGAAGATAAGGAGAATACGTAGAGGGAGAGAAAAGTTCTCGGGGTGAGGAGCAGCAGGAAGCATCAAAATGAATAAATGGAGAGATCTTGTCTTGCAAAATGGAAAGAAAATGAAGAATACAATAACAATGAACCAACATGATCGGAAAATACATGGAATATTGGAAATTTTAATATGATACACTAAATTAGTAGTCAAACATAAGGTAACTTATTTCATTTTATCTCTCTTAAATTGGGGTTGGAGGGACATCTGATTGACCCCAAAAATAGACATGTAGGCTAATTAAGATACGATAAACTCAATTTTAAGTTTATCCTACTCCCTTTAATAATTGAGTAATTTATTAATTTATTTGATTATAAATACCCATTTAATGCATTTATTATCCTCTTTTATTTATTTAATTTCTTCCATATATTAGCCTTTGGGTGATGCTAGAATATAAATTAGAGCCAAAAATACTTAATTGATATTTTTATGAGATTAATCTTACTTGTGAAATTAATTAGTTAATTTATTTAAAACATTATATAAAGTATTAACTACCATTACATGAGATTATTTGACTACAGTTATTCCTAATATATTCTAAATAAGGGGTAAAAGGGACTTAATATTATCCTAATCGAATAGGGGTGTAGGTAAAGGGAGGTTAAACCTAGATACTTAGATTTAGGTAAGTTACACACTCACACTTAACTAGAAGACAATTGAGTTACAATTAAGAAACTGAAAGGGGTTTTAAAATACCTTATATAAATCATGAATCCAAAATTCTTCCACATTTTTCATGAACCTTGAAAATTTATCGAAGGAAAAAATGACAAACTAACTATGTTATTCAACATAGGTAGCTTGTGGCTTTGATACTTGCCTTGAAATCATTCATTTATATCTAAAGAGACATGGTGAACTACATCTAGAAGTAGACTCCCAGATTTAGATTTCAATAAATCATGAAAACATAGAAAGGGCACAAGGACATGTTCATACTGATTGTATGATTACGTCCTTCATAAGAATATCTATCATGAGTGTTCTAGTTAGAATATCTAACTCTCACAGACAATGTACTAGGGTTAACACTCACAAAGTATGGATTTCATTGGTGCAATTCTACTACACCACACCACACCACATATGATTGGAGTCCATTCAGAGAAAATATTTCCCTCTACCAACATAGATTGAACCACAAACGTCCCACAAAAGGGTCTAGAGTTTCACCTCCTATATTGTGATTCTATCCTAACACAAACACAACTTAGTTATATCTGTAAACCAATCCTCATGGGATTTCCAATTTTAAAAAAGTAGGGCTACTAGTCAGTTGTTCAACTTATGGGTAAATGACACATCCATTTTGTACATGATAAATACTAGATTTCTATCTAGACTCTTTGTGAGAGAATCAATGAGATTTTCTATAGATCTCACAAATAGTAGAGATATTACACCTTCGATATGAAGTTTCTAACCTCTTCCTATCTTAGATTTCCCTTAGATTGTATTTGGTTGATCTATCACCATGATACATAAGAAATAAGAAAAGATTTCATGAAGAGTAAGTGGAAATTGATCAAAATGTTCCTAAGGCAATCAGCCTAACAACAAGATAAATATAGAGTTATAAAATCAACTTCCATAATGGTTGTATGTCATACACTTTGCTAAATAGATTTTTAAGAAACCAATGTGCCTCCATGGAAAAATGCATAACCACTAGTGGATTTTGCTTCAAAAGTTATGTAGTGAAGAACATATGAAATGATACCTTTTAAGATACCTAATGACTCCACTGAATATTTTCAATCATTTGTTTCAGAAAAACTAATGTACCTACTTAGCCTACTAATAACATAGACAATATTAAGTAAGAATAATTTGCTAGGTACATCAAGTTATCTACTTGGACCCGTAGGTTTACCATTATGTGCCTTTAAGGGAATGGAGGGATCAAATGGGTATAAAAATTTTCAGAAGATGGCATATATCAAATCTAAGCAAAAAAGTCCACATAGTGAGATTGATTTAAAGAGTAACTAGAAGAACTAGGTGTAACATCATAAATTCCTCATCTTTCATATAAAAAACGTTTGCATGAAAATATTTAGTTTCAAAATAATTGAATCTCTTACTCCAAAAATTGAAATGTCATTGGCATACAAGTACATACTTAATACATTCTTAAAAAAATAGAATAAATCTTTCTAATCGATCCATTACCAGTGAAACCATCAGATAAAATAATTTTGCAATATTCTTCACTACACCACTTTGGTTCTTGTTTTAAACAATACAAAGATTTAGCTAATCTACATACTTTGTGTTCTTATCCATGAAATACAAAACCTTGAGGTTAATCTATACTTATCTATTTCTTTGAATAACCATTGAGTAAAGCGGTCTTCAAATTCAATTAATGGATTTTAGGAGTATGGATAGCATCTAAAGAAATAAGTAAGAAAATGGAGGCAATCTTGGTGAGATGACCATAAATATCAACTTAATAAACACTGTCTTTGTATTTGTAGCCTTTGGATACCAATATAACCTTGAAGTTATCTATGAAACCCTTTTCCCACATCTGCAGACCATTTACATCCAATAGTATTATATCTTGGAGGAAGATCAGCAAAAATCCAAGTTTCATTATTCATGATGGATTTGTTACGTCATCAATTTCTTCCACCCATAAGCCATAATTTGTGAACTTCATTGATTTGTCATAGATCTTAGGGTCATATTTAATTCAGTATAGATTTTAGAACTAAAGTTCTTAGAGGATCTACCTCTTTTACCCCAACCAGTGCGACTGAGAAGCTCGAGTATCTCAAGATTTAGAGCCCTAGCTCTTTAAGTACTATTGTTAAATTTTTAAGGGATTCCAATAATTAAGGGTTTGAAGAACTTTTTCCAACTTGTCTAGGAATATAAGACTTAACATAAAATATGTCCTCCAACTAAACTGTATACATATGTGTGTTTTTTCTTGAACACAATTAATCCCAATATCGTAAAATTTAGGTTTAATAAAAAGATATCAAATTGCACTATTATTTTCAACATATCTTATTAAAATAGTGTCTACGATTTCGAATAAAGTTTTCTCTTGTTATTTTTAGGGATATTTACTTTACACAAGAGGCCACACAATTAAAGGTACTTTGAAATAGGTATCATGTAAAAAAAGATTTTATAAGAAGTTTTGTCTATGTGTTTAAAAGGTATACAACTCAACACATAGTTCACAATCAAGAGAGACCCTCCGACAGAATCATTGGTTAAGACCAATTAAGCTAACACAACACTGACCATATCAAGAAAAATTATATTCTTTCCTTTTGGCACACCATATGAATGGATTTATATTAATTAGTGACTTTAGGAATAAGGTCATGTTCTTCATAGAAATGATTTAAGTTCATTCGAGGTATATGCACCTCCTTGAGAGATCTAATTCTCTTATTGGTTTGGTTTTTTACTTGAGTATTATATAATCTAACCTTTTTCCATGTTCTCATCCTTATATTTCAACTATATATATATATATATATATATATATATATATATATATATATATATGGAGAAGTTGGCGATAAAAGTTACAAAATAATGCACAAAATCATGAGCAAGAAAACTATTCATATCACAAATAACAGTATGCATAAGCTCAAACAAATATGGATTTCATTCTTACGATCTAAATGGTTTCTTAAGAAGTTGATCTTGAACACAAATTCAGAATCTACTATCTCCAAAAAGAATTGGAATCGGTTCCATGTGAGCCATACCCTTCATAGTATTTTCCTTCATGTGTGCAAACATCACAAGAAGTAAAATTGGAAATGTTACTGTGAAAGAATATGGTATTGAACTGATTCGATTAATAAAAGAGGTACAACCCTATCCTATATATAGGAGTAGGGTTAACCCTGATACTTGGGACTCAAATAATCTAAATGGGCTGAGATACTAAAGGCCCGCTAACTAATTAACCTATTAACTAAATAGGAAAATATATACTCTCTAACAGTTACTAATGCAATTATCATTGTTAGGAGTTCCATTAAATGAAGCAACACTAAATTTAATCAAAACACCATAGATGTATCTTACACCTAACAAAATAACCAAATCTTGATATTACAACTTCATTTTCCTAATTCGACGAAGAGTATCTAGATGACATCATTAAGAATTCACTTACGAGATTCTTCCTAAAACTACAAACATGTAGATATATTGTAACTTTGGGACTTCCCCTGAAATAAGCTTCAAGTCTACACGTCAAAAGCCTACAATTTTCTTGACAAATACATCATCACCCTAAAATATTACACGGTTGTCGTCTGCAGATACATGGAAAAGCATGAAGCTCATAGAGGACATGAGTTATAGTTCCAGAATCCAATATAATATTATCAACTGAAGATTTGTTTATATAAAGTAAAAGAGAATTGATGTCAAACCTTTAAAAAGGACTATCAATCTACATTTTGATCATATACACTTCATTCTTCTTGGGTGGTTGCTTCTTAATCCCTTGTAGTTCTTGCAGATGCTTGCAAGATGATTAGGTTTGCCTCACACATAGTAGATGAATTGGATCTTAGAATCAATGTTTTTATTTTAATTGGGTTGCTTGACTTTCTTGAAAGCTTGTTTGGATCTTGTGTGGAACTTATTAAGTTTCTTTTTTTTCTACTTTCCATTGAAGATGATCAGTTTATGGGGTTGTGACAAGACTAGAAATGGCCATCTTCCCAAGACTAGACTACATATGTTGGTAAATTTGATCAAGAAGCTCAGTATCCTACCCATATCTTATGGCGGCTTGCCCCTAGATTCAATCGCCTCCCAAAACTTGGATCATGTCTCCCATTGCTGGTAAGAGAATAGGGTCAAAGTGCTTGTTGACCCTTATATGTCATCAAAGAAAATAAGTCATGATAACCCGTTTGTTGTACAACTTGGAGTGTGAAATGGAAGAAGTGCAAGAACTAGTATGGAGGAGTTCAAGAACGGTGTGTTGCACTAGAAACGGTAAGGAAGAAGAAGATCATAGCAGTTGCCACCCAACAATGAACAATGCTCGATTTTTTAGAAGAGTAGAGAATGTATCCTTCTATAGAAAGGAAGACGAGAAAGAGACGCCCATGATCTGAGTTGTTATTCTCTCTTGGAATTACTTATTCTAAAGTTCCAAGACTTATCATTTCTTTCGATCAATGGAATCCAGTCAAAAAGGATGGCTCCAATAAACGACTATAAATGCTGAAAAAGAACGGGTACATACAATCGAATATAAGACTCATATGCTTAGATACAAGGGTACTAATCGACCATGTAGGAACAATAGAAAAAACATATTCGACCAAGTATATAAATGTTAAATCAAAAAGGTAAAGGAACAAGACACATTGGCGCATCCGGGCGACCAACTCACCTATCCTAACTATATCCGGTCGATTAAAAGTGTAATTCAACTCGAGTACACATAGTTGAGGTGTACCTAACTGGATCACCAAATGATAATAAATGGCAATCAAAGAAGATTAATATGACAATCAAGATGAAAATGAATGATTATAATTAAGCCAAGTAAATGTTGTTTAACTTTGAGATGTAAAGGCACATATATAGATGCATCATGAATCAAAAACATAAATTTTCTTTTCTTTTAAAGATGAAATATCTTCATTGCATCATATCGTATTGAACTAGGTTTGAAATGATGACTTTGCGACACTAGATTTCCTCTTCATCCAGTTGATTAGAAACTAAGTCGGTATTGCAATCTTTCAGATATTATAACGATAATGAATGTGAGACATTGTTTTATCAAGATTGCTCGGAAATCCATGTTTCAACTAGTCTTTATTGCTTAGCACTTATCCCCATATGACATTATTTTATTAAGTTAGCATTTCCATGGTTACGATTGTAATAACATATATGAATGTAATGTCATGTTAGTGTGTTTTAAATAAAAAAGAAAAAATTTAGTCTCATATTGGGGTGTTTTAGAACTTCTCTCCTCTCTATATATAAATTTTATCCATAAAGACTGTAATGAGATATAGATTTCGCACACACATGGTGGGACAGTTTAACATGGCTACTTGCGCGGACACAAACTTGGTTTAATTTTGCCCCATGGTTTATTAGATCAAATTTAACATGTGTCGCAGCCTTTCTAGTTGCGGTTGTTTTTGTTGTTTAACGTTAAGAGTGATGTAACCATTTTTTCTCACAGAACATGTACGCAAGGCATTTCAATTTTATTCTTTTTCTTTTGTCCGCCGTTACCCTGTTGATTGATCGCTGCCATGGTAAAAAAAAATAAACCGCCTTGAGGTTCTCCAGGCTCACGTGAGGCAAGGCTATCCCATTTGTGCATCGATGTCCTCACAATGTCCTAGGCTCTGCCTCAAAGCACTGAGGCTCCATGGTTTAGCTGAAGCGCAAGCCTCGATTCTGAATGATAATGTATTATGTTAACTACTAAATTTTCTACTAATAAGATTTATGCTATCACTTAATCTAAATAATAATATTCAGGGTTATTGTAGTTACTTTTGATTATTTTTTGTTGCTAAATCTATCTATGTTTGCTACCTTCTTATTTACTATGTTGGTGAATTTATTTTATTGTTAACTAATTTTAAATCCTTGTTCTTACTAATTCCAAATTGATTTCCCTTAATTTTTCGTTTAATTACATATTTTGATGTGATAGTAAAATTAATTGATATCTTATTATTTCTAAACATATTCTTTCATATTGTAGTGGTCTTTAATTTATTTTTCTCCTTATTAAGTTTTATAAAATAATTCTATTTTATTTTAATTTGTTTGTAATTTTGTATATACATATTTATACTATACATGGATATGCATATACGTAACATATACTTAAACATATGCCATTATATATATATATATATATAAATATATATATATATATATATATGGCCCATCTTTATTGCCCGCACGGGTCGCTACCCGCCCACCCTTCCGACCACTTTTTTTAATTTTTTTTCGCAATTGTAGAGGACTATTTTGTCTATCTCTCCAAAAAATTTTAGCCAAAAAAATATCATTTGCCCCTCCAAAATAAAAAAAAAACCCATCCTTATATATATCTGTTGTATATTTTGTACAAAGTTACTTTTTTGGCCAGCAGAGTTACTTTTTTGACACCATAGTTACTTTTTTTTACAGCAGAGTTACTTTCTTAGCCAGGAGAGTTACTTTTTTGGCTGCTGGGTAGTGAAAATCCAGGCTATCCACGTGGGCAATGAATGAACGCCCATATATATATATATATATATATATATATATATATATATATATATATATATATATATATATATATATAAGGAAGTGTGTATCAGTCGGTACATGCAATTTATGTGTACCGGCCATAAAAATGACATATGTAGAATATATTTATTCAGTACAACATATTGAATCAAAATTCAATAAATTAGATGTGTTCAAAAAATCACAACCAATTCTCATGTATATCATGAGATATAATAATATATCAATCAACGATTTCTGCAATTTTTGCAACTTATCGTTGATTAGAAAATATGTATATTCTTTCACTTGATGGTCTAGGAACCTCAGTTTGAAGTGATTTTTGATATACAAGTTATCTAAGGGGTATGCATCACATCCATAAGGTTGGATTACTTTTTATACTTATGTAATCATCACAAATGAAGATGGATACATATAAGCTACATGTACTCAGATACACAATTCTTATATATATATATATATATATATATATATATATATATATATATATATATATATATATATATATATATATATATATATATATATATATATATATATATATATATATATAGAGAGAGAGAGAGAGAGAGAGAGAGTCAGGCTAGAATACACTCGAGTGTACGGATTGCACGAATACACTCAAGTGTGTTTGCATATCAAGACCATTTTTTGCAAAATGTAAACCGTTGATCTTCACCGTCATACTATAACTAGGTTACATACCAATTTTGAGCCCATTTGGATGAGTGTAAGTCACTCATCCAAGGGCAACAAAATCGACACGCGAAACTAATTTGAAATGCATAATTTTTGCCGTCTTCATAACATGAGCTATACATATCCAAATGTGCTCAAATTTTGTGTATGAGTTGTTTACGAGATGTTTAAGAAGATCAACGGATTAGATTTTCGAAAAAAATATTGCATCATGAAAAACTACTTGAGTGTATTCCGCTCCAGATACACTCGAGTGTATTCTAGCCTGACTCTCTCTCTCTCTCTCTCTCTCTCTCTCTCTCTCTCTATATATATATATATATATATATATATATATATATATATATATATATACACACACACACACAAATGTCTATATACATGTGTAATTTTATTTATTAAGACCACCTCATGCATATTTTGAGGCTTACGCCTCGTCTTACTAAGAAGAAAACTCCTCGTTATGCCTTACACTTTATAACTTTAATCACTGCAAGAACGATCAAATCTATTCATCCGTTGCCGTGATTAACGTGTACAGGCTTCAAAACAAACACTGTTACATCCTGGGAGAGTAGATGTCATCTCATTGTATTTCACCGGATTTATTCGTCGAGAATCGCAGAAATACTTGTAAGAATAGTAAAATCTGCACGCCTCAAGGACACTAGTTTAATAAAATCATTATATTTATTGCTTAATCGTATTTATACCTCTACACGGACGACACCTAAGGCATTTATTTATCAAGATTGCTCCGAAATCCATGTTTCAACTAGTTCTTCTTGCTTAGCACCTATCTGCAAATAGCATCATTTTATTAAGTGCAATGTTACGATTTGCGATGACGACTGCTATAATTATAACTGATCATCTTTGGTGAGCATTTTTTTATCAGAAAAGGAAAGGCTAAAATATAAAACGAACCATTTTCAAGTCAAATATAAACTTTTGGCTGATATAAAACTTAAAAGATGTCTGTATGGGAAAACAAAAATCCTCTATAGTGTTGCTGACGTAGATCATCTAGAACGATGTCAAAAAGAACAATGAATTCTTTATCAACCCAATAATATTCTGTACAAAACTTGAGAGGCGAGCTCTATATTCCTGATGGTTTCCATAGTTGTGGTAACTGCTTCCACACTGTGTTTCAGGTATTAGTAGCTGAGGCCAAGTTGAAGGCCTAGCGCCGCATGAACAAGAAACAACGTCATGATGCTACTGCCTAGGATGCCATGCACATTTCTCAATCCAGGATTTCCCTAAAATTTTGAAGATCAAGAAGAGTTAACCGCTAAATGTAACAAGCATTGCAGTTTAATAGCAAACTAAGAAAGCAATGATTTAATCATCCAAGCTTTTTAGGGATGCGTGTGTAACTAATTAAACAATTATAAAGCCTCAACATATATCAAATCCTTAGATTGACATCACTCATGAATTAGTTTTGTAATTGAAAAGCTACATTTGGATTTGTTTTCTCTACAAAATCCATATTACTGTTGACTGTCAGTTGTGCGTATATGATATTATTTGGGTTATTGATATAGTGGATAGAGTCCTAATTTTGTCATTACCAACCATGAAAATAAACATAAAACTTGGATGGCATTTAGTTTCCATATTAGTTTGAATTCTCTGAGTCTCTGTGAAAAAAAATTAATTTGGTTATCACAACCATTAAATAATTTAGTCTACTAAAAAATGCACATCAAAGTGATTTATAATATATATCTTCTTCAAAAGAAGTGGTTGATATATCTATACAATTGATCTATAATCTCGTGATTTAAAATCGGTCAGAAACAATGCGACAGAAAACTAGCTGTGACCATAAAATAACCCATCAACAACAGAACAATTAGAGAACCGTGCGGATTTGAATAAAAATATTAGCAATCAGGGAAGTAGCAACAAATGCTGTGTCATCCGAAATAGATCAGAAAAACAAACAGTAGCAAAACACACTTTAGACAGCAGCGATGAATTGCAACAAATTTAGTATGAGCCCTTACATCACCAGTCCGTTATAACAGTCCTACATACCTCAAAAAGAGTTGGTAAGATGGTCTGAGCAGTCAACAGGGCCAGGCCTATCAGTCCGGTAACAGCATGCGGACTTGCGGTAAACAACACCAAGTTAGCAACAACAACAAAAATGTAATCAGTGCCCGAGACATTCAATGAGTGCTCACACTAAATTACAAAAGATTTATATAAGAAACAAACCGAGACATAAATTATCAATAGCAACCAGGTTGCAGGGTGTAGAAACATTTTTTATCCACAATAAAAAGCTAAATCTCATTAAATACTAGCAGAATGCACGTGCTAAGCACGTGTGCTACATTTGAATTTATTGAGTAAATGACTAAAAACATGAAATAATATGTCCTTTCTCATTCAAAATATATTTTATATATGTACATTTTATCTTTCTCTTTATGTAGATAAATAAAAAACTCAAAGAGTTGAAAACATATTGTCTCCAATTTGCAATGTGGTATTGTTCTAATTCGGTATACTCTCCTTCTTAGATGCATACTTATTAAAGGTTAATATATAATCAGTACTCACAACAGTTTACATGCAAACCACATAAAACTTAACTCAATTAGTTGCCAGCTAACTCATTTGATTTGTAGAGTATGATTATCAAGATTACCCATGTTGATGAATAATATATAATTAATACGCACAATGATTTACATACAGCCTATTAAAAAAGAATACAACTCGATTAATTACCACTTTACTCCCTCAATTATGTAACATATGATTATCAAAATTATCTCTGCTCCCTGTAACTGACTAATAACTTATAACATGTCACAAAGTTGACACTTGCTAAGCACATGTGATGCATTTCAATTCATCCTTGAATTCATCGAGTGAATGTCTAAGAAACATAACATGATTTATCGTACTAAAATTAGATTTACTCTTCTTCTTTGACATGTATATGTACGAATTCACAATAATTTACATACAACCTATCAAAAAAGAATAACTGGATTAGCTGTCAGTTGACTCACTTTGACATGTAGAGTATCATTATCAAAATTACCACTTATTTGACATGCGCATGTTGATGATTAATATATAAAACACAAAATAACTTGCATACTACCTGTTATAAGTGAACAACTCGATTAATTTCAATTTGACTCTTTATATATGATTAGTAAATTATGTTTGCTTTCTTTCTCTGACTTGTAGGGTACTGTTAGTTGACTCACTCTGACTTGTAGGATTCATTATCAAAATTGCCCAATCTTTAGCATGTGTCTGTTGATGATTAATATATAATCAACACTCACAATTATTTACATACTACACGTTAAAAGAGAACAACTCAATTGATTTCCAACTGATTTCTCTAACATGTAACGTATGACTACTACAATTATATCTTCTGTGTTTCTCTGATAAATAATTTGTAACGTGGCATAGAGTTGAACCTGTTCTTGGATATAAACCATCTTGATGTGCTCACAAACATACCATTGAAACATGTAGACAGGTAAAATACAAAGACAAAATTGACGAACAAACTTCTTAAGCAAGTAGGTTGCACCATGAACAGACATAGACTGGTTAACTCCGCTTAGAATATTGTACATATCTTTAGATAAAGATAAAGATGGAAATTGAAAAATTGAAAAATTAAAAAATTGATACTGTTAGGGTAAGATAAGGATCAAAGACTTTCAGCATATATAAAACAATCTGTCTATATGTGAATGGGAGGCGGCTGATAAAAACTGTAGGGAAAAAACAGCTATTAAACAACCTATTTACATGTGAATGGGAAGCGGCTGATGAAAAACGTAGGCAAGTGCAGAATAAATCAATCGAAAGAAGCAGGCAGCCTAATTGGAGGGATGAGCACACAGGACACCTGTGTTTAGTTATAGGGTAGTAGATACAAATATAAATACACTGGATGTGGAAAAACTAGTACATCAAGAGTACAGATAAATTGTGCACGATAAGTTGCAGCACACAACCTGGTTGCACTGTGAGATTAATCTATTCACTTGTACATGCATATTTGAATATTTCTGAATATCTCATTTGTTCCTGTGTGGTCATATGATATGACAATGAAGGCTAGGAATATAAAATAGAATACCTGTCAAGTATTGGCTTGTCTGAAGTCAGCAGAGAAGTTACTCCACCAGTTGCTCCAAGAGCAAAGAAGAAAAACATTCCAGCAAGAAGCTTAGGGTGAAGATCTTTCGCCTTGGCTTTCTCTTCCTTTATAGGCAATCATAGTCATGCAGGGTCAAGAAAGGTTAGCAGCCAAGTTTATTCCATGATGAACAATAACAGTACATAAGGGAATACCAGTAAGCCCTGCGTTATGACGAAATCATGAAAAGATGGTACTCGGCACTTACAACATCATCGGAAAACTTTATTCTGAACCCCAAATATGATCCGTAACCGCCCATTGCAAAGAGCACAACAGCCTGGCAAATAAACAAAACCAGCAAATGAGAGGAATTGAGAAACTTGTTAACTAATCTGGGATAGATAATCAAATATGTGAAAGGAAAAGGAAAGCCAAAATAAGTTAATTTCTTTTAGCTTTGGCGTTGGTTTTGAACCCAAAAAAAGTGAGTGGCCTCACCATGTTGCCTGGATGACCCCAGTGCACCAGCCAGTCGGGGAGGTTCCACGACTTCACAAGCTCCACGAAAGGTGCAAACGCAGAGCTAACGGCATCCGCTATACGTTTTTGAAAAAGAGAACATAAGTTCTAAAATCAGGAAAAGTGTCGTGAAAATGCTGAATTCTGTCTACTAATCATAGCGCTAAATTCGTTGTCTTCACACGAAGGCATAACGCAAAACAGTAAAAAGGAAAAATAGGCCAGTTGGGGGTAGAGGCCTAAAGCAAACAGATACGAATAAAACCAGCGGCACAAATCAGTTATCTCCGAGCACAGATTGATTTCGCTTTGTGAGTAGGGGTCAGCTAGAATGTAACGGAACCTCCAGGGAGGGCCGCGAGGACCAGCAACGACAGAGGCGAAATGCTGTTTAAGTAGATCTCCCTGTTCCCTGATTCATCTTCCTGTTGCTGCTCATCCTCATTCTCAAGCTGCGCATCTCCCTGCTCCCTCTGGAGGCTGCAGCTGCAGCAAAGGCGACTAAGAGGGATGTGTCTCGTTTTGAATTGACGAGCTGTAGTGATGGAAGTGCCCAAACTAGGCTGTCTAAGAGGTGCGGCCAGGCGCGTTGCCGTTGTCAGCGCCGCAGTGAGCGGAGTGGCAATGCCCACCAGAGCCATGGCGAGCTGCCCCTGGAACTTCCACGCTACCGGTGGTGAATGCGGAGGACCCCTCGTTGATGAATGCGGAGTGAGTTATTGGAAGTTGCCCCTTGTGGTTGGTTGAGGTTTAGGGTGGGATGATAAACTGCAGGCTGACGCGCTGTGCGTGTGTTGGGCGCGCAAGGAAAGATGGATGACGAGCTTGGAGGGTGTGGGGAAGGAGAAGCAGGCAGTGATGAAGCGTGGAGGCAGAGTCTCCAAGCGAAAGCAACTTTTTTTTTCGCGCAAAGTTAGTGTAAATTTCTAAGTTTTAACTGATGTACCAAATAGACCCGTCATGTATGCCTCGTGATAACACAAGTTTTTAACTCATGGCTTATACTAATAAAAGTCGCTGATTTGCTCGTGTAACAATCATGAATATAAACGGATTGAAATTGAAGTTTTTGCAAAAGTAGATATCGGGATTAAGCTATCATTTCGCTACTCTTCTTCCATTATTGTACTGATTTCGGATACTAATGAGTAGTGGATGGATCGAATATCAATATTCAAATCTATAAAAAAAATCAATATGATATCCGATCTGATATCCGATGAATATAATGTAATAATATCTGAATCTGATCCCATAAATAATATCCGAATTCAGATAAATATCCTATCTGGACCAGAAATCGTAAATGTATTATCATAAATATATTATATATATAAAATATTGGTATTACTACACATATATATGATAAAATCTATTTTATATTTTTATATATAGATAATATATATTTAATAATATATATGTATACATTTGTCGGCATCTGATTTTTTCGGAGCGGATACAACCTCCTATCTGAAATTTTCAGATACGAAATTTGATATATTGTAAATCCAATTCAAAATTTGGGAATGTCGATTTTTTTTCAAAATTTCAAACTCGAATAAGGATCGAATGTGCAGACTTTTTTGGATATCCATTTATAGGTCTAGTGAACAGTGAGGTTAACATATACAACTTTATAATGAAACTCGCAATTCAATACCATAATGAAAGAAGAGTAACAAAATAAGAATTAATTATCATCCTTATGTAGGTCTAGTTAAGATTGACCAAGTTTCTAAACATACTCATTGCTTTCGAAAGGTTAGAGAAAACAAGTTATTTGTGGGGTAAAACATTCAACCTATCCGATCGGATACATGCTCATGCCAGCAAGTGTTTCTCGAGATGCTCCATTTCATTCTCAAAACCAGTACATACTTGCTCTTTCAGAAATAAAAAAGTAGGAGTCCTCTATAACTTAATTGTGACCATGATTGGTCTACTTCGAATCAGGAGTATTGCTTATATGTTGTTTATTCATGTTTGTGTCCTTAAAAATGCAACGACCTTCTGAATGTCAAATGATAAGTAACGAAGTATTTTTTTTTTTTTTGAGGATAGTAACGAAGTACTTCATTATGATGTATGCACACATGTCTCTCACTAAAGTTGTTGTCAAAGACTTATGTTTCATCTAACAAGGTGGTGGTAATTGATCCAGCAAGGATTTGCAATTATGGATTACATGTCAATGTCTACTAATTGTTCTGCCAAACGCACACTTGCCAAAAACCCCTGTTTTACGTTATTTTTTTCAGTCTACCACGATTGACAAATTCTAGCAATCGTTCATTTCTAGTTTTATGCGAAATTATGCAATGAATGATCGGCAATGGACAACCGACGAATGCACTCACTTTTCTAAATACTCATATATCTTTTCACCGTTCGCCGACACAAAAATAAAAAGCATTGACTAAATACCTCGATATATTGTTAAGAGAAGTAGCAATAGTATTTTAATAAGTAAATAAATTATTTAATCTAAGAATGTATCTAATAAACAAAAGATGTCTTGTGTTATGTAGACGAAATATAATATAAGACTATTGTTGAAAATATCGTATATCTATCTTGATGTTGATTTACCTATTTCATCCATTATTTGTGCAAGTGTACACATAGAAATATGCATGTGTACATAACAATATATATGTGTACAAAATAATACATACAATGATACACATGTGTACATAACTTGTACACATTGCAATACACATGTATACACAACATACATTTGTCAAGCTCGACAATGAACATGTTCGTCTATCGAGCACTGCACATCACAAGGTTTGTCGACTTGATCGTCGGATTTTTCCCGGCATGTGGCCTAGTTGTGTATTACTTGAATTTGTTTTGTAATTTGAAGGTAATGTAAAATGATAGAAGCTAGATTCACTTATGTACTACAAAACCATCTCCCATTATGACTTATCATATTATAAAAGTTTATGTACAAGTGAATTGGAGTTGAAAAAACAAGTACTTAGCATATTGAATAAGAAGATATATGAACAACCTAAATATTCTTTTTTTTCATAGACAACCACTTATGTGGCAAGTAAGGAAAGGTATTTTTGAGGTATTAATTTGCATATGTTACTGAACAGATAACAAGAAGTAAAGTAATTAAAAATTTGTGGAACAAATGGTAGTTTATGTTTCTTTTAATTAAAATAAAGTCATTTTTTATAAAAGAAAATGCAGCCTGTTTCAGTCTAAAGGTTGAAAAAATGAGGATAATTTTTCATGTATCAATATCACATACGTGTAGATATGTATATAAAATATAATATATATTTTGTTTCCAAGTGATTCACTAGTGATGATGTTCTAGAGCACTTCGCGACACGTATTTGGACATTGAATAGAAAAATTATAATGTTAAATTATAGCATATAAACTCATTCATTTCTTGAGAGCTCATATTGTTAAGCTAAGCGTGAACTTGGTAGTTTGAAAACCATGACATAATTAATCAAGTCTACAAACGCTTCATTATATAATCACAATCACCTGGACATATGTAAACAAGAATGACACAATGCACAACTCACCAATCCGGCAACGTCTTCATTATTCAAATTGTTATACAATATAAGGTGATAAATTACAAATCATACCCAATATCAGGGATCAATTGCTCATATGAATGTTCCTTCAGAGTAACAACAATAATGTATCAAAAGATGATCCTTAGCCACAACTGGTAGCAAGTTGGTAATGGTAGTAGAAAGTGGGAAATATCCTCTGCAACAAACGGGTAGTAGATACTTAGAAAACAACTCATTCATTCAAAAGAGCTCGTTAATAACTATATATTATTCAAAAAATTCAAGAAGCAAAGTAGAACACTTAGGTAGCTTTTGTTCTAGAACAACTATGAGTTCAAAACTAGAGTTGTATCCAACAAGCGAGTAGACTCAAAAATATGATCCCAGTAGGATCTCATTACGTAATTGACAAAAAGTCGTCAATAACAAATTGGTACTGACTAATTAGAAACTAGAATTGTACTGTTTTCAACAAATCAAACATGTATAACAATCATTGAATGTCTCAACAGATGCAAGAAACAACACACCGTCAAGATTTTAAAAATTGATGACATTTACAAAGATATTACTCAAAAGTTCACTTTCATCTATGATTATACGAATCAACAAGAATGGTGTCGACTTATTTATGAACATTGCTCATGTTTTCTCCTTAGATCAACCTCAGAGAAAAAACAAAGGAGAGAATAAATTACCCTAAGGAGAGTAGAAATCATAATGTTGCAAGAATCCAATTACAGGCCTAGATAAGTTGAATTTAGCAGTCTATAGTAGTTAGGAATGTTTGAATGGTTGATAAGTTTTCTTACAAACTAATCATAATTACAAAAATCATAATAAAGAAAAACTTGATTATATTAATTGCAAACTTATGTCCAAACAAGAACTAATAGGATAAACCAAGTTTATGCAACAAGCAAGAGGGTATCGACGACACACATAAAATACTAATATCCACTCAAACACAATCAAGCACATGCATAGTTGTGGGGTGAAAACTATCTACAACCCAATTTGCACCACTAGTCAATCCTAACTCTGAATTGAAGTCATATTCACCGGAGCATTACAAGTATTAAGACCAATGACTATA
Organism: Alisma plantago-aquatica; assembly: GCA_963693085.1. Lineage (NCBI taxonomy): Eukaryota > Viridiplantae > Streptophyta > Magnoliopsida > Alismatales > Alismataceae > Alisma > Alisma plantago-aquatica. Next base: position 73,082,457 of record OY856412.1, on the reverse strand, counting down.
CAACATAATATCATTCAAAATATCACTTTCATTAAAATTTATCAAAATCATTTGAACTATACATATTAACAAAATCAAAGAAAACAAATTTAAGACTACTAGCACATAAACTAACATGAGAAGAATATGTTGACATGCCTTAAGTCTGTGTGTTAAATGCAAGTGTACACATTAGAGTAGTAAATGGACTCAATGAGGCTCGAATTTCAAACTTAAGGAATAGGGATAGGTAGAAACCACTACTACTAAAACAGATCAACTAAGACTAATAAAGGAGTTGATTTGGTGACTAAAACTAAGAAAGAGAATTAGAAGTGTAGAGAGAAAAGTGAATGTTAGATTGGATGGATGAATTATTTAGGATACTGATTTCGCCATAATGTCAACATATACATGCATTTTATTGTATCAGTAGAACTTATTTTACTTCCTTGGGTTAAGCATTTGTAGCTTGCACTACCCACTTTTACATCACAACACACTACTTACCCTAGTTACTAATCTGCTTTCATAGCATTAATATTAGAGACTAAATGATAAGAACTATCTACAGATAATTATTTCACAGTGGTTAGCCCACTTGCCAACACCTTATTGACTATGATGATTATGTCTTTCCTAACAGTTAATCCTATTATGGCAGCGGTTAACAATCCATTACAAACTTATGGAAGATAAGCACAAATAAGGCAGTTAAGATTTACCTTTATCAAAATCCAAAGAAAAAGATTATATTATACTAACGATATAGTAAGCATGCTTAGAGTTAACACTGGGCTACTTCGGGTCCTAAAGAATTGAGGTTTTTTCCCTGATATTAAAAAAAGAATCAAAAGATGGAAGGAATGTTAAGATAGTGGTAGAAAACTCCTGAGAGGTTGATCTAACTCTTCGTCTCCTCCTCTTTGGCTCTACTTCCTTCAAGGATTGTCAGTGGGATAGACACCACATGAGATGCATTGCCTCCAAGTGAGATCTATCAAATGAGATATTTTCAAGTGTCTACACCCTTTGGTCTATAGAGGAGAAATCATGGAACCTCTTGGTTATAAATTGACATATGTGACTTTGTTTGATCTTAGTCTTTAGTCAAATGTTGGTACCATCAGCATGAGTTGGTGCCACCAAATCTTCATTTTGAATGTAGATTAGGGCTTCAAATCTCAGTTCCACTGACTTGGCTCGGTGGTACGAGGAGCTTTATGGTGTTTTCCTTTTTCTTCTTGATTCTTCTTTCTAGGTTTCTTTCTTCTCATGTTAGTTCCACTAACAAAATTATGGTAGTGACCTTTTTCTTTGGCTCGGTCATGTATGCTATAAAGCAACAACATACATGTAAAATGGATAATATTGATGCACAAGGACTATTTTAGGCCATTTAGATAGATTGTTCACAAAACACATGAATATGTGAGAAATCAACATTAATTCAAACCTAAATAAGATCCAATTTTTGTAGAGAAATCATGTGCATCAAAATTCCCTAAGCTTGAATGTTGCTTGTTCTCAAGAAACACCACTTAGGATTCGGTGAAAAAATTCAATAGAGGGATACATACCTGAACTAAATCATTCTAATCATCCTCGACTCAACGATCTTGAATTGGCTCCAACCATTGAGAAAACAACTACTATATAAGAGACCATATACAAAATACAAAACATTAAAACCAAAGCACTTAACACCTAAGTTAGTTGAAGCAAAGAGATATCATGGAAATTATAAGTTCTACTGAGTGTCTCACAAGATCTCCCTCTCTACACTGCTTTGTTCAACAAATTATGCAGCTCCATGTATATGATTTTAAGAAAGGAATAAATCTTCTTGATGGCCTACCTTATAGAGTAGTGGGTGGATGGAATGGTTTTCGATAAATATAAACTAGACATAATCTAAGTCATTTATGCAAGAGAACAAAATAATATAATTATATGAAGGATGGAATGCAAATGGAATGTTTACTACTACTACTACAATGTTTGATGGAATGATGAATGATGTGGATGCCTCATCCTAATGATGAATGGAGGTGGAAGGTGATTTAACATAAAATTACACAATCCTATTCCTTATACAAGAGATATATGATTCATTTCTTCATACTTCTTACTTCATTCCCCTTTTTCTTTTCTTTTCTTTTTGCATTTTTTTCTTTTTAAGCATAACTTGCCATATAGAATTAATGTGTATGCTAGAACTTTTTACAAGTTGAAGAAGGACTAAGGATATGTAGAATTTTATTTCTCTTTGTATCCAGAAAAGAATGCAAAAAAACATATATTGCACCCTATAATAGAAATGAGAAAATAAATAATGCAACTATATGACATTTGGTATAGAAAGTAACCTATATGCATGAACTATTGATGTAACATCATTTTCATATTTTTTATACAAAGCTAAACTACATGCTACCTATCATGATGAGACCTAGTTGCAGAGAAAAATGACTTGAATCAAGTATGAAGTCTATGGTGGTATTGAAATAAAGTGACATGAGGGTGGATGAGATTGAGTGGCTAAGAATTACACACTCTTCCTAAGCATTATATGTCTCTCCTCTATTGAATGAATATGTCAGGGTGATCCAAAATCTTATGTTTGAGTTAACATAAAAGGTTACCCTATTTCTTAGTTAGATTGGACTCAATTGGATGTTATGTTCACAACTTATGTCTCTAGATTGACTAATCCCTTCAATTCTTCAGGTAGAGTACTTGTGAACAAGAAAACTCAAATTCAAAAGATAAGAGTACACATAGATCAATACTTCATCTGATTCATATGAACATTTTTCTAAATCCACTTTTTACACTAGATAAATGTAGATAAGAAACTTGAAATTTCAATTTGATGCCGTGATATTAAATAAGCACTAATCCTAACAATATGATACAATCTAGTCCATAATTACACTAAATAGAAATGGGCATAAGAGAAAAACTAATGTTTATGAAAACAAATATAGTTTATGTCGCCAAAAAAGTTTTATCAAGAAATATGAAAAGATGCAAGGTATAGTGTGAGGCTTGATTAAAGATAGGTGAATGTAAGATTGTTTCTTTTTCTCTGCTAAGCTTGAAAGTCATTGTACTAATTGTGAAAAATGATTCTTTTTATGAAAGGTGAAGCTTTCTTATTCATCTCATTATAAAAGAAAGAACATTTGGTACCTTCAAAAGAGAGAATAAAAACTAGATAAATACTAGTTTTGATGATTCTAGTCTCACCATGAGCTTGTACATGTTTAATAACATAGATGAAAGTACAAGGATAAGCCTCCCAAACATGTTCTTGCAAAAAATGTGTATTCTACATTCAACCCTTGTCAGTGCCACTAACTTTGAAGTTTGTGGTAATGACTTCTTATTGTGAATTCATGTTTTCATTTTGCTAATAAATTTGATGCCACAGACACTAACGTTAGTGGTAGTGATATACTCTTATGAATATGCACATTGGATAAACATGTCAAGAAGCTTCTTTACTTGCATTATAAATGTTGGTATGTATGACCATAGATCCAGTCATATGATGATTGTAATGTCATACTTTGTAAATGATTTGAATAATAATAAAGGCAATTTATGTCTATATGTTTAATCTATTTTGAGATAATGATATAACATGTTAGATGTCTAAAGAATCGTATTACTCAATGACGTATGTCTTCAGGTTAATGACCTAAACAATGAGATCATGCGGATGTTAAGTGTATACACTCTTGTTATGTCCCTAGTCGGTTGTCATTTTGGAAATAACCATGGACATCAATAACATAGAAGACTAGAGTGTGTGTTGGTTGATGACAGAGTTTCATTAGTCATGATATGTGATATAAAACCAAGAACACAGATACATGTTAGAGAATAGTGTATCAGACAGACCCACCATAATAGTGATGCATGAAAACCACACTTGGTTAGTCAGGATCAACTCTTATAATATTGGTGGTTACTGTAGTTCTTAGATGTGAAATCACTGCACTCATCACATGTGGTTGGGTACACTTTGACATCATCAAACACAGTCCTGAAACATGGGTTGTTATAACGGTGATGATTGGGTGACTTTGACACATGGTGATTTGACTGTGAGTGATAGATATGGAATTTGTCCCTCCTAAGGGAGTGTGATATCCTGGGCACTTGAGGAGTGAGACTAAGAAATGCATGGCTACGCACATGTGAGTCAATGTATGACATTGAGATTACATATATCTGAGACAATCTACTCTGAGTCAAGAAACACGGATTGAACGCTTGTAGAGGATGACAAGTCCATGCTTTGAGTTCAATTTGGATATCAATGATAAAGGGACCGTATATTCATTGTAACACCAATAACAAATTGTAGGTTGAAAGTTGTTCTCCAACTTTCCTCTTCACTTGGGTAGCACTGATGTGCAACTAGGCACCACTCTTTTCTTGTGATGTCATAAGTTAGTTATGGACAATCACTGCCAACATGAAATGGAACCTATAGGGTCACACACACAGGATTTACATGGAAGAGGAGTTTATTCATGAATGATGTTTAGATTGATTACTAAAGTATTTAGGTACTATGAGTTATACTTCACCAAATCTAATAGAACATATATCATTATGATGGGTTGTAGCTACTAGAGCACTTAGCCTAGTGTGGATGTATGTTTCCTAACATGGATGTATGATTCCTTGGCCCATGTTAGATGTATGATGATATTATATTGCCCACACTAGATGTAAGTCAAGTGCAAATATGTGTAGTACAACCGCATCAAAATGAATGTAATAAAAAGGATGTTTACCTGATTTTCGCCTTAAGAAATGGTTTTATCTCTCTTTCCTTCTTTTTCAAATATTTTCCTTTATGCAACCTTATTTAAGTCACCTAATCACTTAGTGAGCCTACTCCATTTAATCCCTCTAGGGTCACGTACCCATATCTAGGTTAAGATTCTAAATCAGAAATATCAAAATTTAGTGTTACAACTTGAAATATAGTTATCATATCCAAGCTTAAAACTTTCAAAATTTACTCAATATTATTGTCACTAATCTCTATGTGATGTTTTATTGTGTCAAGAAAAATTTCATTTTTTTTTCAGTATGTAGGGTTTTAGAAAAATATAATGCTCACTACTACAGAAACAACATTCAGTGTCGCTTTTCTGGGCGTCGGTTCTTTAGAAAAACCGACGCCTACACTATTAGACGTCGGTTATTTAGGCAAACCGGCGTCTATATTCGAAGACCAGCCAGACACGTGTACCGCTTTGAATACAGCGTCAGTTGTTAATAACAAACCGACGCCTAAAGTCGCCCGCGAAATCCAATTTTCGAGCAAAAAAAATAGTGTCACTTTCAGCATCGGTTATGTAGATAGAAACCGACGCCTATGCGCGATGAAAATTTGCGCAAAAAGTGTCACTTTCAGCGTCAGTTAACCTTTTATAACCGACGCTGAAAGTGGTTCCCGCCAAACAATTTTGTGAAAAATATCGTCCAATTGGACGTCGGTTGGTTCAAACAACCGACGCTAAAGAGGTTTAGGCGTCGGTTGTTTGAAACAACCGACGCTATTTGGGAACTTAATATCCCGCGATCGCCCGACTCTTCCCCTTTCTTCTGTTTCATTGCGAGCCGATTTCCCTTTTCTTCTCTGCTGTCGCCCGACCACGCCGCCGATTTCTCCTCCACGAAAGCTCCTTCTTCCTCCACGACAGTGCCGCCGCGCTGCCGGCGCACCCCCTTCTCCGCCGCCACTGTTGCTGCCTTCTTCCCCTTCTCCGCGCCCCCTTCTCCGCCGCGCCCCCTTCTTCGCAGCCACTGCTGCTCCTTGGTCTGCCTTCCCTGCCACCTGGAGCTCGCCGCCGTGCCGCCTTCCTCCTTGCCGCCGCCCGCCGACGCCGCTGCTCCTTGCCGCCGATGCCGCTGCTCTTTGGTCTGTCTGCCCTACCGCCTGGAGCTCGCCGGTCACCGCTGCACCTGCCTGCCCTGTCGCTTGGAGCTCGCCGGTCACCGCCATCACTGCTGGGAGGTCAGTTGTTGTTGCTCGCCTAATATTGCATCTAAATCTTGGTTTCACCACTTCTTTCACCGAGAACTGAGAAGAATGGCCTACCACGGCCGTGCTGGGCAACACGGCCATTCTGGACAGCATGGCCGTGCTGCCCAGCACGGCCGTGGTAGGCCAACACAGCCACGGCCGTGTTTGATTTGATTTAAACCCTAATTTGATTTAAATCCATTCTAGCATCCTAATTTTATAAAAATCTTGAGGGCCTAATATACACCACATCTATTTTGTTATGGGCTAGAAAAAAATTCTCGCTAATTAATTTTGGGCAAATATCATAATTACATATATGAAAGGGGGACATATTATTCAACTCTCAATCATCATATTTTGTGGTGGTTTATGTCGAAGTTATCATGGGGGAATTTTTTTTATTGTTTTAACAATTTGTGATAGTATGTTTTTTAATCCAAGTCCTAACATATTATAATTTATTTCCTCTCTACCAAAGATGATCAAATGTACACATTCTTTTTTAACATTGACAAAATTCAAGATTTGTTTTTTTATAATTACTTGTGGTTGTACCTGACTAAGGAGGAGCTCTAGGGTACTATTTGTATACTTGTAGTGGTGATTTTAATGTTCCAAGGGCCATATTCTAAATCTACATTTATGTTTATTAAACATTTCTTTCTCAATATTATCCCTAAGTAAATATGCACATAAGCAAGTCCAAAAGCTAGTAGATGATCTAATAATATTTAATGACTTTCTATTGAGGTACATACTGTTGGATCCTAAGATGGGTGATTGGATGCTCAGCCTCAGAATGAATCCCTAGGGGTCCTATTTATAGTTGGGGATGCCTCTTAGCCTTCAGGAACACTTAAGAATGAAAACTACCCATTTTATGGCTTGCAACAGATATATTTTTTATTGTTGCAACTCCAAAACGGCTAGAGGAACTTTTCTGCACTTTTCCATACAATGCTATTGATCGAGCTTCTATAAAAGTAACTCGACTGATCCCATTATGAGACAAGACCAATTTAATTCATCGGTCGAGTTTGTCATTGGGTTACTCGACCGATCCACTTAAATCAGTTTTGGTCGGCAGAGGGATCAGTCAAGTTCTGTGAAATAGAAACTCGACTGATCAAAAGTAATTTTCAAAATCCAATAAGGATCGGTCGAGTTTGCAACTTGACCGATGAACAACCTGATGTAAAGTTTGGAAAATGGGTTTTGAGTGCTTAAATATTCGATCCAAGTGATCTTGATTTTTTCTAAGCTTAATTACAAGTCATGCAATCATTACAAGTGCTTTACAACATGATTCTAATGGATTTACATCATATTTCAAAATGTGCACTTGTATTGACTTTGACATGTCTTTTCTCCAATTTGAGATGCACAAGTTAGGGCATTTGGAGTGTGTCTATACCTAATCTGAAACCACTCAAGTAGAGACATTAGACACAAATAAGTGGAGTGGTTAGTCATCATCAAAACAAGGGTTTAGTCAATTTATACCTAGAGTCAACATTCTCCCCCTTTTTGAAGATGAAAAACCATTCCATAAATGTATTGAAAGAAGTTAAGAAAAGTCATACCTTTGGAGAAACCTAGGGGTTTCAACATAATTGAGTTCATATGCTCCCCCTCAATTGATGCTAGTGGAGTTCTCATACTCCCCCTCAATTGAGGTTATTTCTCATGCATGATTATCTTTCATAACATTTATAGAATACAATGTATTCTACTCATATATGTTCTAGACATATATCTCTTCTCCCTTTTACCTTCTCTCCTTTACATAAGAGACATGCTTCTTCTCCCACTTTGTCAAAAAAAGACATGTTCCTTCTCCCCCTTTGTCATTTCAAAAAGGTGGGGGTACGAAGAGATAAGAAACACCACTTGTTAAAAGAAGGGAGATAACAGTAGTTATAAACGAAGAGTATAAGAACAAAAATAGGGGCTTGTCCAAGCATAGAAAGAAAATCAAGTTAAAACATGCATTTTAACAATACATAATGCAAGATAAAGTGCTGTAGATATACAATAAATTGTAATTTTGGCCCTCAAGATGATGGAATTCGCCCAAAAAGTGCCAGGGGTCATAGAAAAGTGATGAGTCTTCCTCAGAAGGTCATTTCTACATAAAAGAACTACTCTTGCATCAAAAACTAAAACTAGAGCAAAATCCACATAAAATCCAAAGATGCTCCAATTTCTATATACAATGTAGCTCTACATATCCTGCATCACAATGTTATGTAAGCAACTCAAGATAGTAGATATGAAATTCAAGGAACAAGCTTGAGCAAGTATAAATCAAGATACAAGCATAGAATATAGTTGAATACCACATGATGAAAACATAAACAATGCTAGAACTACATTTATATGAACTACTGGTGGATATTATCACAAGTTAGGACTACTAGTAGGATCTAGATCATAGTTAGAGATGCACATGATAAAGCAATCTATGAGTAGATGTAGAGATATATCCAAACAAAGAGATATGCAATTTTAGAAGCATGAAAAGATATAACTCACTATCAAATATGCATCACTATCAAAAGATGATTGCCACTAAGAACCTCAAGGTTGTATCAAAAAAAGATATACAAATATATAGATGTAGCAAGTTAGAGAAGAATGGAAGCATTTTAAGACATAACCAGGAGATCCAAATAGATCATTGTCAAAACATGCAAAACAAGTCAAAACAAGTAATTGCAAGATATAGGAATACCACTAGTGGGATACCAAATTATAGCAATTAGAAAGATAGAGTTTTAAGCAAGATAGGCAATTTAAAGCATGGAAATATGCATAAAAAGGTGCCATGGGAGTGCCAAAGAATAAGGCTATTGGTTAAGAAAATCTATTTGAGAGGGAAATTCTCATTCAATACGCCAACTATGTATTATGGGCATAGTGCCATCGGTCGAGTTTTGTGTTAAGGAAATTCGACCTAACATATGTTGGCAACACCCATTGGTGCCTATCAGTCGAGTTTCAAACAGGACAAACCCGACTAACAACACTACTATCAAAAAGCACATATATTTCATAAAACATATTTAGAGGCATGTTAAAAATATAAGCCATATCCAAACATGTGTAAGCAAGTTAGTAATGCAATATGAAAGCATTAGAAATAATTTTTGAGAAAGAATGTGAATAGAATCACAAAATACCACATTTAAACACATGCACAATGCACACTAACTTGGCAAAACACACTATGATTGGATATCATTAAGAAAAAAAATACCTCAGTGCTTACCATTTCTTTTCTACTTGTTGTCACCCTATGCACATCTCACCTTTCCTCTTTCATATGGATTGAGAACACAATTTGCAATTCAATAGTTCAAGTCAACCCATTTGCAAGTACCTATAAGAAGAAAGATGAAATGATCCCCAATCATGTTTTTGGATCCAGAGGGGTTAGATTAGAAACCGAAGTCCTAGTGCTCTTGGGTGCTTTCCTAAATGGCCAACAAGTAGAATAAGGGCCAATAAAATTGCAATAGTTGCATGTGCCCATAGCCTTAGAACTAGAGGATTCTCCATGGAATACTTGAGGTCCTTTGCCTTTGTTGTTTCGTTGGCTACTATCATATCCTAAACCATGTCTACCAATTTGTTTAGTAGTATGGTATAGGATGTCATTAAGATTCCTTTTACCAACTAAGAATCTTTACAAAGAAGATCTCAAACCATCATTATCAGAGGAAAGGATCTCCTCCAAAAATCTCTAACGAGATGAGAAGATGGGTGACAACCTACTTGGTTCATTCAACCTATAAGGAGGCTTCTCCATGCGCCCTCTGGTCTTCGACGACAACAACTTCCTCTATTGGAAGAGGTGTATGCAGTTCTACATTTAAGGGATGAACTTTGATATATATATATATATATATATATATATATATATATATATATATATATATATATATATATATATATATATATATATATATATATATATATATATATATATATATATATATATATATATATATAAGGTGATGATCACACCATACAAGGAGCCAACTAGATCTGTTACAACATGGAATGAAGGTACACTAAAAGAAGCCCAGTTCAATTCCAAAGCCATAAGAATTCTCTATGCAACCCTTACCCCAAAAAAGTCCAACCACATCTCATCTTGGGACACTTCCTATGAGATTTGGGATAAATTGTGCATTACCTACGAGGGCACAAATCAAGTCCAGGAGGCTAAGATATACATGTTGAACAACCTTCTAGAGAACTTCAAGATGGGAAAGAAAGAAGGGATTGCAAATATTTACTCTAGGCTCAATGTGATCATCAATGGCCTAGCTGCCTTGGGCAACACTTTGGATAGAGGTGTAATCAACTCCAAGATCTTGAGAAATCTACCAAAGAGTTGGGAGTCAAAGGTGACATCCATTGAAGAAGTGATGAGCCTTGGTGACATCCCAACCAATGAGCTCATTGGCAACCTCCAAGCTCATGAGCCAAGGATTGACATGAAAGAAGAAGAAGCCAAGTAAGAAGAGAGCAAGCCAAGAAGATCAAAGATAGTGCTTTCAAATCACAAGTGGAGGCAGTCATACTTCAACATCAACTTTCTTTTTAGACATCTCCCTCCTCCTCTAATGAAGATGATGGCCCTAGTGAGCATGAAGCTAACTACACCAAGGGCAAGCACTTCAAGGGAAAGCAATCCTCCTCCTCTACTCCTAGATGCTACAAGTGTGGACAAAACGGACACTACAAGAGTGAATGTCCCAAGTCAAGAAAGTCACACCACAAGGGCAACTCCAAGAACAAGGGAGAGTACAAGAAGGATAGAAAGTAGAAGGGGAAGGAAAAGAAGGAGAAGAGACACAAGAATGTAGCTCATGCAGCTTGGGAAGAATCACCCTCAAGTGGCTCTAGTTCCGAAGAAGATGGAAAATGTCACCTTGCACTCATGGCCTCTACTAGTGAAGAAATTGGTGAGGTAAGTGAGGTAAGATTGCATGTGTTATATAAGGAAACTCTTATTGATATGCTTGTTTCTACCCATTCCTCTTTTGCTAAATGTAAATCTAAAAGAAAATAGTTAGGAAAAATTATTGATGATTTGTATGCTAAACTTGAAATTCTTGAGCTAAATGAGAAAGATCATCTTGAGAGAATTGATAACTTGCAAGGGAAATATATTGATCTTGAGCTTGAATACAATGGAGTTGATGTAGATAATGATGTTTACCTTAAGAACATTAAAATTCTTAAGGAATATAACCAAAAATGCCTAAATGAGCTTGAAACTCTTAAAACTAAAAATGTTGAATTTAAGCTGATTGTTGATGCTCGTAGGGATGAGAGGGATGCCTATCTTAAGGAAATTCAAGTTCTTAAATATGAAAATGCTAGGTTTCTTGGTCAAGTTAGTAATTTATCTTCTAGACCTATCTTGCCTAGTAATGATATTGCTTCTATTTCTCTTGAGAAATATTCTTATTTGATGAAAGCCCTTTGTTTGGAGGCCGACCTTGTTCATGCTAGAGATGATATTGATAGTTTGTATTCTACTATCATATCTCTTAATGATGACAATAATAGACTTAGAGCATCTCTTCAGAAATTCCTCCAAGGGAAAAGCTCCCTAAATGAAATCCTTGATCACTCTACCAAACAAAGTGATACTAGTGGTTTGGGATTTGTAGGGGGGCACCTAAGGGTAAGAACAAAGTCAAAGGTAAGAAAAAGAGTAATGAAACCTCCTTTTTCATTGGTGAGTCTTCTGGCACTAAGAACCCTACGATTTGTTCTCATTGCAAGTGTGATGATCATTACTCTACTTATTGTCCTTACAAGCCTAAGGGGACCAAACCAAAGATGAAATGGGTCCCCAAGCTAACTCTGGGTCCCAAAGTTTGAGTTGGGAACCGACACTCTCCTTTCTTATATGAAAAAGGTAGATGGATTGTTGATAGTGGCTGCACTAAGCATATGACAGGGATATAAGCCATTTCAACAACTTCACTAAAAATAAAGGAGGTTCTATTACCTTTGGGGACAATAAAAAGGTAAGGTTAAAGGTGAGGGTTATGTAGGTGAATCCTTGTGTATCAATAATGTCCTTTTTGTGTATTGCCTACATCACAATTTAATAAGTGTAAGTCAATTATGGGATAATGGTTACCTTGTGTGATTTACTTCTTTTGAATGCTTGATTCTAGATTCCCTCACCTATCAAGTCATATATACCAGGAACTAGAAGTGGTAATCTTTATGTCATTGTTCTTGACTCTATTAAGTATGTTGTTGGTAGATGCCTAGTAGTCAACTCAAATGATATTTTTCTTTGGCATCGTCGGCTTGGTCATGTAAATATGCATCAATTGAAGAAGTTGAGCAAAAAGGACTTGGTCAAGTACTTCCCAAAATTGCATTTTGGAAAGGATGAGGAATGCCAAACTTGTACCCAAGGAAAGCAAACCAAATACTCCTTCAAATCCAAAGGATTCCTTAGTACCAAGAGAGATCTTGAACTTCTTTACATTGATCTATTTGGACCAATGATAACTCAATCGCTGCATGGTTCCAAGTATTGCCTTGTTATTGTCGATGATTTCTCTAGATATACTTGGACCTTCTTTCTCATTTCCAAGAGTGATATGCTTGATGTTTTATCAAGTTTTTGTAAATGAGTGGAGAATGAAGCTTCTTTCCAAATCGTTTCTATCCATAATGATCATGGGGGAGAATTTGAAAATGATCATTTTTAATGTTTTTGTGAAGAATATGGATATGCACATAACTTCTTTTCACCTCGAACACCTCACAAAATGGGGTTGTAGAGAGGAAGAATAGGTCACTACAGGAGATGGCTAGGACCATGCTTTTAGAGTATGACACTCCAAAGAAGTTTTGGGTCGAAGCCGTCAATACCTCATGTTTTGTGCAAAATTGGGTTTTTACACATCCTTCTTAAAAAAAACCATATGAGATATGGTGTGGTAGAAAGCTTTCTATCAAGTATTTTCATGTTTTTGTATGTCCTTGTTTTGTTTTAAATACACAAAATTCTCTCGACAAGTTTGATCTGAAATCATACACGGCTTTCTTTCTTGGCTATATCACTACTAGCAAGGCTTATAGAGTGTTTAATGTTGATCTTGCTAAAGTAGAAGAATTTATAAATGCTAATTTTATTGAGACTAACCCATCTATTCCCAAAGATATTGCTCCAAATGATGATGTTTCAAGTGACGTAATTCCTATTTAAAAGAAGTCAACATCACCCAAAAGGGAAAATAAGTGGTCATTCAAGAAGAAGAGAAGAAGGATCCAACTCCCCGATTTGCAAAGAATCATCCAAAAGAGCTGATTTTTAGGTGATCCATTTGAAAGAGTGAAGACATTGATTGCATTCAACAAAGAACAATCCAACAACGCCTTTATCTTACAACTCGAGCCAAAGAACATCAAAGAAGCTCTTGGGGATGATGAATGGATCCTATACATGAAAGAAGAGTTGGAGCAATTTGAAAAGAACAAAGTATGGACCCTAGTGCCAAGACCAAGTGATAGAAAGATCATTAGCACCAAGTGGGTATGCCGCAACAAGCTAGATGAAAGTGGCAAAGTGGTAAGGAATAAAGCAAGGTTAGTGGTTCAAGGCTACAATCAGAAAAAAGGTATAAGTTTTAATGAAACATGTGCACTTGTAGCCAGAATTGAGTCCATTCGTATGTTACTTGCTTTTTTTAGTTATAAAAACTTTCTTATTTATCAAATGGATGTTAAAAGTGCATTTTTGAATGGTACAATTGAGGAGGAGGTGTATGTTGTACAACCCATAGGATTTGAATGTGATAGTTTACCTAACCATGTTTATTTGTTACAAAAAGCTTTCTATGGACTCAAACAAGCACCTCGAGCTTAGTATGCAAAGTTAAAGAACTTTTTGTTATATTATGTTCATATCATGGGCAAAGTAGATTCTACCTTGTTTCTAAAGCACACTTCTAACAATTTTCTTATCATTCAAATATACATTGATGATATCATTTTTGGCGGAAATAACCTTGATCTTTGCAAAGAATTTAGTGATCTTATGTAGAGTGAATTTGAGATGAGTATGATGGGTGAGCTCACATTCTTCCTCGGCTTTCAAATCAAGAAAACTAAAGATAGGAACTTCATCAACCAAGGCAAGTACACAAGTGAGCTACTTAAGCACTTTGGAATGGAGAACACCAAGTTGATGGACACACGCATGTCAAACACCGCCAAACTTGACAAAGATGAAGAAGGTGAGAAGTTAGATGAGAAGCTCTATAGAGTTATGATTGAAAGTTGACTTTACTTAACTGCCTCTAGACCTGATATAATGCTTAGTGTTGGCTAGTGTTCTCACTTTCAATCAAATGCTAAGAAATCACATCTTATAGTTGTTAAGAGGATTTTAAGGTACTTATCCAAAACTCCAAATTTTGGTCTATGATATCCCAAGTCAAGGGACTTTACTCTTACGGCTTATAGTGATGCAGATTACCCATGATGCTTATTGATAGAAAATGCACAAGTGGCACTTGATTTCTCCTAGGACCATGCTTGGTGTCTTGGTTTTCCAAGAAATAGAGCACAATGACATTATCAACTACTGAGGCAGAATACGTTGCAGTTCGGAGTTGTTGTGCCCATGTCCTATGGTTGAAGCAAAGGATCCAAGACTTTAACATTCATTTTGATGCTTCTCCTATCTATTGTGATAATGCTAGTGCAATTAACTTATCATATAATCCTATCTTTCATAGTAGAGCTAAGAGTATAGAGGTTCATCATCATTTTCTTCATGATCACATTGCCAAAAATGATATCTATATCAAGCAAGTGGATACGAAAAACCAGTTGGCAGACATTTTCACCAAACCTCTAGCTAGAGAGCAATTCAACTTTATTAGATCTGAACTACTATAACTGCTTTGAATGAATATGATATGCATTTTAGCTTGTTGTCATCTATCATATGTACTTTGCCTATGTTTTGATCATCCTTGGTTGCTAATATTCTAAAAATCAGTGTTCATGTTCTTTTTGTCTTGTTTTTCTCTTGTTTTTGGGTAATTTTTGCAAACTCTTGTTTTATCACAAAATAGTGCCCAATGATGAGTGATATGTGTCTAAGTATGTTTAAAATGAAAAATGGACTTGAAAAATAAATTTAATTAGCACTCTAATGGCTAGAAATTAGAATTTCTAATGTTGGTTTAGTTGGACCATCGATCGAGTTGCAACTCAACCGATCAGTGGTTGACAACTTTTTTAAAGAGCTGATCAGTTGAGTTTTTGAGTCACAGAACTTGATCGATGGCCAGGATAAAGCAAACATAAGTTAGGTTTGTCTGACTTTTCTCCCTTTCAACTAGAGAAAAATCGACCGATCCAACCTCTAGCTCCCTCAAGCTCTCAACCCTAGCCCCAACCTTCCTCTCCCTAGCCCTAGTTTGACCTAGATCGACCTCCCTTGACCTCTTTCCCTTCAACCCTAGGTGTGTGGATGGGTTGTGGTGGTATTTCTATTGATTTTGCTCTCTCCATCCTCTCTGTTTTTGTCTCCATTGCATCCAACAAGAGAAAGAGGGCAGCCCCAACTGGAGCACCATATTCATCTTGAAATTCACATCTCATACCCTTTGACGATACCTTATTTGTCTCCAATGAGGCTCTTAATAGGTACAAGGATCTCCTTACTAGGAATCCTTTTCCGTTCTGTGCCCTTTTTGATCCTACCCCACATAGACAAATGGTCATCGATCAAGTAGTCGAGTTCCTATATAATCACCATCTCTCCACCTTGTGTGTCGAACGCTTGTGCTACAAAAATTCCACCACTAGCACAAAAGTATTTTATGAATTCTATGCTAACTTACAATGGAATTATGACACATTCGTACCACCACCCAATACTCAAGTATTCCTCACTTCCATGATCACTGGGAAGAAATTCTAAGTCTTCAAGGATTCCATGAACATCTTGTTCTCGGGTACTGAGGTGACTAACACTTGGAGGAAGGATTTCCCCGAGTATGTTGACCTAATTCACCCTAAGGACTTCTACAAGTAGTATGATCTTACTCTTCGTGATATTCATAAATACTTGAAGAAGCCTCAGTTTGCTTATAGAAAGAAGTGTACCCTTCCCTCCTCTGCCTTAGACCTCAAGAACTACATACTTGCCATAGTTGTTAACTGTAATATCAACCCAAGAAAAATCAGACTGAAATAGCAGAAAACATTGCAGTAATTATGTTCTATCTCTTGAAGAACATCAAAGTCAAATGGTCTAATTATGTCCTTCACCACATGACCTATTTTGACTCTAGAAAGAACACCTGTGGCACCCACTCACCCTACCCAACCTTGATCTGTGATTTTTTTCAACTTGCCACTGGAAAAACTCTTTTCCATGACCTTCACTACAAACTAGCCTAGAAGAAGTTTGCATCAGTGAGACTACACTTCATAAGTCTAACCCTATCCTTACCTCTACCACACCCGGAGTCTCTACCTCCACCTCCACCCGTGCACCTCCACTACCTCAACCTTCCTAACCTGCTCGTGCCTCGTTTCATGCATCAAGTGAAGCCCTTATGGGCTACATGATTCATCAATAGGCATATAACCTTAAAGTTTAGGAACACATGCATTAGGATTTCTGTGCCATCATGTCTAACATGAACTTACCATGTACCCATCCTTATCCTACCTACCATCCCTACCCAGGAGGTGATCATGCATCCTATGCATATGATCACTTTTACCCTGCCCATCCACCTCCTACTTCTGCTACTACACCCTCTATTGTTGGTGGATCTACCCCTGGAGTGTTGTCTCTGCCTGCTAGCCCCTTGGACACCCTACATTCTTGGCTTGGTACTTCTGCTCCTTCCTTCCCACATGCCAATGGGCTTCATTCTCTTGGCATGTCTTAGACTGAGCAGAATGTCCATTGGTCCCGCTGAGGTTTTGGTTCCCTTACTGATGAGGAGATGCCAGACCAGGCTGATGAGGAAGTTGTTGCTGCTAATGAGGAGGCTTCTAAGGATGATGAGGATGATGATGGTTCTGATGGCTTTGCTGGTACCTCTGGTGATGAAGGTGATGTTGTTGTCTCTACTGCACCTTCAGACAGAGATGATGACTAGAGCTAGAAGGTTCTGATTTCATGACGATGTTAATGATGTAGACATAAATGACCTAAATGTTTAGATTTTTTCTAGTTTTAGCCTAGATGCTAATCATATATATCTTTCTAGGCTATTTTGTATTAAAAACATATGGGCACATTTTTTGAGTTGTACTATTTTATCATCATGTTTTCATCTTTTTGGCTTGTAGTTGTTTCTGAGGACATGCTCTCTATGTTGTAATCTTAATCCTTTATACACTTACTCTTTGATTTATTATATCTCATGAGTTGGTGCCATGTTTCCCATATTTTGATTATGACTTAGATTGCTTGTTTCTCTCATCTCTGTTTGGTGTATGTGATTGAGATTGCATGTTGTGGATGTACGTTTGGTTGTGCTTAGAGAAGACCTATTTCTATTCTATTCAACCCCCTTCCTTTTTGATAATGTTAAAAGGGGGAGAGAAGTTTAAATGTTTTGAAGCTCAACAATATTGCTTTTATTGTCTATGTGATCCTTTTCTTGTTCATTATATGCTTTATCATGTGACTTGCTAAAGGACCATATAGTATGTATGTTATATTGTTTTGTGGAGAAAGACTAACTATGCAGGTAAGAGTAAGCATAGATTGAGGGGGATCAATTCACATTGTTTAAATCATGAATCCCCCTGCAATTCACAAGGTAAAGGTAGAACTTTACATATCTTTTCAATATGATAGAGGAATGGTTTGTCATTGTCAAAAGGGGGGGGATGTTGACTTGAGAGTTATACATTGCCCATATTTTAATAATGACTTAACCATTCCATTCCTATGTATCTAATATGTTTGTTCAAGATTGATTTCAAGCTTTAGGTACATGAAAAGGATCAAATTACATAAGCCCTAGCTTGTTAAAGTTCAAGTAAAAAGCAATGCAAGTGCACATTTTGGGAAATCACTCCAAATGACCTTAGATGATTTTTGTAATCACTTGTATTAATGGTATGACTTGTAACTAAGATGAGAAACAATCAGGGACACTTAATTCCAACGTTTGAACACTCAAATGTCAATTTTGAAAATTTGTCACAGGTAGTTTATCGGTCGAGTTTATGACTCGACCGATCCAATGATGGATTTTCTAGAGAGACCAATCAATCAAATTATACACTCATAGAACTCAACCGATCGATCAACTAAGAAAATTTGATTTTTACTCGTCGATCGAGTTTTCGGAACAAACTCAACCGATAGTTTGAATATTGGCTTTGTCAACTAGTGGATCGGTCGAGTTATCTTTATTGAAACTTGACTGAATGTACTATACAGAAAACATAAAAAAAGTGATTGTAACTGTTGGTGAGTTGTTTTGAGTGAGAATAGATCCGTTGTAACTTGGAAAATAGCTATATTTCACACTTAAGTGATCCCACACTCAAGGGAACACCCACAGCTATAAATAGGACCCCTTGGAGTTCATTCCAAGTTTGCTCATTCATGTTATTCTGAGTCCTTGCTATAGTTGAGTGTGTTGCAACTCCTTGAGCCCCTTTCTCTCTCACACTTACAACACATTTTGTGAGAATGAGTGAGTTAGGCAAGTTGTAAGAGAGCTACCTCCATGTGCTTGTAAAGCTCTCATTCCATTCCATCTTCCCTACCCCCTTTCTCATAGAAGAAAAGGTTGAAGCAAGCTACTCTGAGTGAAGGTGAAGGTTTTGTTGTTCTTCTTTAAGGTTGAAGAAGAGGTGAAGATCTTCTCCAGGTGAAGGAGAAGGGCAAGGCCAAGATTCAAGAAGAGTAGACAAATTCCTTCAAGGCCAAATACTTGATGCAAGTGTGGGTTAGTCCTTGCTGAAGGCTGAAGACATCCTGATCAAGTGGGTAAGTCCTTGTGTAGGTGGAAGACTCTTATCTTGAATAGATAAGTCCTTGGATGTATGACGGTCTCCTTGTATCTCTTATGAAAGAATATAAGTATACATAGATTGCAAAGTCCTAGAGGTTGACCTCTCGAGGTAGTGGATTGACTCTCTCCTAGTTTGGAGAGTGGAACCACTCTAAACCACCTTGTCCAAGTGCATGTTTCAATTTTCTCATCCTTGCTATGCTTGCTTAGTTAGGACTTTAAATTGCTTTTAAGCTATTGGTTTTGATTGATATAACTTGAAGGTCTAACTTATCTTGTGAGATTTTTGAAGCTCTATTCAATCCCCCTCTAGAGCCCTAGATCCAACACATACCCTACAACTTTGGCTCTTAGTATTTCCAAGTTGTATTCTACGTATATCAAAATAATCGAGTGGATGATATCAGGGTTTATTGTCAACTATGTACTCCCTTTTGTATTCCTAACAAACCCTAATTTTCACGAGACTTTCATGAGTGCCAACTATTTATAGGTTCTGATACCATATTGTAAAGACTTGATCTTTATGATCAAATATTTACAAAATTTGCTTCAAAAAATATAAACAATTTTTCATTCATCCAATTTTCTCGAGTACATGATGCTTTTTTTAAATGATAAATATACACTGAATACTAGAACTTTAATAAATCAAATATTCATATTCTTATAGATGTCTATCTCGTGTAGTCTCTACTACATCTTCTTTGGTCACCTTCCCATGAGTTCCCAGAATGAACAAAAACCACACATGGGTGACAATATGGGAAATTGGGGAAGTTGGTATAAAATTGATATTTGGAAAGCAAAATAATATGAACCTATCTACAAAAGATTTTTATGACAAAATGCAAGGAATGAACAATATAGGTAAGTATCAAAAGGTAGCAAAGGATTTTCAAATTCAATAAGATTCAATATTCAAATTTTGAAAATAGTAATTCAATTTTTTGATAGATGGCACATATCAATATCTATGTTGTTTGAGAAGCCATATGTTCTCTTCATGAGAAAAATAACACACCAAATGTGTTTCCCAATATATTGAGGGACTCATGCCCTTCTCTCTGTGCAGACTCATTGGGGCGTTATTCCACTAAACTATGAGCACTAGCCTTCCCTATTCAATGTTTAAACAAAGTGCTATGATTTTACAAGATTTATTATTGGTGCCTTTCAAGGAGGAGGGATAAAGTTCACAACATTTTAAAGCCAACCAACCTATCTAATTATGCATGAAATTGATGAGGGAAAAAAACCAAATAAAAATAAAAATTTCACACCTTTAAATCAAGAGTATTTAACTTGCAAAATTCCAAGTATTGCCTCCAATGGACAACCAAAAGAGAGATCTACAAATTTGAAAAAAATATGTGTCACTATATGATTTGGAATCATTTTTTCATTTGATTTAAATATTTTTATGTAGTATTATAGGTGATTATGATTGTCCATCTAGGACTATTGTTTCTTTTTTTATATTCTCATTTCTAGGGTTCTTAACTAAGTTAGTTATAGTCAATATTATGTATTCAATTGTCTTACTTTATTTCCTCTAGATTAGATTATTTTGTTAGTCACTAGGCTCAAATATGTTTATTTACCAATTTACCCTTACCAGAATTTTACACATATCTTACATACTCTAGTCATATATTCATATCTCAGTCATGTCCCCAATTACAAAAAGTATTTAGATGAACAATAATCAAGCAACTTCATATAATGACTCACCTACATATAGTTTAAACTAACTCTATATTCATGTTAGTTTATTCATGTATATAAGAGAAATCT
This sequence comes from Alisma plantago-aquatica, assembly GCA_963693085.1. Lineage (NCBI taxonomy): Eukaryota > Viridiplantae > Streptophyta > Magnoliopsida > Alismatales > Alismataceae > Alisma > Alisma plantago-aquatica. The sequence goes on along the minus strand of OY856412.1, from coordinate 73,061,565 downwards.
TCTAATTATGTATATATTTCATACATCAATGTCTTAAAATTATAATTCACAAACCCATATTTCATTGATTGGTGTATACATATGCGTACATCTAGGATATTAGTTCCATGACAATAATGGAGTTCACATTTTGGATATGTCCAATTACCAAATAATGAAACCTTAGAATTCTTTATTTATTGAGAAAACAACATATCTTCTATGATAGTAATATATTTATATATGTATTACACTTTCTATGTATTACGTTCATTACACTTTAAACATACTATCAATACATATATGTATCGCAAGGCTTAATACTCAAATTCAATATTAGTGGTCTATTGCTTCCTAATACACTAGTGTAACATGATTTGTATTTAAGGATTAGTCTATAATCATGTCATGGATATGTTCTAATATTATTTAAGTTATTATTTCCTTATATTCAGTTGTGTATGCGTTGATTTATGTATACATATAAACCCTACATAATATATGGTTAGATGGTTAACCTAATAGTTACTAGTTCATTTCTTTATCTTATTAATCTGGATTACATATATGAATAGAAAAGGGCAAGGATAGCTTACTGTGACTGAGGGAATTTTGGTCTCCGCAGAGGGTCTTCAATCCAGTCCATGCCATCTGAATCTGTAGATCCTGATTTGGTCAAGGCCCGAGATACAAGTGGTGGTTTCGTGGATAGGGTAAGTCATGAGGGCAGCGACTGTCTGCCGTGGTGATTCTGAACCAACTACAATGGGCACCGGAGCAGAAGAAGGCTACGACGTATAGGACTCGGGGAAAGATGGTCGGAGATGTTGGATCCAGAAGGCGCTGCCAAAGATAGTTGCTCTCCCGGCAGCAAGGAGGGCCGTGGCCAGGTAGAGCAACCTATCGGCTCTATCTTAGTTGGCCAAAACCAACGAAAGGAGGGAAGTAGTCGTGACATAGGAGGAGAGGATATAGCCACGAGATCTGGAGGTGACGATCGGGCATTACAAGTGATGATGGTCTGTGGTGATGACGATGAAGGTGGCGCAGAGAAGACGATCTGCAGGTCTGTAGATCTGAAACCCAGGTCTATCTTTGGTGATTTGAGGAGGCTAGAAGAAGACACGATGCTTGCTGCAACATACTCCTGATTAGGCACCGTTGGTGCAGGCTTGTCAGAGTTCGGCAATGATGCGACGGCTGTTCTCGGGCCGGGGATGTCATGGCAGCCGTCGGAGTCAAGGAAGACTAGGCAACGATCTGAAGCATGGGAAAAGGTGTTTCGAGGCTGAGGAACTCTGTGCGGATTGCAGATCAGAAGTGGTGATAGTTCGGCCAGATAGTGATGCAACTAGGCAAAGTTGATGAGTGGGAAAGCCGCGACAGAGAGCGTAGTCCCTGATTGCAGATATGCTACATCGAGGAGGCAAAGGTAAACTGGTGAGGAGGCGACTGTCAGACTTCGTGGTGGAGGAAGGGGATGGCGCGTGCCAGGTCTGCGGTCTGTTGATGTTGATGGGGATTCACTGAAGATGAAGGAACATTGAGGTGGAGAAATCGGGTGGTGACGGCTACGCAACGCCTGGAGGGCTAGGGTGTTGAGAGTTCCAGGATACCAGCGAGATCTGGTCTTGGTGGTGGTCGTGTTGATCAGTCAGTGAAGGAGATGACGGGCATTGCAGGTCTACTTGTAGATCTGAAGATTCAGGTCTGCCTTTAAATCTTTCTCTTTGTGTGCTGATGATGCTCGCCATGGTGCCCTTTACTAGGGTTATAGGGATGGCCAGTAGTGTTGTTAGATTGAAGGAGTTGAAGGTGAAGAGAATGTTAGATATATAGCATGGGTTAAGCCCAACATAGTGCAGCTAGTACATGTGAGAAAAGTAGTTTTGTCTCTAATGCAAATGGCAAACTAAGTTTCCGGAAAATGTCTCTTTTGTGGATTTTTCCGCAATATGTACAAGAGCAACTGAGTGGTCGCATCTTAATAGGTTTAGGATTACTGGGGCGTGTAAGGCTACAAATAGACCTCTGGTCATTAGGGTTAAACACATCTTTCGAACACACAGCCGTCAGCCGTTTGAGCATGTTTGCAAACCCTAAAGTCGGAGTCTCTCTCTGCAGCCATCGCTTCTGTGGTGCTTCATGAAGACCCTCTCCTAGACGAAGTAGTTTCCTTTCCTTCCAAGGCGCAACATGTCAGGCAGTGGTTCCTGCGGCTGTTGAGATGCACCGATGGTGCACTGCTTTGTCTGCAACGTTTGTCGTCAACACGAACGTGACGTTCTTCTTCAGGTTCATACTGGGTCGACTGAGAGAACGACGCCTATCCAAAAGGGTTGCAAGACGTTGATTTCTTTAAGTATCTCACGTTCGTTTCTCAACGAACAACCTGGTTTGATCCTAACTTTATTTACTTTGTTCTCCTGTATAGGTTTATTCTATATTTTCTTATCTGGGTCGGCCTGAACTGTTAACGTAATTCACTTGTCGCTGTTGCATGTAACGACTTAATTCAAAATTAACAACAATCTTAAAGAAATCAATATCTATCGTTAGTTAACTATGGCTGGTTCTGGCATGAAAATTGATACGTCTAGTATGCCTAAAAAGTTTACTGGAACTTATTTTGCTCGTTGATAAAGTAGGATGCAAATCTGGCTTAACATAATAGGATTTAATCAATATTTAGAAGAAGATGAACCCAAAGTAGATGAAATTGTTGCTGATAATGCTAATATAATTGCAACCTGGAAGAAGGGTGACAAGACGTGCCGAGGGTTGATTCTGTTTGTGTTAAATAACAAACAATATGACTCATACTCTAAGCCACATGTTACTACATCTAAGGTTCTGTGAAAAGCATTAGAAAAGAAATATAATATTGAGAATCAGGAAACTGAAAAATATTGTGTTGTAGAATTTCTTAAGTTTCATATGTCTGAGGGTAAATATGTATCTGATCAAACACACGATTTTCAACTCTTGGTGCAAGAGCTCGCTGATGCGGGCATGGTACTTCCAGAAAAATTTGTTGCTATACCTATCATTGAGAAGTTCCCAAAATCTTGGGAGTCATTTGGCATGACTCTTAAGCACCGCAAAGGAGACATGTCAATGAACAATCTCATGATGGATATCAACATTCACGAAGAGCATCTGAAAGAGAAGACTATCAAAGTACCAACTGATGTTAATGCGACTGTTAATTTTACTACTGCTAAGAACAAGGATAAGAAATCTATGAATTCACTTAAACCTAAGGCCAAGATCTAGAAGAAACCGAAGAATAAACATTGTTGGAGTTGTGGACATGTTGGCCACTGGAATAAGGATTTTCCTTCAAAGAAGTCTAAGAAAGCTACCACATCTACAACTGAGGAGGCTGTGGTCAACATGATGACTGCATCCTTGAACCTCAATGATGGGTATGTTTCTATAAAATCTGAAGTTCTTTCTATTTTTGAACCACTATATTGAATTATAGACACTGGGGCTAATGTGTATGTGTGTACTAACAAGTCCATGTTTGCATTTTATTAGGCCTCTAAAGGTCGATCTGTGACTATGGGTGACTCAAGCGCTGCAGAAGTTAAAGGCGAAGGACGGGTAGACTTGAAGTTTCCTTTAGAAAATGTTCTGACACTTCATAGAGTCAGACATGTTCCATCAATACGACGCAATATTATTAGTGGCACAATTTTTGTTAGAGATGGTTTTAGAATAGATTGTAAATATAATAAAGCTATTATTACTCACCTTTGAGATTCTTTATTTTTTGGCAAGGGGTATCTTTGTGATATGGAGTGCTTGTTTAAGATTCTTATAGAACATGTTTTAAATTCCATTTTAAATTTGAATGACAATAGTTCTTTATACTTGAATCTTGTATCATCTGATGTTTGACATGTGCGTTTGGGACATGTGAATGATGGCTCAATGAAATGCATGATGAATCTGAATTTAATCCCTAAATCTTAAATTAGAAATAATAAATGTGAAATCTGTGCAAACTAAATTACCTAGGAAACCTTTTCATTTTGTGAATAGGAATTCGGAAATATTGGATTTAATGTATACAGATATCTACGAATTTAACAGTATTGTTGCAAGGGATCAAAAACATTATTTTATAACTTTTATTGACAATGCTAGTAGATATTGTTATGTCTTTTGCTTAGAAGTAATGATGAGGCATTGGATAAATTTAAAATTTATAAGAAAGAAGCTAAAACTCAAACCGACAAAGTACTTAAACGATTAAGGTTTGATAGGGGAGGAGAGTATACTTCGAATTTTTTTTTGGAATTTTTCCAATTACATGGTATAGTTCATGAGATTACGGCTCCATATTCACCACAATCTAATGAGATAACTGAATGTAAAAACCGAACCCTTATAGATATGGTAAATTCTTTACTCTAAACCTCATGTCTATCCAACTTCATGTAGGGGGAAGCTTTGAATACGGCTTGCCATATTCTGAGTAGTGTTCCCCACAAATATGTAGAGAGTAGTCTGTTTGAGTTATGCAGAGGAAGAAAACCGAGTCTCAAATACCTTCGAGTGTGGGGGTGCCTTGCTAAGGTACTTGTCCCTAAACAAAAAAGGAAGAAATTGGGACCGAAAATGGTTGATACCATATTCTTGGGGTATGTAGAAACAAGTTATGCATATAGATTCTTGATTGTAAAATATGATATCTCAGGCATTGAGGTCAATACAATTGTGGAATTACGTGATGCTACATTCTTTGAGGATGTGTTTCCCATGAAATCTGGTGTGCCCAATGAAGTATCTCAAGAGGATTCATTCACCACAGGTTCCATTCATGAGAAATGTGGGGGGGGGACAACTTAGAAAAATCTATTTCTGAATTTGATGATTATGAAGAAATAGTTGAACCAAGGAGAAGTAAACAGTCTAGGACATCCAAGGACTTTGGAAGTGAGTTTCTCACTTACAATGTTGAGGATGATCTTGTAACTTTCAAACAAGCTATGGAATCTCCAAAAGCTAAGTTTTGGAAGGAAGCCGTTAATGATGAAATCCAATCAATTCTCTCAAATGGAACTTGGGAATTGGTTGATTTGCCTCCTAGTTGTTCTCCAGTTGGTTGCAAATGGATCTTTAAGAAGAAACTTAATGCAGACGAGACAATAAATAAGTATAAGGCTAGGTTAGTTGCTAAGGGTTACACAGAGGGAAGGAATAGATTATTTTGATACATATTCTCCTATTTCCTTCATGACCACAATCTGAGTGTTTACAACATTGGCTTCCATTTATAATCTCTGTATCCATCAGATGGATGTGAAGACCGCGTTCTTACATGGTGATCTTTAAGAAGAGATATATATGGAACAACTTGAGGGATTTGGGGGTCGTGGGAATGAGTCCAAAGTGTATAAACTTGTTAAGTCATTATATGGCTTGAAACAAGCCCCTAAGCAATGGCTTGAGAAGTTTGATTCTGTGATATCATCATTTGGCTTTGTTTCTAATGAATTTGATAAATGTCTCTACTGTAAAATCGTCAATGACAGATTCATTTTATTATGCTTATATGTCAATATTATCCTACTTTTTGGTTCTGATATGAAAGTAGTAAATGAGACAAAGACATTCTTGTGTAGCAAGTTTGATATGAAAGATATGGGTGTCACTGATGTGATTCTAGGGCTTAAAATCATAAGGTATACTGATGGTGTAACTCTCTCTCAGTGTCACTATGTTGAGAAAATACTGGAGAGATTTGAATACACATCATGTAAACCTATTAAGACTCCATATGATTCATCCATGGCCTTGTTCAAGAATGAGATTGGGGTTCCAATGTCTCAATTACGATACTCTCAGAGTATCAGAAGTTTGATGTATCTTATGAACCGCACACGTCCAGACATTGTGTTTTTCATGAGTAAATTAAGTAGATACACCAGTTGTCTCGACAAGACCCATTGAAAAGCTCTTGACAGAGTTTTGAGGTATATCAAGGAAACTTGTTCCCTTGGGTTGTATTATGGAAAATATCCTTCTGTAGTCGAAGGATATAGTGATGTAAGATGGATTGCGGTCAACACTGGGAGTAATGGTGTCTCAGGATATGTATTCCTTTTAGAAGGAGGACATGTTTCTTGTAGGTCTAAGAAATAGACCATATTGTCTCAGTCTACTTTTGAGGCAAAGTTGTATGCTTTAGATGAAACTGAATTGGAAGCAGAATAGCTACATGGACTTATGTCCAGTTTACCTATGGTAAAGAAGTCGCTTCCTGCAATTTCATTTCATTGCGATAACACTACAACTATTACCAATATAAAGAGTCACAAGTACAATAAAAAATAGTGTAGACACATCCAAGTCATACTCAAGTCTGTAAGGGAGTTAATGTCTAATGGGGCCGTGGTTGTGGACTACGTCGGTGTCAAAGAAAATACAGCTGATCCTTTCACTAAAGGGCTTACCTTATCTTTAGTGGAAAAATCTAGGTTGGAGATGGGACCGAAACCCCTCATTATTCTTAGGCAGTAGCAACCCAACCCAATATAGTGGAGATCCCACAAATTGGGTTCAATATGGTAATAACAAGCGGTCAGGTGAATTGGGTGACACTATGTAATTACTTTGATGCTTCATGCATCTGTGTGTCTATGCCCTGGGAAACCTGTTAGTGTCATGACTGCAAGTTAGTAAGAGATTAGTCTATGAATGGTGTCAAATCTTAGGACATGATGTTAGCAATACATCTTTGGAGACTCCAACTAAATGTGTGATGTTGTGTAGGCCGCAACAAGAGAATTGGATTGTTCTCTATTATCAATCATGACATAAAATTTTATATACTGGCCTTAATACATTGTTTTCTTTTCTACCATGTATTATTGTGTTATTATCAACCTATACTCTTCTACCCAAGGTTCAGGTTCAAGACTTTTATTAACCTAGTTCGTATGTGAGTCACAGTTGGATAACTCAAGTAGATTCAAACTGAAAGGTATCTGATGAAAGCACAGTATGGAGGACTGAATGGTAGAGCACACCACACATTGGACTTTTTGCAGGATTGTTAGATATATGTCTGCTACAACCATGTATATAGCATTTGTTAAGCCCAATGGAGTGCAACTAGCACATGTGAGAAAAGTAGTTTTGTCTCTAGTGCAAATGGCAAAGAAGTTTTATCCCATATTGCTCACTCCTAGAACTTTTGTGGTCCTTATATGTAGGATCACATGGGGCACTAGTGTCCAAGGGGTCCTAGGAGGAGGGTATGCTCACTTCCTTGGTGGGTGGGGTGACCATAACACACATGCACGCATGCATGTGAGCCACGCCATGCCTCGCCTGGCCTGGCCTGGCCGGGCCGTGCGCGGGCACGGGCTCGAGCTCAGGCTTGTGGCTTGTGGATTGTGAATTGTGGAGTATGTCTTCTGTCTTCTTTTTGTACTAGGATACAACTACATAATTAATTACTCATTTAATTAATTGTTTCTTTTCTATTCAGATTTATTAATATTAACTAGAAAGTGTCTCTTTTGTGGATTTTTCCACAATATGTATAAGAGCAACCGAGTGGTAACATCTTAACAGGAATAGGATTACTGGGGCGTGTAAGGCTATAAATAGACCTCCGGTCATTAGGGTTAACCACATCTTTTAAACACACAGTCGTCAACCGTTCGAGTGTGTTTGCAAACCCTAAAGCTAGAGTCTCTCTCTGCCGCCATTGCTTCCGTGGTGCTTCATGGAGACCCTCTCCTGGACGAAGCTGTTTCCTTTCTTTCCAAGGCACAACCCGTCAGGCGGTGGTTCCTGCAGTTGTTGAGATGCACTGGTGGTGCACTGTTTCATCTGCAACATTCATTGTCAACACGAACGTGACGTTCTTCTTTAGGTTCGTACTAGGTCGAATGGGAGAATGACGCCTATCTAGAAGGGTTACAAGGCACTAATTTCTTTAAGTATATCATGCTCGTTTCTCAATGAACGACTTGGTTTGATCCTAATTTTATTTACTTTGTTCTCCTGTATTAGTTTATTCTGCATTTTCTTATCTAGATCGGCCTGAACTGTTAACTTAATTGAACCCTTCGATGTTGCATGTAATGACTTAATTCAAAATTAACAATATAGAATGGGAGGAAGAGGTGAGAAGGGCGCCATGAATTATGGTCTTACACATTGGTTTTGTAACGACTGTCAGAGGGAGGTGGTAATGGTTGCAGCTAGCTATTAGGGTTATGACCAACCTAGGGATGTTTTGCTAGTCTATAGGGGTTAGGGTTTGTTGATGGTTTTCACGTGATGCTAGAGGAAGAAGAGGGAGGTGGGGAAGACTTGTAACGGTCATCCTCAGCTACGTTACATGATGGGGAAACAACGAGGGTTAGTTGGACCGGGAAGATGAGTGGGTGTTAACTTATTATTAGGATATTGAATTAATAATATAGTTAAGACCAAGCTTACTTATTACTTATTCTTTTTAATTTTGTAACTCCTAGACTGAAAAGCCAGTTGCTATAAGATTTGCACCATGGTTTAAGTTTCTATTTGACTAAACTATATAAGTTATTACACCTATAGTTATGGTTCTAAGATGACTAGTTGAATTGTTTCCCTAATTACTATTGACATTAATATCTTTTAATATACATGATATTTCTCACTGGTTCCAATGCCATTAATTGTAAAATTAAGAGAAAGATATGAATGAAATGTAAAGTCATGATACTAGGTAGAATTCATTACAAATTGGTTCATAAAATAAGATATGAGGGTCTAGTTGGTAATATTACTAGGATAAGGAGAATGGACTCATTAAACACAAGAGTTATAAGAGGATGCTAATTATTATTAAAGGATAGGGGCATTGATCAAAATGACTTGTAATTAAGGAACTTTTTTTTATAAATAACTCAAGTTCAAGGAAAATTAAGAATCATAGCTGGGCATCGATTTGATACTCAAAATTCAACATGTTAAAACTACCTACTCCCAGTCAGTGTAAGAAGCTGACTTGTGGTGATCTACCTTGCAATGTACAAGGCATGGACTACAGGCTTGAGGAAGGTCATGATAGAGTTAGACAACACTCTGGCAGTTGATGCAGTGAAGAAGAGGAAGGAAAGTTATGATGCCCCCAGCTACACTGGCATGGGGAAGTAGAATAAAGAACATGCTTGAATGAGACTGACAAGTCAAGGTGGAGTATGTCAGTCAAGTACAAAACCATGGTGTTGATACTCTGGCCAAACAACATCTAAGATCCAAGAAAGGAGAATGGAAATATGTCCTGCCTCCTGATTATGTATCTTGTTACTTAACCCTTAATTCATAAAGTTTTATTTGCATTGTTGACTTTGTTAATGAACCACATCATGTTAACTCTTTGGTTAATCCTACAAGAGGGGAGTAGGCTAATAAAATAGTCCCTTGGCTTGTCAAAAGAAAAACACTTCATTAATTATATAAAATATATCTCCTTCAACTTATGTTGACCCAAAAATATATTTAAAATAAATAAATAAAGCGTTTTCCTACTAATTTCAATATAATTATGTAACATTTATCATCCCAATTTGGTGCACTTTTACATTTCATTTCTTGCATTTTGATACTCATACCATGTCATGAATTTAGTGGTATTTTGGTAAATAAGAGCAATCCTTCAATTGCTTATATCAAATCAGGAAGTAAAATAGACTACAATTAGTCCTCCTCATGCCTGAATATTTAATTACTTTCTCAATTCAATACTATATGACTTATGGAAAAGACTTGGATTGAGATAGGGTACATTAGGGTTATATCATCCTAACAAAATGCTTTTTCCTTCAATTAAAGTACGATTTACCTAATTAAGGTCAATTCCTTTCCATTTAGAAGAATATACATGTTAGGGCTTGATATCCCATTCGTATTCCAATAGTGAAATTTTCGAATTTTCAAGAAGTAAGCTTAGTTTACATATTTATACATCATCCTAAATACCACATTACCCCACTAACCTCATTAATGTGTACTAATATCTATTAGTTCTAATGACAAATGTAGAAACCCTGATTTCCTATTTATTTTAATACATTTATTTACTAAAAATATACATCATATATTAGATCATTTGAGTAAAATCCCTCTATATTAGCTCTAAGTATGGAAATATTCATTTAAAAAATTTATGTTAAATCTCATGTACAAAACAATATAATTAATAATGGATTCCCATAAGGGTGTAGCTCATTGGTGATTGGACTACAGACACAAGCAGATGTCTCAGGTTTGAATCCTAATGGGGATGAATAAATTGGGATTTATGTTTAACATGGTTTGTTCCGACACTGATGGGTTTCACACTTGGTTTACCATACTCCTCCTATATCTGGCCTCTACAAGTTAATAAGGGGTCAAGGAGAGGAAGTATCCTTGACGACTCATTTTTAATAATGGGTATCGAGAAATAATATTGAATTCATGCATTCTTAATTTGAACTTTACTACATTCACAACTACCCAGTCCCTAGACATCTTATTTATTTAAGATAATTTAGTCTATATTGGCATACAACAATGTGATCTATCCACAATCAACTCCTAATATTATTTAAGTTATAGAATATGGTCAATACAAGTATTACTCATCATGAGCGGATCTAAAAGATACAAAATACAGTTCCCCATCATTTTCCACTCAATCTCCCAACATACGAGAAAAATACAATCAACAATCATTATTTTTAAATACAATATGATTATGCTTTCCAGTGTAATACATATATACATAGGAACTTGGACACTCATCTAAAGTACCAAGTACCTCAAATTCGAAGCTCCAGTAGTGAAAGTCATAAAATATATTCAAATCTCATGCAATAATTTTCCTTCTCATTTCTTTCGACTCTAGAACCTTGAACAAGAAGAAATTGAGTATAAAAAAGATAAAATAAGTGGAATTGTGATCCATTTGATCTAGATTATAGGGGTGTTCTAGATATATGAGAGCATAAGAGCCACACAAATCTAACTGATATAGATGAAAGTACATGAAGTTCTTCAACCTCAATACCTTTAAAAAACTAGGATTCCCCTTGCTTTTAGTAAAATCATATCTCTAGACTGAAAGAAGGAAATAATAGGTGATTGAATTGATTTTCTTACATATATACAATTTAGATGCTTAGGAAAATTACTTTTTTTATTTGTTATTCTTTTTTATTTTTCTAAAATGGTAGGCCGACTGAGTTTCTATGCTATAAAGATGGTTGATGAAGTAATTTCTTCATCCTCAATTCATATCATAATTATTAAAATTTTATTTATTGTTTCAAATGAATTTTTTAAGCTACAATAAACTTAAGACAATTTGGACTTACCAAAAAATACTAAAAATTAAAAATCACATTTCTATATTTCAATTTATAGAGCATGATTGGCTAAGTTTTACCTACCAAAACTTGACCACCAATAGGTCCATAAAACATATAAAACTATAAAGATTACTAGTAACACTTACAGTTGAGTTATCCAATCTACATCCAAATTTCAAACGAGTATGAGTTATGGCTAAAATACTAACAATATTTTACTATGATAGTATACTTACCACCAAAATTTTCTTATCAATTTTTTTTTCGTCCATGTACCCCCCAAATCCTACTCTTTTCTACCAAGGGTTTTCATTTCACAAAACCTATTATTTGCAACTAATCTGATCATGTATCACCAACATGAACACATCAAAATTGAACTATCCTTTATTAATCACAATTAAATAGAGATTAGCCAAGCATATCATGTTGTCATATAAGTAAACCTTCACTTGTCTACTAAGGTGAAATCAGGTTGATACACTTGACAAGGCATGAAAGAATCATGAACATGTGTGTTTGTGTGTGTGTGTGAGTTTATTTTGACAAAATTTTTATAAAAATTGTCTAATCAACTTTAGATTGACATACCCTGAAAGTCTCACTTGTCTTTTGATATCCACTACGTAAAGAATACGACCATAGAAAGAATACACTCCTACTAAATGAGAGGAACAAAACAATCCAAATTTAAACATACTACAATGTATGGAGTAAAGGATGTATTTTGTTTTTATTTCTCAAATGGTATGTAACTCATAGTAAAATGATTAATAAGCATTATTAACAATGTTACAAGACATTCCATATACAATTGTTCCTCACCTTGAAAGTGGCATGAGAAAATAAAAGGTTAATTCTAATTGTATATGCGGCCAGTTACAGGGAGAAATCTAGCATCCCAATCTATCCTCAACTCCAAATCTTGTAATGATATTCGTGAATTATTGTCCTCTTAATCACCTTCACCTGTGTGGTTTGGTAACAACACCCAGAAAGGATTGACAAAGAGGAATATATTATATTGATTATGTGCATAATAAACATATTTGGACATTATTAGTTTTGTAAGAAGAAACACGAGTGCTTACAATAAGGTGGGTTTACATCATCTATGTAAGTTCAAGAAGACATTATTCAAGAGATTGAGGCAACATAATTTATGAGAATAATAAAATCATTTTACAGATCTTGCCTAAATAAATCCCAACAACAATAGAAATGTGCATGTCTCTTAGACTAAGTGAATCTATTGAAGGGTCGAGACACCATAGGATCTTGAGAATGGGAGCAAGCAAGATCAACATCCCGATCCTTCAAGGATAAGGGGGAGTTGAACCCATATACCCAAGGCCAAGGGGAAGTACATCCATGATGCCCAATATATGAAAAGTATACGGTTGTACAAACTACCTCTACTCTAGATTACTAGTCGAATAACAAGCATGCAAATAGTGTGGCATTATGAAATGATTTGATTAAATTACATAATGTAAAGATCTCAAAATGGGTAATTAACCCTATCATCAAAAGATAATTCCATATTTAAAAAAAATTAAGATAATTATATTTCATTAGGTCTATATATTGTGTCATGAAGGAGAAATGCTCAAAGATGCCTCATTATGGAAAATGGGTTTACAATCCATTTGATGATCATTGTAAATAGAGATTGCACATACCACTAAAAAATGTAAGTAGCCCAAATTTTTCTTAAGCTTCAGATGTAGGATTCCCAACACCTAGCTCCACTATATAAATGCATTGGGTTTCTTAGTTATATCCTTCAATTCATTAAACCCTAAAATAACTTAACTGCATTTTTGAAAATTTTACCATTGAATGGGGTCGATTTTTCTGATATCAAAATAATATGATTTTTTTATTTTTTTAGCTATGCATATCTAAGTATCATTTTTACAAGAAAAGGCATTTATCTAATTATCATATGAAGTATTATTTATCTAGAGTGAAACCTTGCAAGGTAATGGCTTCCTACTACCACCGCCCATGAGTTGGGAGGATTGAGTCAAAGGAAGCTAGGGCAAAAAATCCAACTGGGACTTGACTCCAATAGTAAACCCAAGACCAATAGAAGAATTGGAGTAGGGTAATATTTTTTTGCAGACAATTAGTCAAATTGGTCTTTTTTGAGGCAGTTGATCTCTCCCAATAGCGGGAGGAAAATGATTTTTGCATTTTCTCAGGATTTTTGGCAGATGATGAGGGACATCGACTAATAACCCAACAAGTTCCTAGTCCAGGAAGAACTAAAGAGACCAACACTGGGGCAAGCACCATCTTGAGATAATTCAAAACATGGATAAACACTGAAGAAGGTATCACATAAATGAACAATGTAGGAAAAGGAGAAATTGGTTAGAGAGAGAACTAAGGGAAATAGGCAATATACCTACAAAAACAAGTTGACATGCTTCATATTCCACTTTTGGACTCACGTATAGTGTGACATACACTGGCCTCAATAGCTCTCCATCGGACTAACCATGGAGACTAGATGTAAACTAGGTCAAAGAGGGAGAATGAGGTAGATAGAGGTTGGATTGTTGGAAATATATGTTGTAGCACATTATGATGCTAGGATGTTAGTGACAATGATCACATTGTGTCTTGATGCTTAGAGCTTCAACTCAAGCCACTGGTTAACCTCAAAAATAAAGGATTCACAAATAGTAAGAGGTAGTGTAACTTGTGAGGAGAAGAAAAGATAGGTGGCGACTAGGGTTTTGTGATTGGCTATAGGGGTAAGAGGGAGGAGGAGGAGAAGAAGAAGAAGAGGAGGAGGAGGAGGAGGAGGAGGAGGAGGAGGAGTAAGGATGGTGGCATTGGGTACAGGGTGAAGGAAGCCTAGATATTAGGGTTTGGTGGTGGGAAAAGAAGAGGAGAGGAAAGAAAGGAAGAGAAGAATAGGAAGTGGAGGAGAATAAGTAGAGGGATAGGAAATTTGTTGGAGTGAGGAGGAGCAGAAGGCTACATTACACTTGAGAAATAGAGAGAACTTCTCCAAAAAAATTGAAGGAACACAATGATCGTAGTAATAGTGAACCGACATGACTATGAAATAAACGAAAGATTGAAAAGTTTAATATGATACAATAAATCACTAGTCAAACATAAGTTAACTTATATCATTTACTTTCTATTAAATTGGATGAGTAAACAAAATCTGGATGACCTAAAACTTAAGATTTAGGCTAATCAAGATATCATGAACTAAATTTTAGTGTTAATTTCATACTTTGATATCATTAAGTATTTTATTTCTTTGTTTGATTACAAAAACCAATTTCGTGATTTGTTTTCCTCTTTTATGTATTTATTAATTCTATTGATATATTAGACTTAGAGTGATGTTAAAATGTCTATAGAGTCAAAACTAGTTAATTAATATCTTTATAACGTTAAGCTTACTTGTGAAATTCATTAGTTCATTCCTTTTAAAACATCATATAAAGGAATAGTTATTGTTACATGACATTATTTAACCACAATTATGCCTAATATATTCTAAATAGGGGAAAAGAGACGTAATATTATCCTAATAAAAAAGGGATCTAGGTAAAGGGAGGTTAAACCTAAATACCTAGATTTGGGTATGTTACAACAATCTACCCCTTAAAAAAGATTTTTCCCCTAAAATCCATACATCAGAAGAAAAAGTACTAAGTCATGCTTCTACATCAATCTAAGAGTTTTTAGTTTCCCTCACTGTAGTAAATCATACTATCCCTCCCCATAATACTCTTATAATCCATTCTCAAGGTGCTATAATTCTCCATTGATCATGTCAACATTAGTCTTCTCATATAGGATGTCAATCTACAAAAGTTACACCAAATCCTAGGATCATTTTAACTGTGTTATCGTAGTTATGGTTACATGCACTATCATGATGGTTTCACTATACACTATAATAAATGTGAAATTACTTGTATGTAGTCTATAAGTCTTACTACCACTTCTAGTTTTATTGTCATCCATGTTAGAATGATGAAACTTTATATAGCTAATTTTTGATGTTGGGTTCATTTAGATTGCACCAATTAAGTTGGAGAATTGAACTAGTTTGGGAACGACAACCCCAACATTTATCATCATGATTTCTATTATCATTAGTATACTACCTCCTTTTATGACTATCATTTTCTTTAAATATTTGGTTTAAATGTACTATTAGGATACACCATGCATACTATTAGGATACACCATGCATATATGTCTTCTTTCCCATAAATATCAAGGTTATATCACATGCTTATCATATTTTTGGATTGTACCAAGAAGGACTCATTATGTAGTGTTTTATGACTGAGCATTTCATAGAGTCTTATAAGAAGATTAGGGTAAAGGTATAATATTAGGGTTTTGTTTGTAAACATGTTTACCGTTCACAACTATGCATTATTGTGTATAGTATGTAACTTAGTGACTTAGTCATCCCTGATTAATAAAAAACAATATATTATAAATATTTTAGGAAGGTGTATTTAATTCATGTTCTCCTAAAATTATTTATGATAATATGGGAAATATGTACATTCATAATCTCCAGCATCCTTAGTGTGTTTATCCTGGCTTATAGTGTAGAATTATACTTATAGTTTAATTAATAGTGGTTTGAGGTATATGTCATTAGTTCAATCTTTTTTCTGATTGTTTCTATATTCTTTTTACTATTTATACTATCATAGTACTTTACTTGACTTAAGTTCATCTTTTATAGATAAATGAAGATAAATCTGAAAATTTATTTTTGTTTTTAAAGTAACATTCATGGTTGTATATGTTAGTCTAGTGGTACCCGTGTGGCAGAGTTTATTTTTTGTGATCGAAAGGTCACGAGTTCAAAACCCCTGGCAACATGATGAATGAATTGCCAATTAAAAACATTTATGGTGATATAATAAGCAAGGCTCACTCATTACTTCATGTTAGGAGTTTTGCAAGTATTACTTTTTCAACCTCTATTTAGTTCATTGTTCTTAAACTAAGTTACTCTCTTAATAACTAAGGCGTATAAGACTTAAACCATTATAATAATTACTCTTTAACCTAACTAATCATTTAGAGAGGCAACATGGATAGACCAACCAACTCATATGTATCCAAAACTTCATCTTCTTACACTCTTACGTTTTACTTAGGCTTAGGGTGTCAGGGTTAAACATGCAAGTCAGGGGTTTATTTGACTAAGGATTTCTCTACCACCCAAACTTTCTTGTTGTGGTGAATTGGTTCTAAAAACCATCGATAAAATCAGAAAGCTTGTCTTTTTATACATATAACATAACAATGAAAATAAGTCCAACAATAAAATATTTATAATGAAAATCTAACATTTGTGCTAAAGTCAATCTGAGAAGCAAGTTAGACACCTTCCACAACACAACACATATATAATTATTCTATCATCACTTCATTCCACTATGAGGGTCTAATAATGCATTTGTCAAAAAATGCATACTATAATGTCTCTAATATAGAAGCATTAGATGAAGAAGGGTTTATATTTAAGCACGGTCAACTTCCATAAACCCTTATAAGGTGTGACATCCATTGTTCCCTACTTCAGTCTAATCATAATCCACACTACCTCATTTCCAGACACAGGGAAATGATATAATCATTCAATATCACAATAATGAGATTTAGGGTTTTCCCATTACTCGTTGATTTAAAACTATATTGTATCCACAATACAAGGGGAACTATAAAGTAATTTAATAATCATCTTGTTCAATAGGTAATCTAATTACATCATGGGATGAGAGAGGTGAAAACTTAAGAGTATTTTCAAAACTAATAGCTTCCATCCACCAATGCTCATGCTTGAGGCATATCAAACTAAATGAGGATGGTATATAGACCTTAGATAGATGGTTTTGCACAAAGTTATATCAATGTAACTCTTTATATAGAGAAGTTAAAGTATACTATACCCTAACATAGATAGTTCAGGTTGCCACTTAGTAACAAGGGATCATCAAAAATCTAACTTACATGATAGTTCAAGGTTACTTACATGATAGTTCAAGGTTTGTTGTCTGTGAATGCTCAATCCTAAAAGTGAGCATAGACAATCTTTGATAAAAAGACAACAAAAGATAAGAGTTGAAGGTGAAAACTAGGGTTAAGCCTAGCTATGCATGTTCAGGTTAATCTACACACTATATAAGTAGAGATAACCTGTCATAAAGAGGAAGATGCAAACCAATTAGTGGAAGAGTCAAACTTACATAAGAAAACTTATATCTTGATTAAGATGGTAGGATCTATAGGATTACTCAAAAACTAAAACTCAACCATAATGTTGTCTAGGGAGGGTGAAGGTGACCAAATTAGGCAGGGATTCACACCCTAATTGGCATTCCACAACTTAGGGTTATGTATATAAACAACCTATATAGGGTTTCTTAATTGCCAAATTAAGGAATACGATTGGATATCGTGAAGGATTCATATTACTGACTACTTTTAGCTTAGATGCCATATTGTAAAGAGTGGGACCTGAGAGGGGGTCCACTCCTAACTAAATTAGAGATAAAATAATCCAAATCCAAACATACTACGATGTATGAAGGAAAGGTGGTATTTTATTTTATTTTTCTCAAATGGTATGTATCACAAAGAAAAATGATTAATAAGAAGCAAAAATATGGCTATTAACAAGGTTACAAGACGTTTCATATACAATTATTCCTCATCTTAAAGGTGGCACAAGAGAATAGAAGTTTACTTCTAATTGTATATGAGACTAGTTGCAGAGGAAAATATGGCATCCCAAGCTATCCTAAACTCCAAACTAATGTAATGATCTTCACAAATCATTGTACTCAAAATCACCCATACCTAGGTGGTTTAATAACAACACCTAGAAAGGAAAGACAAGGAGGAGGTATGCATCAGTAAACACTGAATATGTGCATAATAAACATATTTGAGCATTATTAGATGTGTAAGAATAAAAAAAGGTGATTATGATAAGGTAAGGGATTAAATCATGTAGGTTAGTACAAGAAGATATTGTTAAATAGAATGAGGCAATATAATTTATGAGAACAACATAATAATTTTAGAGATCTTTCCCAAATGAATCACAACAATAAAAATGTGCATGCAGGTTAGACCAAGTGAATCTATTATAGGGCTGATATTGCATAGTGTAACATCCTCAATTTGATAGCTAATGTATGTCTTTAATGTGGAGTTTTCCAGTAAGTGTGTGTCAAGGGACCTAATGAACCTAACCATAGCTAGGTATGTAACTAAGTTCACAAAATTTTGTAATACAAGTAATCTCGTAAACCAGTACACTCATGATGGCTTAAACGTATATGATTGTAGTCGGTTGTATATAAATATAAATGAATTATTCCTATGAATAATATTGTGATGAAGATATAATATGATGAGTCCAGTTCATGGCTTGAGCCTTAGACCTAGCTTAGTTCTTCATGTTATGTAATTAAAGAAAAAAATTGATCACATGTGTCATACATGAGCTTCAATCACAAAATTATATTTATTGAAGACTTATTTCCATGATTTGGAATACAATAAAGCTCATGGACCCTTTTAAATACTAAGGGATAGGCCATGTGCCCTAGAGCTCGAATTCCATCCCTATTGGATCAATTAAGTTTTACACATAGGTCCTTGGAGTACAAATTGAGAATTAAGTATTTCGTGGTCATATTGAATCCTCAAAATATTTTTAGTAGAATACTAATTAGAATATAAGATGGTGGGAGAAATTTTAGATGATTTTGATATATATGGTGGCCTAGGTAATTAAATTAGTAATTATAATGTTTTTATTTAAAAGACAAGTTTGAAGTGTTTATCCAATAAGTTTTGACTTGATATCTTGTTCATATATAAGTGATAACCATGGAGTGTTTCTCCAAAAAATTGGGATCAAACAGAGCTCAAATATGGAGTTTATAAATATTTATCTAAACTGGACTTTTATCAAAAAGAAAAGAAAAACAAAATAAAAAGGGGGCGACTCAGTCCTCACGGACTCAGAGCCATGCCCCTGTTTTCATATCCGAACAGAGTCCCCGGAGCGGGGGATACTTGCCCATGATTCGGAGTGTAAGAGGCTATAAAACCTCTCGATCCTTGATGCTTGGTGGCGGCCGAATCATATGCTAGGGTTATTTTGATGTGAACTGAGAGAGAAAGAGGAAAACGAGGGAGAGGGATGAGCGGTGGCCGGAGGGGGCTGTGAGTTCCATGGAGCCAAGAAGCTTCAACTTTGACCACCTTGCTCACAAATAAGTTGTCGCCGAGGTGAGAAGGGGTTATCCGGAGTCACTGCCAACTGGATCTCGCACATTGTTGGCCTGGACGTGGAGCTCATGGCCGGCACCGCCATGCTCTGTTCCCGATCTTAGAACAGGGGATCATGAGGTAGAAGAAGACAGAGGGAGCACCAACCCTAGGTCTGAGATGCATCTGAGATGAGGGTCGCCGGATTAGATCTTGACGAATGAGATTGGCTAAAGTTAGGTAAGTTTCTAAAATTCATATCTTGAGATTGGGAAGTCAAATTTTATCAAACAAGGTACCTACAGAAAGCTTATGAAATGTACTATATTATAAAAATATTTCTAGGATGTGATTTGAATGTATATTATTTATTATGTTTTGGGTAGCCAAAAGTATATGATGTTGATGTTTTGTCAATTAAAAATAATAAACGAATTTAGAAATTCACACAAATTTTACTGAATGTGTATTTTGATATGTTTAACATTACTTCAAAGCCTGATATTTCATATATGAAGTTTTAATAAGTTTTTTTAATGTAAACCCAAATAAGGGTATTTTGGGTATTTCACCCATGATTTGATTTTTAAATGATAGGATATTTTAATACATGATCTTACTACATTGTATGATTACTTTTCTGAAAGTTTTGATGGAATTTCATATATGATTGGATTCATATTTAGTTTTTGGGCTAAGTGGCCATTATAAAAGATGATTCATGAGTATTTGTGAGGCAACATGTATTTTATGTGCCTATTTAGTGTGGAAAATTATTACAATTATATTTTCATCTAATTTTTTTCCAGTAAGAGTAGTATATGTGAGTATGTATGGAGTTTACTCTTGGTATATGAGGTATGTACTTATATATTGGTGTATATGATATTTTTGGAATAATGAATATATTAGTATGTGTATGCCATATAATATGTGAATCAAGTTTAATTCAATTTTTAAACATGAAACATGGTTTAAATCAGAGTTAGTCTTAGTTAAATATGATTCCTAATTCAATCTAGGAGATTAGGAGGATGGGGTTTGAGATTTAGAAACGAAGAGAGGAGATTACACTTGGACTTATACAATTTTGTTGATGACTAGGTATATATGTTGTGAATCAAGGAAACAAGGCTACATCAAGAACATGTTCAATATAAAGGTAAGTGGTTCATGCCCATGAGTATTCATATCTATCAAACTTAGCATATTTTTGTAAGACTTTATACTTTATGTGATCCAATGTTCTAAGATTTCATGTTAAGATATGCAAGTATGATTTTTTATACATTCATAGATACATCCTTACATGTTCCTAATATCTCGAGAAGAGATATGTTATTAAGGTTTATAAGAATGATAGGGACTCATGAACCAGGTTCATGAGAAAACTAAAGGATCATGTTTCTATAAGAACTATTAGTAATGATTCATATTGATGAATAAGACTACAAGATAAGATATGCAACCAAGATTGACAGTGTGGGATAAGAATGTAGAAATATTTCAAGTAGAAACATGCCATTAAGATTTTATACATATGTAGAGATCTAAGACTAGATTCCTTAGAATGAATAATATCTAGAATTTAATTACAATGTAAGAATATGAATTTCAGAATATTAAGACATGGTCTACTTTTGGAAATAAAGGTATTGGGATCACAATGTACTGTAAAGATGAGTTCATGATGGCATTATAAGATAATGACACATTAAGTTACAATTAGGTTGCAAGATGATATTTTATAAGATTTATATTTTTATATTTAAGGTTTAATATGTAAGTTCATATGCAAAGGTTCAAGGTAACATCATATTTTATAAGAAGGATTGAACCATCTTGTCAGAATTGATATTTTTAGAAATGTCGTACTTCTGATACTTTCATAAGCTTGACTTAAGATACTTTGTATACTTTGTATTTCTATATTCATTTCAGATCCTTTCTCATAAAACATTAGACTCATTTATGATATAATTGGTATAATGAAGTAATCTTACCAAATCAGAGTTTTAGAATAAAGTTTACCTAGATAATGAGATACATGTTCAAATCCAATAATGGATTCAATTTAGAACTCAAGAATAAGAGATTTAGATTCAGACTTAGACTACTCACTGTGTGAGTAGCCATATTTTGAATAAAGATACATGATAAGGGTTTTAGACCCAATCTCAATTATGAAGTAATTGATATCCATATTCACATTCAATTCTAGATTAAGTTTATCACTTAAGAATAAAAGATTCAAATTCAGATTCAGATTTAGAATTCAGTCAATGCTCAGTACTCAGTAACCAATCTCAGATAAGTTCAGTTATCAGTTTAATATAAGATAAGTTCAGATTCAGTATTCAGCTTCAGTTCAGATTAAGAATTAAGTAAGTAAGTTTAGACTTAAGATAAATAAGTTGAAACCTTCACATAATACATTATATGATAAGTCCTCATTCAGTTAGTCCTGGGACGATTCAGAGGCATCTGTTGCCAATTTAGAGGAGTGTTTACTCCAATTCAGAGGTGTTGCAACACCAATTCAGGGTGTAGCCACACCAATTCAGAGACACCTCGGTGTCATTAAGGGCATGTAGTGCCATTTCAGGGTACTTCGGTACCAATTCAGGGCGTAGATACGCCAATTCAGGAGGACTTATTGTATAATGGTGGGCACAAATAGATAAAAATCATAAGTAAAAGATACTTAAGATTAGAGCATGTCTGTAATCTCATCCATGAGTATGATGAGAGGGAATCAAATAAGACAAGTATGACCCAAGCACCTTGGTGTAGGTCTTGAGATCCATGTACTAGGGTACATGTCTCCAGAATAAGATAAGGTAGAAAGATAAAGATTCAGATTGAGAAATAAGATATTTTATGTTTCAGTTTACTCACAGTTTGATGTTAGTTCATATTTATAATACCCAATTTCATCTCTTTAGTAATGTATATTTTAGAATACTCATGCCACTTACTCTAACGACTATTTTTCCCAATGCATGGCTGGGGACGAGATGTCCGCAAGTTTAGGAGTAGCGGAGAATCAAAGGAACAAGTAAAGGTCTAGGATATTTTCAAGCTTGCCTAGGGGGGTGCCATCTACCGAGACGATCCAGAGTTTAGATATCTTTTATTATGCATAGTCTTCTTAGTAGAGTATATTAGATGACTTGTTTTTCCTTGTCAAAACTATGTATGAATCAGTTTACCAATTATGCAAAGTGTTTCATTTGCTTTTATTGCAATGATTATCATGTTTGTGACACTCCCAGATGAAAAAAAAAGTATAGCTTCCGCTCATGTGTTATGAAAATCTGGGTGTTACACATAGGATCCTGAGCCAGGGAGTAGGGGGGGTTGAAATCCCAATCCACCAAGGATAAGGGGGAGAACAAGCCTGATACCCCAAGGGCAAGGGGGAGTAAAATAGTGATACCCAAAATATGAGAAGTATATGATTGTACAGAAGTACTGCTACTCTAGATTACTAGTCTAATAACAAGAATGCAAATAGTCTGGCAAGATGAAATCATTACATTATCAATTTATTCAATAACATAAAGATGGGAAAATGGGTAATTAACCCAATCATCAATAGATAATTATACATTTTAACAATCACATATGTATTTCATGAGTATACATATTGTGTCAAGAAGGAGAACTATTCAAAGATGCCTCATTATGGGAAAATGGGTTTATAATCAATTTAATCCTTAAATATAAATGGATACAACACCATACCTCTCAGATAAGATAAAGTACTCCAAAAGTCTTCCTATGGTTCACAGTCAGGACTCCCAATACTAATTCCAATATAGAAGTGCACATGGCCTATTAGTTATATCATTGATGTATCAAACCCTAAAATGACCTAACTTGACATATTAGTATTTGACTCTAAAAACTTTACAATTAAATTGGGATGAATTTCTAATATCAAAATTATATGTTTTTGTATTTTTATGAGCAATTCCTATCTAATTATCATTTTTACACAACATTTATTTTATTAGTCAATGAAGTAGATGGTGAAAGACCCATTTACCCTTCTACCTATGACAGAACATTTTAAACAACATGGCATGAAAGATTATTCATCAACATGGGTTATCTTCTGGACTTGGAGAACAACCTCGCAAGGTAGAGGGTTCCTACTACCCCTCCCATGAGTTGGGAGGATCAACCAAAAGGAAGGGAGGACAAAAATACAATCAGTATCAACTCCAATCGAGGTCAAAAAACCCAAGACCAAAGAAGAATCAAAACAAAAATAAGATTAATAACCCAACATCCTGGTCCACAAGGAACCGAAGAGATAAACACCAGGGAAAACACCATCTTAAGATAACTCAAAACATGTCTAGACACCAAAGAAAGCCTCACAAAAATGAACAACAAAGTAAAGGAGAAATTGGTGAGAGAGTGGTGGATTCATCAATTTGACACACATGTACACATGTTCCTAATGGAAACAGGGAATATACCTACAAGTGAAAGTTGGATCGCTTCATAAGCCACCTTTAGACTCACTTTTAATGTTACATACACTGGCCTCAATAACTTGTCGATGGACTAGCCATGGCGGTGGATGTAAATTGAGTCTAAGAGGGAGAACGATTTATATGGAGGTTAGATTGTTGGTGAAAGATGATGCAGAAAGTTATGGTGCTAGGACTCAAGAGGGGATCCACTCTTACTCAATAAGAGGAACAAAACAATCCAAATTCAAACATAGTACAATTTATGATGGAAAAGAGGTATCTTATTTTTATTTTTCAAATGGTATGTATAAAAGAGCAAAATTATTAATAAGCAACAAAAATACAACAATTAACAATGTTACATGCAATATCATATACAATTATTCCTGATATGAAAGGCGACATGAGAAAATATAAGTTTACTTCTAATTGTATATGAGACCAATGACAGAGGGCAATCAAGCATCCCAAGCTATCCTCAACTCCAAAATCATGCATGATGTTCATGAATCATTATCTTCTAAAGCACCTACGCCTAGGTGGTTTTGGGATAACACCTGGAGAGGAAAGGTAAAGAGGAGGCATGCATTAGTAAAAATTGAGTATGTGTATAATAAATATATTTTGGCATAATTGGATGTGTGAGAGGAAAAAGGGGTGCTTCCAACAAGGTATATTTTACAACATGTAGGTAAGTGCAAGAATATATTGTACAAAAGAATGAGGCAAAATAATTTATGAGAAAAATATAATCATTTCCAAGATCTTTCCCAAATAAATCACAACGACAAAAAAAATGTGAATGCTCGGTTAGACTAAGTGAATTTATTGTAGAGTCGAGACACAATAGGATATCTAGCTAAGGAGCAAGCAGTATTAAAACCCATGTCCTCCAAGGATAAGGGAGAGTAGAACCCTGATACATGGGGGGTTAAACCCTGACACGCAATATATAGAAAGTTTATGGATGTACTAAAGTACCACTGCAATGGATACTAGTCTAATAATAAGAATTGCAAATAGTGTTGTGAGAAGAAATGATTCCATAATCCTTAAATTCATTAATGTAAAGATGGAAAATGCATAAGTAACCCAACCATCAACAAATAATTCTACATTTGAGAAGCAATAAGGGGATTATATATTTCATGAGGTATAAATATTGTGTAAAGGAGGAAAGATGCTAAAAAATGCCTTATTATGGAAAAGTGGATTTATAATAAATTTAATGCTCAAGTGTAAATAGAGATTTCACATACCTCTCAGATCAGAGATAAGTACTCCAAAAGTCTTCCTAACTGTCAGAGTAAGGCATCCCAACACCTAATTACAATATATAAATGCATAGGGTTTATTAGTTATATCCTTTGATTTATTACACCTTAAAATGACCTAATTGACATGTTTGTATTTGACTCTCAAAACTATACCATTAAGTTTGGTGTATTTTTCTGATATAGAAGTCAAATGATTTTGTATTTCTAAGCTATGCGTATCTAAATACCACTTTTACAAGATAAACACATTTATATAATTATAAGATGAAGTAGATCATGAAAAGACTCATTTACCTTTCTACTCGTGACAACATTTTGAACAACAGGGCATGACAAATTATTGATCAACATGGATTCTCTTCTAGACTTGGTGAGAAACTCTCAATTAGTGGCTTCCTCCTACCACCTCCCATGAGTTGGGAGAATCCATCGAAAGGAACGTTGGGTAAGAAATCCAACCAAGAACTCAAATCTAATCAAAGTCGACGAATCCAATACCAACTAAAGAATCGAAGAAGAAATAAGATTAATTACCAATAGATCCCTAATCTAGGAGGAACTGAAGAGACCAACATTGAGGAAAACATTATCCTAAGATAACTTAAAACATGGGTAGGCAGTGAAGAGATTCTCGTAGAAGCGAATGGTGCAAGAAAGGGAGAAATTGGCTAGAGAGTGGTGGATTCATCAATTAGACACACAACTACAGATGATCCTATGGGAAATAGGTGATATACTTCTAAACACAAGTTGGGATGCTTCATAGGCCACTTTCACCTCATGTTTAGTGTTACATGCACTGGCCTCAACAACTTGCTAATAGACTACCTATGGTGACTGGATGTAAACCAAGTTGGAGAAGGATAATGAGGTAGATGGAGGTCAGTTTGTTGGCAGAATATATCGCAATGAGTAATGGTGCTAGGACGTTGGTGATAGTAATCACACTCAATCTAGACACTTGGATCTTCACTTCCCGCCACCAATAAACCTCGATGGAAAAATGACCGGCCTGAATCGCATGTCTAAAAGGAGCAGATTCAGAGTAGTCAAACTTTTAAAGAGATAACCTGACTCTCAGGCCCCCACAACGATAAATGGGGTCTGATGTAGCGATCGGGGTCGAACACAGGGACAAGGTTGGTAGTGTTAAGCGCATAGAATCTAACACTCTTATACTCCAAATAGTGAGGGTATAACAAGGGGTGTTCCCTAAGGAATGATGGCACTCAATCCAAAGTAAAGCAAGAAAACAAAGGTACCGAAAGAAAACAAATGAAAATGAAAATAAGGCGAAACAATTATATGGATGGGAAGCCGGGTCGAGGTTCTCCTACTAAGACTTCTCACCAACATACAATATCATATCTCTCTCCCATATACTTTCATTAAGATTACAAGCAACGATCTATAGCATCTATTCCACTCTCTCTCAAGATGAGGATAGATCTAAGTCTAAGGATAACCTCTCTCTCGAGATGACTACACACAAACTTCATAGCATAACATATGATTTAAAGATTTAGCATTCCAACACTCTCGTGCATTCATACTACTCCATATTACGTGATAAAAGGGGTATTACTCTCTTGAGATATCAACTATCAAACATCACAAGATGGTAGCTAAGCATGCAAGTGAAGCATTAAAATAGGTGTATGGAGATAATCTTGATAGAATATGTATATTCAACATAAAGAGACAATATACATGTTGGGAAATCCTTATTGGCTACTCCCAACCCAAGTTAAAGTTTTAGCCACTCATGCTTGCGGACAGCATAATGGCGTTACAGAAAGATGGATACATGAAGTTCCACGAAGAGAGGAGGGAAGTATAGCCAAATGGAATGACATACCTAGACGTAGAGAGAAGAGGCGTGATATGACATGATACTTATTCAGATCTAGATCTAGCACGTTGAAGGCGTGGATGATCTTGTTCTCTCAAAGGAGTATTCAATCTTCTCTCTCCTCAGCTTCTTCCTTAGGAGATCCCAGACTGGTGGATGGGATGGAATGGAATGAGTCTAGGATGCAGCAGCACTTCGTGGTTCTCGGGATATGATCCATGATCTAATGATTTGACAAAACAGGTGGTGGCCTATTTATAGGCACATTCCACCGACTTAAGCCTAGACCGTGGTCGTGGTCTGGGTTGGGGAGGTGTGAGACCGCGGTCGTGGTCTGCTCTTTATTCCCTCTTTCATCACAATCAAACTCGGTTGTAGTCTGCCAGTTGCTCACGGTCTGGCGATGATCGCAGTCGAGGTTGACTCGTGCTTTGCATTGGAGAGGTTGAAGTTGAGGTCTTCTTTACTTGGTCACGATCTATAGGGATCATGACCTCAATTGGATCGTGCCCTTCTTTGAGTCGCGGTTGAACTTGGCGTCC
This sequence comes from Alisma plantago-aquatica, assembly GCA_963693085.1. Lineage (NCBI taxonomy): Eukaryota > Viridiplantae > Streptophyta > Magnoliopsida > Alismatales > Alismataceae > Alisma > Alisma plantago-aquatica. The sequence continues at coordinate 73,033,767 of OY856412.1, read as the reverse complement.
GTGGTCTCCAAATAGATTATGGCCCCTAGCTTGATTGGTACTCCTATACTGATCGCGACCTCTGCAGTGGTCGCAGTTTAGTAGTTATTGTGGCGCTGAAGCTGGTCATGGTCTGGTTTGAGCGCAAAGCAACCACGGGCTTAAGGCAGACGAAGACCTCGACCACGGTGCTATGGTCCTTGTTGCATGAATGGATCGTGGTCAAGGTGATGATCGCGACTTGGGCTATATATGCACATGAAAACAAAGAAAGATGTGTAAGTGAGGTCTTTAAGCAAAAAGATGGTAAAACATGTGGAAAGCTAACAAAAGGTATACTAAAAGAGTTATATAATATATAAAAAGTATGTAAAATGAAGTATTATCAACTCCCCCAAACTTAGAATCAAGCCAGTCCTCAGGCTAAGAGTAGGTTTGAGAACTTAGAGAGAGAAAAAGCAAACTTATGTGACGACATTATAGAATATAACATGACTGAAATATCTTATTCTTTCATCAAGTCTGTTGGGGTATGGTTTCTAACCTTTAGGTCTCATTCCTCTCTCTGAACTAGAGTTGCATAACTTCATTTTCTCACCATTGCCTTCAAATGTAAAAGTTTCCTCCTTCTCAACTTATAACCCCTTCTCCTTAGGTAATAACCATACTAATACAAGATCTTTTTCAAGGGGTATCTTTCACACCATTTCTTTATTTTCAGCTGGCCCTATGCTAATGTGTTCGGGTAGGCTTAAGGATTCAAGTGTTTTCCTCTTCCCTCTGAGCTTCTAACCCACAACTATCATAAGAACAACCTTTCCCTTTTTGGGATTCTAATGTTAGGTCTGGTGGTTTTCTGAGTTTCATTCGGGATTAGAGGTGTGTAAGCTTGGCTTCAAGATTCCACTCACGAGCATGATATATATGCATTCACGAGTGCAACAATACACAGACCGTGTGAATACTTTTGGCATATTTTTTGGCACAACTCTCATTATTTTTTTCTTTCTTTTTGGCTTTTTACATCTCTTTTTAGGCTTGTGTGCGAGGGATTTTTAAGTGGTCACTCTACAGAAATGGCTTATAATGTCACTTTTAAAGGTGTCGGTTATATAAATACACCGACACCTAAAACCTACAATGTCGGTTTAATTAAAAAACCTACATCTATCTGTGAAGGGCGACCAGACACGGGTATCACTTTTATTCAGTGTCGGTTCCCTAATAATAAACTGACGCCTAAAATTAACCGCCAAATCAAAAATTTCCTGTGAAAAATTACCTCAAAAATTTAACATATGGCGTCGGTTATTAACTATTAAACCGACGATGAAAGGTTATTCGTGAGACAAAAATTGGGCACATTTTGTTTGTCGGTTTTACTACAATAACCGACGCTTATGGGTTTTCCGACGTTGTTCTCGGGAAATTTTTCACACCCTTTGAGCGTCGATTTTTGAAAGCAACCGACGACTATGGTCATGAATCGAGAAATTTTTTTTTAATCGGCATATGTAGATAGATGTCGGCTTTTTTGTAGTAAAAACTGACGACTATCATTGAGAATAGGTGTCAGTGTGTTTGTAGAACTGACACTTTTAAGTTTATGTGTCGGTTTTTTTGACTAACTGATGCCTATGGTACAATTAATAACCCCGCGAAACAGATGACTTTGCCCCATTGTCTCTATTTCATTGCAAACCTTCTAGGTCTGGCGATTGTTTCCGGTGCTCCCCGCCGCCGTTGCTACCACCGTTGTTGCCCCAGCGGCCGTTGCCCCCGCCGCCGTTGCTCCCCTGTGCCGCCACCACTTGCTATTGCTGCTCCTCTCGTCGCCAACGCTACCTCCTGGTCGCCCACTCACCGCCGACGCTCCTCTCCTCACCGTCGCTGCTCTCTCCTCGTCGACGCTCTGCTCCTGGTTGCCCGCTCACCGCCTCCTGGTCACCCGCTCATCATCCCTGCCCGCTCGCCGCCACCGCCCTCTCTCCAGCTTGCAGCTCCGGCCACCAGATCGTTGCACCTGGTACCCTTCTTCCTCCTCTTCCTACTTAGACAATAGGGTTTCTCCGGCTTGCTCCTTGCTCCTACTCCCAGCCCCTACCCCTCTTCCTTCTTCTTCCTCCTCTTCTCATTTTTAATTGAGTTGTACATGCATCAAAATCATTCCTACTTCATATAAGCTCTATATGTATGTACTGCTGCATCCATTTACATCTTTATGTATGAACTGCTGCACCTACATTACATATTTATCATTTGTACATACATTGCTACTCTGCTATGAACTCAACCACTAATATTTACTAATACATTATACTTGTACCTGTACATACATTCATACCTTAGCTTTTCTTGTATTGTTATGTGTTCAACTAATGTATTATCTATGTAGATGTACTTTGTAGTTTGCAATACATATAATGGTATAATGTACATATCATGTACTGCCTACTACTGTATAATGCATATTCTATACTATGTAGCATGTACCTCTAAAGCATAACCTATTACATATATCATGTACTGCCTGCTACTATATATTCATATACTACGTAGTATGTACCACTAGTGTATATATATCATCTATGGGATACTTCTGTATATATTTAATTTAATATATTACTAGTTACTGGATTGAGTATGTTATAATTGAGTTTATCATCTATGTAGTATGTACCACTAGTGTATATATCATCTATGTAGTATGTACCACTAGTGTATATATATCATCTATGGGCTACTTCTGTATATTACTTTATTTATCAATTGATCTGTATTTTTTATATACTATTTGTATTTATTTATGCACTGTTTCAGGAATTAATTGATCATCTATTGCTGCCCGCCGTCTCCCTACCCGTCGCCTGCTCACCTACCTACTTGCCTGCCTACTCACCTACCCTCTGTCTCAACCTCTCTCCATGTTGACGCCCAACTGGGCTCAAACAGAGGTAAACATCCCCCAAAACCCTGTTTTATTACACTGCTTGATCTTTAATCACATAGACTTAATCAACATTGCTACTTGTATGATCCTGGTGATTAAAAGCACTCTTTCCTGGTCCCCTCAGTAACTAATGTTCCCTTGAGATGAGTGTTAATTGATCTAGCTTGCTTACTTTCCTTGTAATGCCATCTTTTATGTGCTATGACCCACTAGTCATCTTTAGAGTATTAAAATGATGCAACTTGTACACTTGTTAAATTTGAATCTATAAATCCTATGAAATGATATCACCCCACAAAATCAGTAGTCACTATTGTGTCTTGTACACTCTAGAATCAAGATCTAATACTCTTATGCTATTTTAACACCATAAGGCCTTTTTTGCTCATTCTAGTGGATTATTATGACCTATGATGACCTAACATGAAACCATGCTCTTAATGATACGATTTTGTTGGCCTAGAAACTCATCCAAGATTTACTCATTAGGAGTAAATCTTGGATAGTCCTCGGTTTGGGACTGTTCTTGAACACCTAATCTCACTTAGGATGTAATTGTATAATGTGTATTGGGCTTTCAAGGAAATTTTGGTGGAATTTCCCCGTTTGTTCTCTAAGTACATATGTACTTGGAGAACAGTGGGGAAATGCTGCCAAAATTTTCTTGAAAACCCAATACACATTATACACTTACTAGTGAGATTAGGTGTTCAAGAATGGGATAGGTGGTACACATTTATTATATATAAGAATGAAAACACATGTATTTGTTAACCCTAGACCCTAATCTTGTTGTAATATATAGTTTTTTTTCTCTTTGATCATGAAATGGATAGATCATGGATGTCCATTCGCAATTGCTGCATCCTAGAGTTTATATCTGGTCTTGACCAGTTTATTAGATTTGCCGAGGAACATAGGAAACAACCTGGAGATAGGTTCTACTGTCGATGTAGGTATTGCGGTAACAACTTGAAAGTCAATATTGGTGACGAAATCAGAAGTCATGTCATGTGCAATGGGATTGTACAAGGCTATACAAAATGGCACTGGCATGGAGTGATTTCAAACCAGAAACTAGTAGATGTGGATAGCAATGCTTGTGTGGAAGAAGAAATTGCCTCCGACGACGTAGATGTGAATTAACCAGTTCTAGTAGACATCGTTGATGCGATGCTGGATAGTTGTGGGGTAGGGCACACCAAAACTGATCCACCTCCCATCTTTAGAAACATTGTGCATGATGTTGAGATACCGTTATACACGGGTTGTAAGTTTACGAAGCTTAGTGCTGTGTTGAGATTGTATAAACTGAAACCTAACAATCAATGGAGTGAGAAAAGCTTCACGTCATTGTTGTCTTTGTTGAAAGAAATTCTTCCTGAAGGAAACGAGTTGCTGATCTCAACGTACCGGTTAAAGAAATTGTTGTGCCCAATGGGAATGGAGGCCAAGAAGATACACGCATGCAAGAATGATTAAGTATTATTTCAAAAGGACTATGTGGATTTGAAAGAATGTCCGAAATGTGGTGCGTCAAGGTATAAATTGACGACTTCGGGGGAGTCCAAAATTGGTTCTCCCGCCAAGGTGATGTGGTATCTACCTATAATACCATGGTTTCAACACTTGTTTGCCAATCCTATAGATGCGAAGAATTTGAGGTGGCATGCAGATGTTAAGAAAAATAATGATGGGATCCTACGACATGCATCTGATTCCCCATAGTGGAAGAAGATTGATTTATTGTACCTTGAATTCGGTGAAGAGGACAGGAATCTAAGACTTGGGCTTTGTACAGACGGGATGAATCCGTACAGGACATTGAGCAGCCGACATAGCACTTGGCCAGTTATGCTTGTTATATACAATCTTCCTCCCTGGTTGTGTATGAAAAATAAGTATGTTATGCTGTCGTTTTTGATATCGGGCCCTAAACAACCTAGAAATGATATCGACGTTTATCTTGAACATATGATTAATGACTTGAAGAAGCTCTAGGGTGAAGGTGTGATGACCAATGATGCTTCACAAAGAGAGACATTTTGTTTGCACGCTATGTTGTTTTGCACTGTGAATGACTTACCAGCATATGGGAATTTGTCTGGATATAGTGTCAAAGGATCTAAAGTGTGTCCTATATGTGAAGAGAACATTGATTCAATACGACTAAAACACAGCGACAAGACTGTATATCTTGCTCATTGAAGGTTTCTTCCAAAATTTCATCAGTAGCGTAGGTTGCGCAAAGCATTCAATGGACGGAATGAGGAACGTAGTGCACCTAAACCTATATCAGGGGAGGATGTTTATGAAAGAGTGAAAGACATCACCAATGAATTTGGTAAGAGATCACAATGTATGATGGCCACAAGGAGTGACAAGTCTTTATTCAAGAAGAAGTTGATATTTTGGGATCTTCCTTATTGGAGTTCTTTGACAATCAGGCATTGTATCGATGTCATGCACATTGAGAAAAATGTATGTGATAGTGTCATCGGTACTATGTTGAATATACCAGGTAAGACTAAAGATGGGATAAAATCCATAATGGACCTACATGAAATGGGAATAAGGACAGAATTAACATAAGTAGTTAGTAGCGATCAGAGAACATACTTACCTCCCGCTTGTTAGCGTTGTCTAGAAAGGAGAAGAAAGCATTTTGTGAATGCTTGGTAAATGTTAAGGTGCCATGGGGTTACTCATCCAACATCTGTACATTGGTATCAATGAAAGATCTGAAGTTGATAGGTCTTAAATCTCATGATTGTCACACTCTAATGCAAAAAATATTGCCTGTGGCAATTAGATATATATTGCCGAAGCATGTAAGGTTTGCAATCACCAGACTTTGTTTCTTTTTCAACAGTCTGTGCAGCAAAGTTATTGACCCCGATACTCTTGATAATTTGCAAAGAGAAGTGGTTGTTACCCTATGTCAGCTTGAGATGTATTTTCCTCCTTCGTTATTTGATATCATGGTACATCTTGTTGTCCACTTGACTAGGGAAGTGAAAATGTTGGGACCAGTTTTCTTGCATTGGATGTATCCCTTTGAACGATACATGAGCATTTTTAAAGGTGATGTTCGAAATCGTTATCGGCCTGAAGGGAGTATTATTGAGGGTTATGTGGTGAGAGAGGTTATGGATTTTTACAATGACTTTCTGAGTGGTAATGACACTCTCGTGAATGACAAGAATATTGAGGAGCATTTTGGCAAAGGAGTTTTGGGATCACGGGTGAAAGTAATCAGCCGTGAGCAGTTGGAGCAAGGTCACTTGTATATTTTACACAACATCTACGAAGTGAGTGTTTATATCGAGGAACATACCAATTTCATCATGAGACAATATTCTTGATCCAATTCAATGTGGCTTGCTAGAGAGCATAACAAGACATTTATTAAGTGGTTTGAAGATAAAGTCTTACATCAACTATCTCAAACACCAGATAATCTTACTAAAACCATCAAATGCCTCGCCTTTAAACCAAAATTGAATGTTATGTCTTATGAAGGGTTTGACATAAATGGTTTCTCATATTACACAAAGCGTTAAGATGATAAGAGTGTCATCCAAAACAGAGGGGTCACCCTTCAAGAGTCTTCATTGTTTTTTGCAAGTGCAAAGGATAAAAGTCCACGTGAAGCTAACTGTCATATTACAGTGTCATTGAAGACATATGCGAGTTTGACTATGTAGATTTTAGAATTCAGCTCTTTAAATGTAATTGGGTTGACAACAACAAAGGAGTTATAGTGGATGAATTGGGTTTCACGTTAGTGAACTTTGAAAAGATTGGCGAGAAGGGTGAACCATTCATATTGGCATCACAGGCGAAACAAGTATTTTATATCGATGATCCTGCAAATGATAAATGGTCGGTTGTTCTTCATGGTAAAAGATAGTTCATTGAATATCCTATAGATGAAGAAGAGTACTATGATAAGTATGATGACACCAGTCCATTCTCAGTTGGGTTGCCAACACCACCAAACATTGAAGCTGGGGATCACAATGACTTTTATGTTCGCGGGGATCATAATGAAGGATTGTTAATTGATAAAAGATCACAATATTAGAGGCATGTATGTTTATATTTTTATTATGTTTTATTTTTCTGAATGTGAACTTTACAATGTGAATGTTGACTTTACAATGCGAATTACTTTACAATGCGAAAGGCATGGATGTTTATATTTTTATTATGTTTTATTTTTCTGAATGTGAACTTTACAATGTGAATGTGGACTTTATAATGCGAATTACTTTACAATGTGAATGTGAACTTTACAATGTGAATTACTTTACAATGTGAATGTGTACTTTACAATGTGAACTTTACAATTAGTGTTACTTTACAATGTGAAATTTATAATTTGAATGGGAACTTTCAGATGGATGAGCATTCCCATGATGACTGTGCTGATGATCACCGTGAGGGTGAGGATGTGATTGCGCCGCCTGACAATGTTAGTTAATTTTATTTATGAATATATACCTGAGTTTTCCATCTATATGTTCATTTATAATTATATCATGTAAGTGTATTTTTTTTGTCAAATTTTAGGCTGGTGATGTACCCCCTGAAGTTGTTACAGCACTTGATGAGCAACAAAAGAAAATTGAGAAAGTGAGGGGCATCACAATGATGAACAAGTTAATACATCAAAGGGGCAATGGACCCAAATTGGTTGTGGATTTCGATCAGGCAAGAAATCCATATGGAGTGAACCACAACTCATTTGTTTCATATCTTGGGGTTCTTACTCGCAGCCATTACAATCCTATCCTAGAATCATGGCATAAAGTTCCTAAGGGGAAGAAAGACCACATATGGAAGGAACTATGTGTGAGTTATTATTATTTGTAATTCTATTTGTGTAGATTACTAATTTTCAGGATACTAGTTAATAGCAATTCTATTTAATTTGCAGAGCATATTTGATCCAGATGAAAAGTTGCATCGTAAATGTGTGATGCAACGTTGTGGGAGGGTCCTAAGGAACTATATCAGATGCAATTGACAAAAGTTCCCTACCTAAATAATATGGTTGTGGGCGATCAGCCAAAGCTGACTCATGATTAGATGAAATATGGATCTTGGCTCACTAGAAGGTTGTACGCTGTAATCTTCTAAATTGATGGTGAGGGATATCAATTTGATCAAAATAGTGGGAGTGATAATTAATTAAAGGCCTAATTAAATATCGTCAATTTTATTCAAATCAAATCAAAAGAAGTTTTGATAAAAGGCAAATGTTTTCTCTTGTAGAATCAAATGGAAAAGAAATCATCATTGAAATCGGATAATTTAATTGAGATAAATTTCCATAACTAGTTAAGGACTATGAGAAGTGTTCTGCATATTCCTAAGATACCAGTGGTCGTAGAATCCGCTCTTTGTACACTTAAGGAATTGTTTGAGGCACAAAAGAAGAAGGATAGTTCCATGATAGTGATCAGTGGAATGGAGTCCAAGGACACATGCAAAGCAGAGAAGTGTTCTCCCACCCAGCTAAAGTCCAAATCTTCTATGCTCAAAATATGGAGAGGATTAAGGGAATCAAGGAAGATGAAGCAAGAGATAGAGATCTCTACTTCTGGTGTATACGTGATTGAGATTAGCTTTACTACTTCTTCATCATGGGTACTTGATACTAGATGTGGATCACACATTTGTTCAAATGTGAAGGATCTAAAAAGAAGTAGGCCTTTAGCGAAAGATGAGGTTGAACTACGTGTTGCTAATGGAGCAAGAGTTGTTGTCAGTGCAGTAGGAATCTATGAGTTATCTCTACTAAGTGGGCTGATAATAGAGTTATAGAATTGCTATTATGTACCTTCCATTAATTGGAATATCATTTCTATATCTGGTTTGGACAAGAATGGATTTGAATTTCTTATTAAGAATGGAAAATGTTCCATTTCTAAAGATGGGATATTTTATGGCAGTGCCTCTATGTCTTATGGTCTATACTTGATAGATCTACAGACAAGTGTATACAACATAAACACCAAAAGGAAAAATCTCAATGACTCAAACAAAACATACCTTTGGCATTGTCATCTAGGGTACATAAATGAGAATCACATATCTAGACTCCATAAAGATGGTTATCTACACTCTTTTGATTTTGAATCATTAGACACATGTGAATCTTGTTTATTGGGCAAGATGACCAATGTTCCCTTTTCAGGAAAAGGTGAGAAAGCTAGTGATCTATTAGGACTAATACATACTGATGTATGTGTGCCTTTTAGAACAAATGCTAGAGGTGGGTATCAATACTTCATTACCTTCACTGGTGAATTCAGTAGGTATGATTATGTTTACTTAATGAAACATAAGTCAGAGACCCTTGAAAGGTTCAAGGATTTCATGAATGAAGTACAAAACCAACTTGGCAAAAGTACTAAGGAACTTTGATCCAATCGAGGTGGAGAATACTTAAGCCAAAAGTTTGAGGACCTTCTGAGAGCCTGTGGTATTGTATCACAATGGACTCCACCTGGAATACCACAACATAATGGTGTGTCAGAAAGAAGGAATCACACATTACTAGACATGGTTCAAGCTATGATGAGTTTTTTTAGATCTTCCAACTTCCTTCTGGGGACATGCTCTAACAACTGCCGCATTTACACTTAACGGTGTACCATCTAAATCGGTTCAAATGACACCATATGAGATATGGACTGGGAAGCATCCCAATATGTCTTCTATGAAGATTTGGGGGTGTGAGGCTTATGTCAAGAAAACATTTCTTGATAAGTTGGACCCTAGATCTGATAAATGTTATTTTGTTGGATACCCTAAAGAAACCAAGGGGTACTACTTATACAACCCAACTGACAACAAAGTGTTTGTTGCCAGGGATGTTGTATTCCTAGAAAAGGAATTTATTTCCAAACAAAGTGGTGGGAGGAAAGTAGAGCTCAAAGAGGTTTGAGATCAACAAGAAAACATTGAACCAATAGACGAACCAGAGCAAAATAGAGATTCACAAGTGGTTGTGGAATCTCAGTCTCCTCAAGTAACACAAGAACCTTGTAGATCTAGTAGGACATGCCTTGAGCCTTAGAGATTTGGATATCTTGTGACTCAAGAAGGTGGTGAGTTGGTCATAGATGATGAGCCAATAACCTATCTAGAAGCTACGTAGGGACTAGAATCTGAGAAATGGCTTGAGGCCATTAGATCTGAGATGGAACCTTGGTGGATCCACCTGAAGGGGTTAAACCCATAGGGTACAAGTGGGTCTTCAATACGAAGACTGACATGGATGGCAATGTGCAAACTTAAAAGGGCCAATTAGTTGCAAAGGGTTTCAGACAAGTTTAAGGTGTTGACTATGAAGAAACCTTTTCTCCAGTTGCCATGATTAAGTCCATCAGGATCATGCTTGCTATTATAGCCTACTATGACTATGAGATTTAGCAGATGGATGCTAAAACCACATTCCTTAACAAGAATCTTGTCGAGGATGTGACATGACACAACCTGAAGGTTTTATAAATCCAAAGGATGCAAATAAAGTTTATAAGCTGCAAAGGTCAATCTATAGATTGAAGCAAGCATCTCAGAGTTGGAATCTTTGATTTGACAAAGTAGCCAAAGATTTTGGCTTTAATCAAAATGGAGATGAACCTTGTGTGTACAAGAAGGTTAGTGGGAGGATGACTACATTTCTCATATTGTATGTAGATGACATACTATTAATGGGGAATGTCATTCTTGCTTTACAAAAGGTAAAGACATGGCTTGTGTAACATCCCAGGATTTGAGGCCTCCGATATAATGATCATAAAAGGAATGATTGGACTACCCATATCACCAAGGTGCACCTCCTTTTCTGGGAGCACATCACTAAATAACTCCACAGTTAAGCGTGCTCAGCTTGGAGTAGTACTAGGATGGGTGACCAGTCGGGAAGTTGATCCTAGCTTGCGCGTCAGTGTGGACAAAGTGCACAATTAAGGCTAGTGGTGGTTTGTGGGGCCAGTCGTCATTCCTGAAACTCTGCTAGAGCCTTGGGTAGTGGGCTTGAGTGTTACAAATGGTATTAGAGCCAATTCCCCTCCAGTAGGTGGGGCCCACATGGGCATGTGGCATGCTAGTCTTGAGTCGTACGGTCTAGGCATGTAGGAAAGGGCTATCCATGGTGGTGTATCCACCCTTGCACTGGTATTACGTGATTAGGAGATGGGTGTCCATGGGCCATGTTGGGTCTGCACTAAAATGAGGAAATATTATGAGGCCACATAGTTGAGCCTTGACGAGGACGTCAAGAGACTAAGTGGGGGAGATTGTAACATCCCAGGATTTGAGGCCTCAGATATAATGATCTTAAAAGGAATGATTGGACTATCCATATCACCAAGGTGCACCTCCTTTTCCGGGATCCCATCACTAAAGAACCCCATAGTTAAGCGTGCTCAGCTTGGAGTAGTACTAGGATGGGTGACCAGTCGGGAAGTTGACCCCAACTTGCGTGTGAGTGAGGATAAAGCACACAGTTAAGGCTAATGGTGATATGTGGGGTCAATCATCATTCCTGAAACTCTACTAGAGCTTTGGGCAGTGGGCCCAGTTGTTACAGCTTAGAGATACATTCTTAATGAAAGACTTATGAGAAGAATCATATATCTTAGGAATAAAGATCTATAGAGATAGATCTAGAAGGCTTCTTGGACTAAGTCAAATCACATACATTGACAAAGTATTGAAGAGGTTTAGTATGGAGAACTCAAAGAGAGGAAGCATACCCGTGAGGCATGGAGTTCCCATCTCTAGAGCTCAATGTCCCAAATCTTGTGAAGATAGGGAACACATGAATGGGATTCCATATGCATCAGCAATTAGATCCACCATGTACGCAATTTTGTACACATGTCCCGATGTCTCGTATGCACTCAGCATGATGAGCAGATACCAGTCAAATCCCAGAGATGCTCACTGGACAGCCGTGAAGAACATCCTCAAGTACTTGAGAAGGACTAAGGATGAGTTCCTCATTTATGGCGGTGAGGAAGAGTTGGTGGTAAAGGGTTACACTGATGCAAGCTTCAAATCGATAAAGATGATTACAAATCATAGTCAAGATTTGTGTTTTTCCTCTACAACAGAGTTGTGAGCTGGAAGAGTTCCAAGAAAGAGACAGTTGCAGATTCTACGACAGAGGCCGAGTATATTGCTACATCCCATGCAGTAAAGGAGGCTGTGTGGATCAAGAAGTTCATCTCTGAACTTCGGGTGGTTCTTAGTAGGTGTGATGCAATTGAGCTTTATTGTGACAACAATGGAGCTATTGCACAAGATAAAGAACCCAGATCACATCAACAGTCCAAGCACATACAACGACACTTCCATCTCATACGAGAGATCGTACAATGAGGAGATGTGAAGATTTGCGGAGTACCCACTGAAGGAAATATTGTTGCTCCCTTGACTAAGACACTTTCATATCATAAGCATGATGGTCATGCTAGATCACAAGGACTGAGTTTCATGGGTAATTGGCTCTAAGTGCAAGTGGGAGTCTGCTGGTATGTGAGCCCATAGAGCCAGTCATATGATGATTGCAATGGCATTCTTTGTAAATGATTTGAATAATAATAAAGGTAATTTCCATCTATATGTTTAATCTATTTTGAGATAATAATATAACATGTTAGATGTCTAAAGAATCATATTACTCAATGACGTATGTTTTCAGGTTAATGACCTGAACAATAAGATCATGCGAATGTTAAGAGTATACATTCTTGTTATGTCCCTAGTCAGTTGTTATTTTGGAAATAACCATAGACATCAATAACACAAAGACTAGAGTGTGTGTTGGTTGATGACAAAGTCTCATTATTCATGATATGTGATATCAAACTAAGGACACAGATACATGTTAGAGAATAGTGTATCAGACAGACCCACCATAAGAGTGATGCATGGAAACCACACTTGGTTAGTTAGGATCAACACTTATAGTATTAGTGGTGACTGTGGTTCTTAGACATGAAATCACTGCACTCATCACATGTGGTTGGGTACACTTTGACATCATCAAACGTAGTCCTGAAACATGGGTTGTTATAATGGTGAGGATTGGGTGACTTTGACACATGGGGATTTGACTATGAGTCATAGATATGGAATTTGTCCCTCCTATGGGAGTGTGATATATTAGCCACTTGAGGAGTGAGACTGAGAAATGCATGGCCATGCACATGTGAGTTAATGTATGACATTGAGCTTACATATATCTCAGACAGTCTACTCTGAGTCAAGAAACATGGATTGAACATTTGTAGAGGATGAGAAGTCTATTCCTCAAGTTCAATCTGGATATCAGTGACAAAGGGAATATACATTCACTGTAACACTAATAACAGATTGTAGGTTGAAAGTTGTTCTCCAACTTTCCTATTCACTTGGGTAGCAGTGATGTGTGACTAAGCACCACTCTTTGCTTGTGATGTCATAAGTTAGTTATGGACATTCACTGCCAACGTGAAATAGAACCTATAGGGTCACACACATAGGATTTACTTGGAAGAGGAGTTTATCCATGAATGATGTTTAGATTGATTATTAAAGTGTTTAGGTACTCAATTAAACATTCAATCAATAGACTTGACTCTGAATCATCAAGTTCAAGTGTTGAACCAATTGATTAGAGTGTCACATTGATTGAGAAATGCATTGACTGAGTTCTGCACAAACTAGGCCACCAACCGACCAGTTCACTAGGTGAACTGATCGGTTCATGGTCATGAGACGACCGGTTCATATGGACCAATCGAGAAGGTGTTGGGTTTCCTGATTTGTGAGAAAAGAATTTCATTTCACTTGTTCAATTTGATTGGGACAAAAATTAATATTTGTATGAATTAGAAATGAATAAGGAAAGTCAATTGTGGGCAAGTCTGGGAAGTGAAATGACTAGTTCACTAAGTGAACTGACTGGTTCACACTCCCAAATGACCAGTTCAAAAGTGAACTAATTGACTCACCTACCCAAATGACCGGGTGAGTTGTGAAATGACTGTTTCGTCTGTCACAGTGCAATCAGTTCATGGAAATTTCAGACCCTTCTACTCCCGCATAAACTGGGAACCCTGAACCTGCCCTCTACTATAAATAGAGGGGTACATGGGGCTTCTCAGAACAGACAACTTAGAACATCAGTTGCTCTAAAAAGTTGTTGTCCTCTCTGGTTGTGGTAACCAAGAGAGCCCAAGCAAGTTCTACCTGTCAAGGGAGGAACAATGAGGGAAAGACAACTGTCGAAAAGCAACTGATTATGGGAGAGTGTGCCAGTGACTGGTACGTCGATAGAAGGGGACAACTCCTTCTAGTGTCCTTCATGATAGGAAGACTAGAGTTTATGGTGGTCCGTGTTGACTATCTATAGAGGTAGGAGATTTCTGCCACTCAGGAGGATGATTGTCAACCGTAGTTTGGGTCTACACCAGGAGCTGCACAGATGTCATTGAAGAGTAGGTGGTTGAAGACCACACTAGCTGTGAGGTATTATCACTGAGCAAGCCTCATGACCAGGTATATCTCACTAAAACATCTTTCCTATTGCATAGTTTTTTATGCAATCTGCTAGTTATGGGTTTGTGGTAAGATAATAATTTTGTTTCCGCTGCCTATTCTGTCCCACGAAACCCAAAAATAAATTCCATCATAACTACTCAACTATGAAGGTGAACATGTAACACTCCATATATTGAATGAAAAAATAAAACCATGTGGGTTACCTCCCACAAAGAGCCCTTGTTTAAAATCACAGGACCGACTCAATCACCCAAAGTCAATTGATGTCTAAAAGCTTGAGATCCTCTAAGTCACAAACTATCTCTCCCCCACAATAATGTTTCAATCTATGGTCATTGCTTCTGAAAACATTTCAACCATCGCTCAATTATGTTGTTCTGAAAGGATGCTATTTGGCTATGGTGTAGGGACCTCTACATCTTGACCTAAATTTTCCATGATGCAATTTCAACCTTGAATTCAATAATAAAACATGTAGCCTTGCCTTGAATGTATGATGTAATTGTCTTGAATGCCTGATGTAATGTGTGCCTATAATAAATCTTCCTTGTTCAATCTTTATATAGTTTGGAATTTCCATATGCATCTAATCTAATCTCATCTACCTTATTCAACTCAACCTTTCATTTTTCACCTATAGAGAAAAGATTCCAGTTTAACTCCGAAGTGCCCATGTGGCTCTATGGTCCAATTGTATTGGAAAATGACATGCATTTTCATACAACAATATATAGGATGTCGTCCCTATGGGGGTATTGAAAGAAATTTGATATTCCCAGAGGGCGTCATTGATTTTCATACTACAATTAGTTCTGGTGTTAAGGATGATTTTTTTTCTAAGATAATTTTTATCTCCCTATTGTAAATCTCAACTTGTATCTGGGTTTCGAGGTGATAATGTGTGCCAACTTGATGAGAAACTCCATATTTATTGAGCAAAGAACCTGAGTGATGGTTCCTGAAGTGTGAACTCCCATCTATGATGATCATCCTAGGCACCCCAAATATGCAAAAGAAGTATTTTCTTACCAACCCTGCAGACTACTTGTGCATCATTAATTTGAGCAGGTATGGCCTCTATCCATTTGGACACATAATAAACAACAAACATAATACAAATATTTGGATTGGATGACACAAATTGTCCCACTAAATTTATACCCCATAAATAAAAAAACTTCAACTTCCTAAAATACAACGAGGGGCATTTCATCTGCTAGATATGTTGCCAGACCGATGACATTAATCACCTTTCTTCAAAAATGTATATGTGTCTTTGAACAAAGCCTGCAAATAGAAACCACAGTCTAAGACCTAAGTGTCTATCTTAAATATCGCATGATGTCCACCCGTGGGGACTGAATGATGATGAGAGAGAATACTTTACATCTACCATTTGGTAACACATAATCTAATGGTGATGTATATGTATTGTCTCAACAAGATAGGATCATCCCTAATAAAACTCCATAGAGAATAAAAGAATTTCTTCCTGTCATGTGCATTCCAGTCATTAGGCATCACCCCACTTGACAAATATTTCACATAATCAAAATACCATGGGGGTCTATATCTGATGACCAACAATTGTTCATTGTGAACATTTTCCTAAATGGGTACCTCTAGTCTGGTTGTGTCCACTCTCTCTGAGTGAGAAATGTTGGTTAAATGGATATCAATTAATCCCTTTTTTTGATAATGACTAACATTTCATTCTTGTGGATCTAACGTGCTACTTGAGTGTTGCAGGAATAAGGAGGATGACAAATACTTGGAAGATCTATATGCTAAAATTGCTTTAAGTCATGAATGTAATCAAATGTAAAAACTTGTACAAATATATAATGTACAAGTACTTAGATATCATGTAGTCAAGCGTTAGATCTTCCCTAGCCAATCACAACACTTAGATAGGTCATCTCCTAAAATAGTGTCACATCTACACACTCATACACACACTTATTACTTGGTTTAAAAACATTGAAACATGGTTAATCTCGATCGACAAAATTCTCGACCGAGACACTCTCGGTCGACAAACTCTTCGACCGAGAAAGACCCAGGTAGCCGTTAGACACAGCAGACAAGGTAGTTGGGAGTTGGAGTAGAACGTTATATACACTTGCCCCAGATAGTCCCTCGGTCGACAAGTCCTCGACCGAGAAGGACTCTCGGTCGATAATTCTTCGACCGAGATGAGTTCTGTCTGTACTTTTCAGAGTTAATTAACTAGTCGTTGTTAAAGCTACTAATGGTTACCTAACGGCTAGTTAAGAACTAAGAAACCCCTAGAAAGTGTCTAGAACGTCCTTAAGCATCCATAGGCCATTCCTATAAATAGGACAAGCCATAGGACACTCAAAGTACACTTGTGCAATACTTGAGCTTTCATACTTGCAATTGGCAATCTATTTTGAGCAATTGAGCAACACTAGTACTCGCTACTCATTTCCTTTGCTCCAAATTCATGTCCTATAGGCTAGCATCTCCTATCCACTAAACCTACACTTCCATACTCATTGGTTAGGAGATCAATACGCTTGATATAGGAAATCAAGCCTTGTGCTTCAAGTGGTAAATTGTAATTTCCATTTCCTTTCTTGTTATTTCTTATTTCTTGTCCTCTCCTTGCTACTCCTAGGGTTGGAGGCTGCGTATTGGAGAGAGTTTGATCTTCTTGGTGAAGAAGGAGATATTTGGACTACTTCTAGAAGGCTGTCTCAATGGGAAGCTACTTCAAGAGGAAGGCTACTTCAAGGGGGAGCTTGAAGTTACTTCGAGGAAGGCTGCTTCAAAGTTGGTGAGACTACTTCAAGGTGAAGGTTGTCCAAAGGGTGTTGAAAGTGTTGTAATTTTATGTAATATCCTTGCGAGGTAATAAAATTAAATACTTTCAAAATCCTGGTTGGGTAAGCAACCGGGTAGTGGATTGACTGCCTTAGTATTTGCTAAGGTTGGAACCACTCTAAACACCTTGTCTCCTTCTTATTATTTCAATTGTGGTTGTTTGAGTTAAATTATTTTAAAATATCCATAAAACCCTATTCACCCCCCTCTAGTGGTTTTTTAATTGGTATCAGAGCAGGGCTTCAAGGAACTCTAACAAAGTCTTGAAGAATGGGTGACGGGGTACTCAACAACCTCAACTTGGAAGGAATACTCGTGGCTAGACCTCCAGCCTTTGATGGCACTAACTACACCTACTGGAAGAGGAGGATGCAATTTTACTTCCAAGGAATCAACTGGGACTTATGGAGAATGGTATTAACTCCATATGAACTTCCTCAAACGGAGTATGCAAATTGGGATGCTAATACGGTAAAGTCAGCTCAAATGAATGCAAAAGTTGTAAGTATACTATATTGTTCAATTTCCATTGGTGAGTTTAATAAAATATAAATTTTGAAACGGCATATGAGATATGGCATAGACTTTCTATAACATATGAAGGAACTGTTCAAGTTAAGAATTCTAAAATCAGAATGCTTAAGCAGAAATTTGAACAATTTCGTATGGATCAAAATGAATCTATTAGTGAAATGTATGCAAAATTTTATTCTATTGTAAATGGTTTGAATGCTTTAGGCAAAGTGATTAGTGAGGAATACCAAGTGTCAAAGATTCTTAGATCTCTCCCTCCCAAGTAAAATCCCAAAGTGACTTCCATTGAAGAAGCAAATGATCTCACTCGAATAAGGATGGAGCAACTCATTGGCAACCTAGAAGCACATGAGGCAACCTTGGAGGAAGAGGAACAACGAGAGCGTGAACTTCAACAAGGAAGAAAGAAAGATATAGATCTCAAAGCTTCAAAGATCGTCACACAAGAAAGTGATGAAAAAAGTGATGGAGAGGGAGAAGAAGCACTAATCGTTAATGGTAAGAAATATAGAAGATTTAGATCTAACAAAATTGTTAGTTCTTCTTCTTCCCACCCTAGGTGCTTTGAATGTGGAAAGAAAGGACATCTCAAAAATGAATGTCCTAAAGCAAAGAAAGGAAAGAAAAGCTCATCCAAGAAGAAGGGAGAAAAAGATTATAAAGCTGCGTGGAATGAATCAAGTGAGAGTGAAAGTGGAGAAGAGAATGTAGAATGTCTCATGGCAAAAGAAGATGATAATGATGATTCTCAAGAGGTAAGCCTTCTTGATTTTCCAAAAGAAGATCTAATTGTTAGTCTACAAGAAACTCATGATAAGTATGTTGACTGCAAAAAGAAACTAAAGAAGGCTACTAAAACAAATGAGGATCTATATGCTAAATTAAATGATCTTTCTTCTGAAAAGAATAATGTTGCTTCTGAAAATTTGACTTTGAAATCATCTTTAGATGACTGCAATATAAAGCTACTTGATTTAGAAATGAATCATGATCTTCTTTCTCAAGAAAAGGTTGATTTGCTTGCTAAACTAAACAATTTTCAGACTCAACCCATTCTATGTAATCATTTTGATTATGATAATGTTGTTAAGGAAACAAACTCTTTATTATCTGATTTAAATCAAGCAAGGACAGATATTAATAAGAAAATGGATGAGATTGCTAAGCTACAAAGAGAAATTAATGGCTTAAGGGGGGATGGTGTTCGAAATAATATTCTGAAATATTCTTCTAGCTACAATGGAAGAAAAGGCTTAGGTTATGTTCCAAAAAGAAATGAACCTAAATGAGCATCCAAGACAAAGATCATGTTTGTACCTAAGAACACCTTCCCAAATCCTAGAAAGAGAAATGAAATTGACTTTATTTCTTGTCATTTCTGTTTACGTCTTGTACATTATTCTTTTTCATGCCCTTATAAGAAGAAAGATTCTGAGTTAGTTTTGGTCCCCAAACCTCAAACTTAGAAGAATTGAATGTATTTTAGTTGAGATATGATCTAATGCTTAGTTTTGAAAATCAAAATGTCTTATCTCAACTAAATAAATAGCTTCGTGTGTTATTTTAAATTCAGAACTGATATACACAAATTATTGAGACAAACAAAAACACTTTCGGTCGACAAAAAGTTTGACCGAGTTACTCTCGGTCGAGAAAAACTTTGACCGAGCGAATACCTGTGACAACCCAAAATCTACAGCAAAAATCTTAGTAAAACAACAACTATTCCGGTCGAGAAAAGATCGATCAAAGCAAAAATTGATCGAAAAATGGTCGACCGAACAGACTTTTATTTCTATTCAGTCTTAATCTGTAAAACAGCAACTTTCTCGATCGACAAATTGGTTGACCGAGACACCTGTCGGTCAAACTTTTGTCAACCGAATGAAGTTCAATTCAGTTTTCTTTGTTAAAACATGTTCAGTTTGACATTAAATGTACCTAACCATAATGGACCATCACATGGGTACCAAAACCTACATCTTAATGTAGGATTGGGTGGTCGACAGTGGATGTTCCAAACACATGACCGACAACAAGGAGGCATTTCAAACTTTTGAGGAAAAGAAAAGTGGAACAATCACTTTTGGAGACAATGGTAAAGGTAAAATTGTTGGAATAGGTAATATTGGTACAAACCTTGAAATAAAGAATGTTTTACTTGTTGATGGCTTGCACCACAATTTAATAAGTGTTAGTAAATTATGTGATAGTGGATATGATGTTTTATTCAACAAAAATTGTTGCAAGTTACTAATAGAAAATACTACAAATGTCGTTTATGAAGGAAAAAGAGTTGGAAATCTTTATATTCTTAGACCAAACTCTATGCAATCTATAGTTGGAAAATGCTTACTTGCAAAATAAAATTCCTTACAACTGTGGCATAGAAAATTGGGTCATGCTAGTTCACATGTTATCAAAAAGCTAGTTAAATATGATCTTATTCGTGGTTTGCCTAAATTATATTTTGATCAAACTAAAAATTGTGAACCATGTACTTTGGGTAAACAGACTAAAACCTCTTTTAAACCCAAAAATGTACTTAGCACTTGTAGATCACTAGAACTCATTCATATGGACTTGTTTGGACCTATGCGGACACAATCTATTGGCGGAAAAAGATATTGTTTTGTTATTGTTGATGATTATAGTAGATATACATGGGTACACTTTCTTGCAAACAAAGATGATGCTATTCAATTTTTTATAAAATTTTATTCCATAGATTGAAAACCTACTACAAAACAAAATATATACAATTAGGAGTGATCATGGTGGAGAATTTGAGAACCATTTATTTGAAGACATTTGCACATCTCAAGGCTACACTCACAATTTTTCTACTCCACGCACCCCACAACAAAATGGCATAGTTGAAAGGAAAAATAGATCACTACAAGAAATGGCTAGGACTATGATGCTTGAACATAATACACCTAAAACGTTTTAGGCTGAAGCGGTAAACACAACTTGCTATGTGCTAAATAGAGTAAATGTTCACTCTTATTTGAAGAAAACACCATATGAAGTCATATATACTCAGAAACCTAGGGTTGACTATTTTCATACTTTCAGATCAACATGCTATATATTGAATACAAAAGATGATAGAGACAATTTTGACTCTAAATCACATAAAGCCTTTTTCTTGGGATATTCCACCTCTAGCAAACCATTTAGAGTCTACAACACTATTTCTAGAAAAGTTGAGGAATCCATTCACATTACCTTTCATGAAGAACTACAATCTGAAAATCTTGAAATAATTGACCTCACTCATCAATTAGAAAACTTATCCTTACCAAATGATAGTGACAACAATACTACTAATAATAACCAAGTTGAGACACAATCTATTCCTAGACTCATTAAGGATCATTCTCAAGAATTGATCATTGGAAATCCAAATGATAGAGTCAAAACCCGTTCTTCTTTTAAAGATGTTGCAAATATGGCATTTGTTTCTATAATTGAACCTAAGAAGGTGACTGAAGCTCTCAAATATGACTATTGGATAATGGAAATGCAAGAGGAATTAAACCAATTCACTAAAAATGATGTATGGGACTTAGTTCCTAAATCACAAGATAAAACCATTATTGGAACTAAATGGGTTTTTAGAAATAAGTTAAATGAAGCAGGCGAAGTGGTAAGGAATAAAGCTAGGTTAGTAGAACAAGGATATAATCAACAAGAAGGAATAGACTTTGATGAAACTTATGCACCAGTAGCAAGACTTGAAGCCATTAGAATGCTACTAGCTATAGCTGCACACAAAAACATCAAACTTTTCCAAATGGATGTAAAAAGTGCATTTCTCAATGGAATAATCCAAGAAGAAGTATATGTTGCCCAACCAGTGACTATGTATACAAACTTAAGAAAGCACTTTATGGATTAAAACAAGCACCTAGGAATTGGTATGAAAGTCTCAAGAACTATCTATGTGATAATGATTTTTCTATTGGAAATTCAGATTCTACTTTATTTTTCAAAACATATGCATCTGATTTTCTAGTTGTTCAAATATATGTTGATGACATTATCTTTGGTGCTTCAAATGAATCATTGTGTAAACAATTTAGTGATATTATGCAACAAGAATTTCAAATGAGCCTCATGGGTGAACTAACATTCTTTCTTGGTTTTCAAATAAAACAAACGCCTGCCGGAATTTTTATAAGCCAAGAAAAGTATACCAATGAACTCTTAAAACGCTTTGGGATGGACCAGTGCAAACATGCTACCACTCCAATGGCTACCTCCACTAAAATTGATAAAGATGAAAATGGGGACCCTATTGATGACTCCTTATATAGAGCCATGATTGGTAGTTTGCTTTACTTAACCGCTTCTAGACCGGACATCATATTTTCAGTTGGTCTTTGTGCTCGATTTCAATCACATCCTATGCAAACCCATTTTCAAGCCGTCAAATGGATTTTTTGATATTTAGCTGACACCACATGTTATGGTTTATGGTATCCTAAAGGACAATCCTTGGATTTTAAAGCTTATACTGATGCCGACTACGCTGGTTGTCGAATTGATCACAAGAGCTCAAGTGGCAGTTGTTTCTTGTTAGAAAGAGCCTTAGTATCTTGGTTTAGCAAGAAACAAAATATGATTGCCCTCTCTACAACTAAAGCTGAATATATGGCAGCCGGATCTTGTTGTGCTCAAGTGATTTATATGCAACAACTGTTAAATGATTATGGCTTTACTTTTTCATCCACGCCTATCTTTTGTGACAACACAAGCGCTATAAACTTAGCACATAATCCCATTTTACATAGCCGAGCCAAACATATAGAAATCCGTCATCACTTTTTAAGGGATCATATCTCTAAAAATCATGTATCCCTTCATCATGTTGATACGGAAGATCAATTGGTTGATATTTTCACAAAACCGCTTCCACTAGACCAATTCAACAAAATAAGGAAGCAACTACTCATCACTCCCTTAGAGGATGTTTTCTTTGATATATGTGCTTCTTGAAAATGGTTTTAATCGTGTTATTTTTGGATTCCAAATGGACATATTTTTTTAAAGATTTGATGGTTATCTTTTTATGGGGGATATCAAATTAAGGGAGAGTTTTTCTACATTCATTTTTAATGAATATCTTTTTGAAATGACAAAGGGGGAGAAATAAATGTCAATCTTAAAATGGTAACTTTGAAAAACTCAATCAATGAGTTTCATAATCTCTTGGATTTACATTAAAAGTTGATATATTCCCTAAAGAATTGGATTTAATGTTCCATACTTATTTGGGAATAATAAGCACACATTTCATAAACAAGAGAAGAAAATCACAAAGTAAATCTCAGGTATGAAACTCAACTCATTTTAAAGACTAGTTTATTTATATTTTGGAAATGTTTGTCATCTTCAAAAAGGGGGAGATTGTTGGCTAAATGGACATCATTAAATCCCTTTGTTTTGATAATGACTAACATTTCATTCTTGTGAATCTAACGTGCTACTTGAGTGTTGCAGGAATAAGGAGGATGACAAATACTTGGAAGATCTATATGCTAAAATTGCTTTAAGTCATGAATGTAATCAAATGTAAAAACTTGTACAAATATATAATGTTCAAGTACTTAGATATCATGTAAATCAAGCATTAGATCTTCCCTAGCCAATCACAACACTTAGATAGGTCATCTCCTAAAATAGTGTCACATCTGCACACTCATACACACACTTATTACTTGGTTTAAAAACATTGAAACAAGGTTAATCTCGGTCGACAAAATTCTCGACTGAGACACTCTCGGTCGACAAACTCTTCAACCAAGAAAGACCCAGGTAGCCGTTAGACACAACATACAATGTAGTTGGGAGTTGGAGTAGAACGTTATATACACTTGCCCCAGATAGTCCCTTGGTCGACAAGTCATCGACCGAGAAGGACTCTCGGTCGACAATTCTTTGATCGAGATGAGTTCTGTCTGCACTTTTCAGAGTTAATTAACTAGCCATTGTTAAAGCAACTAATGGTTACCTAACGGCTAGTTAAGCACTAAGAAACCCCTAGAAAGTGTCTAGAACATCCTTAAGCATCCATAGGCCATTCCTATAAATATGACAAGCCATAGGACACTCAAAGTACACTTGTGCAATACTTGAGCTTTCATACTTGCAATTGGCAATCTGTTTTGATCAATTGAGCAACACTAGTACTTGCTACTCATTTCCTTTGCTCCAAATTCGTGTCTTATAGGCTAACATCTCCTATCCACTAAACCTACACTTCCATACTCATTGGTTAGGAGATCAATACACTTGATATAGGAAATCAAGCCTTGTGCTTCAAGTGGTAAATTATAATTTCCATTTCCTTTCTTGTTCTTTCTTATTGCTTGTTCTCTCCTTGCTACTCCTAGGGTTGGAGAATACGGATTGGAGAGAGTTTGATCTTCTTGGTGAAGAAGGAGATATTTGGACTACTTCTAGAAGGCTGTCTCAATGGGAAGCTACTTCAAGAGGAAGGCTACTTCAAGGGGGAGCTTGAAGTTACTTCGAGGAAGGCTGCTTCAAAGTTGGTGAGACTACTTCAAGGTGAAGGTTGTCCAAAGGGTGTTGAAAGTGTTGTAATTTTATGTAATATCCTTGCGAGGTAATAAAATTAAAAACTTTCAAAATCCCAGTTGGGTAAGCAACCAGGTAGTGGATTGACTGCCTTAGTATTTGCTAAGGTTGGAACCACTCTAAACACCTTGTCTCCTTCTTATTATCTCAATTGTGGTTGTTTGAGTTAAATTATTTTAAAATATCCATAAAACCCTATTCACCCCCCCCTCTAGTGATTTTTCAAGAAATATGGTCAGCCACAATAGTCTTAGTGCCTATTTTATCCCTAATTTCTATGTAAAATTCTTGTAGAAGCAAAATGCAACATATTTGCTGAGGTTTGGCCTCCTTCTATAGTAAATTCTTTGTCGTAGTATGGTATGACCATGCTATCATTTTTCTGTAATCAAATATTGTCTAGATTTTTTGAAGACAAAAAGTATCTCTAGAAGCTCTTTATTAGTGGTGGAGAAATTCTATTGAGCATCATTTTTAGTTCATCATGGGTAACAAATCGTCGACAAGGTACACTCCTTTCTCTAGTTTAGAACTTCCCTGATTGAATATTCGGAAGCATCACACATCAACTTGAATGGTTGGCTCCAATCTAGGGCTACCACTAAGGAGAAAAAATCAGTTATTCCTTTATTACTTTGAAGGTGTACAAACACCATCCATCAAAATCAAAATCCACATCCTTCTCCATAAGTATTGAAAGAGGTTTTCAGACTTTAGATAAATTGTTGATAAACCACCTATAAAATATTGAATGTCCATGCTCCTCACCCTCCTTAACCAATGCGGGTGGAGGAAGTATAGATATCACCTCAATTTATAGGGGGTGAACCTCCATTCCTTTATTGGAAACCCTATGTCCCAAAACTATCCCCTCATTAACCATTATGTGTCATTTTTTCCAATTTAAAATGAGGTTGAAGTCCTCACATCTCAATAGCATGTAGTCCAAATTTTCTTACAAATACTCAAAATATTCTTCATACATAGAAAAATCATCCATGAATACCTCAAGGAACCACTCCACCTCCACCATATTAGAAACAATGGCAAGCATGCACCTTGGAAAAGTAGTAGGAGAATTACAAAGTTTGAAAGGCATGTAGTGATGAGAAAATGTGTCATAAGGACAAGTGAAGACAGTCTTTTATTGGTCCTCATGATCAAATCATTTTATTAAATCTTAAATAGCTGTCTAAAAATAAAATGTGAGGGGCCCACAAGCCACTCCAAGATCTGGTCGATGAAAGGTAAAGGAAAGAGATCTTTAAGCATTACAAAATTGAGATGAATGTAATATATAAAACACACCATCTTGTAACTTATCCTAGTAGACACAAACTCATTTGAATCAATTATAGTAACTATGATGCCACCTTTATTTGGAACTACATGTGTCAGATTTAACCATTTGGAGTCAGAAATTGCATAAATGATACCTTCCGATAGGATTTTGGTCATTTCCTTCTTTACACCTATGTCATGATTGGATTTAGTCTCCTCTGGGGTTGAAAAACTGGCTTGGTTCCCTCATCTAGGCATATTTTGTTTTGGCGTATAGTATGTCAAATTCCTTAAATGTCTACTATGGACCACCTGAGTGTTGCATGGTGGTTCTTGAGAATAATGATCAACTGCTCCTCTTTTGAGCTACTAAAGGATGAAGAAATAATCACTAGAATATTTTCTTATGGTGCCAAAATAGTGTACTTTAGATGCGGTGACAATGGTTTTGCTCTAGTGATGTCACCATGTGAGGTGGCGGTGCAACCAAATCCTCAAAATTCCTTATATAACGTAATGGTAACACCTTCCAAAAAATGCACATTCTTCTACGAGTTCCCAACAAATGGTTAGTTCTATCAAGTTTATCTGATAAGCATTGAGTGGAACTATCAGTATAAATGTGCTAAGGTTTTCTATACTTCTTCGAAGATATGAGTAGGCATAAAGAGATCATTTGGTTTTCTGGGTACGTGACAACCTCAATGAGTGATACTATATAAATTTCTCAATTGCCTCCACTTAGAGGCATGCATTATCAACTCATTGTATTGTGTGAGCCATGTATAAGAAGCGCTTCCCTAGAAGTAGGGGAGCATTTACATGTTGTATTGCAAGACATGTGGTTATTATGTTTGGTTTTGCTATTATATTGGTTTTTTTTTTGAAAACTTGAACTCCAACATATCATCTTTAATGCCCAGTGCCATTCTTCCTCTCCTCGTATCTAATGTGACCTATGTTGTGACCTATAACGACCTAACCAAGAGTAACTTGGGTCCATGGTCTTCCTACATCTCCATTAATAAAACCTCTATGAGGAATTCAAATATATCTACTTTAACCAAGACATTCTCACAAATATGATAACATCATACAAAAGATTTATCTGCTACTTGAGTAGTCATATTCGTTTTCCTACTATTTGATGACCCCATCTTCTTGAAGGTTTTTAGTGGCATTATATTGATTCTTTCATCTGAATCACACAAAGCATCTCCATACTGGTATATGGATCATGGAATGTTGAAGCACCCTGGGTCATCTCTCTTTATAGTTAGCTCTCTTTGAAGGACAATGCTAACTTCTTTAGTTAGCACTACAGACATGAATCTACAATCCCCCTCTTCTTGGTAATGATCTCCTTCAAAAGAAATTCGTAAGAGGGAATTTTAGTGGAATATCCACATGGAGTTTGTGAAACACATATAGAAATTTTTGAAAATGGCGGTATTCTTTAGTCTTCTTAGGTCTATGTGGGAAAGGTACATGTGCCACAACATTCCTATGGTGAGTTGGAATGTTGCCCTTAGTAGAGGTTTTTTCTTCCACTGAGTTGAGACCAGCAAGACCTTCACCCATGACCTGGTTTGTGATTTGATTTACAATTCTCTTTTCCCCTTCATTTTTGCAAAAGGAATTCTCGTTGCTTGATCCATTTGTACTTCCTTTTGCAAGCTCTTTGCATTGCATAATGTCACCACTTCTTCTTGTTCATAGATCATTGGGATGTCTAGGGTCCAATATTTGAGATGAAGTCCTCAATTGTGCTAAATTTGCTACCATTTGTGATGTGTGAGCTTCCAGATTCTTTATTTGGGCTCCCATGTTTTTCTTTTCCTTGGTTGATCCTCCAAAGTAAGTATCAATTTTATTGATAAACTTTCCAAGCTTGCTTAGGGCATTGTTCTTGCTGAAATTGTTTAGGCTATTACTGTTGGTGCATATTATGTTGTTTTTCTTATGAAGGAAAATTTGGAAGCTATTAAAATCTTTCCAAGAATATTCATTCTTTCTCTAGAATTTCTTCACCAATTTTTCCACCTATGTTTTGAGTTTCATAACTTCATGTGCTTCCTTGACACTTTTGACTAAGGTGGAGTGTTCACTTTCTTCACCCCATGAATGGTTTCTGGCCATATACCTCAAGATCTCATGGTAATTAGGAGGTTTATTATTGAGAAAGGACCCTGAACTAGTTCTAACAAGTGTGATTCTCTCTCATGTGTGCACGTCATAATAAAAAGTTTCTTGCCCATTTAAATAAATCCCATAAAGTGATACTTTTCTTAACATGTTTTATCATCTTTCATCTTTCAAAGGCCTCTGAATGAGATTCATTAGCAAGTTGTTTGAACTTATAAATTTTACTAACCAGATTATTAGTCTTTTGACAAGGGGAATATTTTTAAAAGAACACATCTATCATCACTTCCATGACCCTGAAGATTCAAAAGGTAAATTTAAGAACCATAATTTAGCTGTATCTATCAAAGAATATTGAAATATTGTTGAATACATGACTGTGGCATGACTGCAATTTTAATAATATTGCAACTTTCTACAAACCCATTTATTTTCTTGTTGTATGGGTTATTCAAAATTGTGTTTGTGACAAGATTCTTACTATATGAGTGCAACAAGAGTATTGTAATGAGCTCACTTTCAACATCCCCCAGTTAAGGAAAGACCTTCACGTTGTGAGCCATTACTTATATTCCCAAGGATCCAGATTCAGGAAATAATAAATAATAGAAAATAATTTTCATTTATTTCAAATATTATTTACAAATTATACAATGATGCTTCTCTAATGAATTACAAGAATTTCTAACATGGAACTATTACATATGAGAATAAGTATCTAATTATTCCTCCTTTACTTATCTTACATGCCTTCAGAGGGATTTAATCTGGACCATCATATCTTGTTATTTTTATTACATCTACCTAAAATGGCATGAAACAAAGCACATCAGTATGTTAAAATTAACTGCGTACATAGTAGCATGCAAAAGTGTGTAAGTAATATAACAACATATAATCACTCAATTATTTATAAATAAGATCTAAATTTTCTTCGCATCTTTCATCTTTATGTGATACTCATAGTGGCATTATAATTGAGTAGTATGTAAATAAAAATCCAATAGTTAATTTAAGTAATACTCGAGAAAACCTCAAAAATTTGTATTGTGAGTAGTCACAATCCTAACCACATACCTTTGTTTCAATGCAAAAATAATGCGACATGTACTACTAGCATATATCCAACCATTATTTGTGTATGTGTTTACCCTAAAGCTTCATCAATCATATTCAAAATACTAATCATGATTTAGTCTAGGGTTTAAGTTTCCTTAGTATCATAATTCCCATGTTCATTGGTCTAATGACTCAAGAACCCTAATTCATATTAAGTAAAACCATTATTTTCAAAACTACCATGTTATTTCATCATGAACACTTAGATTATGTGGATTAAGATCATAGAAAATTACATCATTGGAGTTCAAATCTTAATTACACATGTTGATGATTATTGGTCTAGAAAACCTAATTATTCACCATCCTTATCATAATTATCTTAGACTCATTATAGTCAACTATATCAGTTTATATGTAAAAGTAAATGCTTTTAATGTACTCAACATGTTAATTATCCGATCTAAGATTTCCATGTATTCATCATTAGTTAATCATAAATTATCCCTACTTTGGATTTTTGGATCAGATTTGGATCATGATACTATTTTGTTTGTATTCTAATCATTATTCTTATCAATTTGATATATAGCTATGATATATTTGGGTAATCCTAGTAATTTTTATAAATTAAAGAAAATAACAATTTATACCTCAAACACAGGGTGACGTGGCGACCTCTTCCATGGAAACTAAGAAGGAAAGGGTTGAGGGGAGAAGTACTTCAAATGATCATAGACTTCTTTAGCATTGTGGCCAGCACCATGCTATGAGATACAATGAGACCATCATGGATGAGGAAGAGCATTGCCATGAAGAGGGGAGAAAGAGATCTTCTACCGCACTATTGTGGAAGGATGCACATCTTGGGGTAGTCCATATTCTCTTTGTACCACTTCTAATCTATCACAATGGTTGGTGATCGATGGGTCTAGTTTTCATAAAAGTTCCCTCATGCAATTGTCAAGGCACCATGCTAGATAAGCATGAATTGCATTCATATCTCCTTTCCTTTTAATAACAATCTCATATATTTTACTGTATAGACCCAAAAGTCAAGTAAAATAAACCACCTCTAAGACCATTTATTTAGAAAATTTATATTCATACTATAACTTTCCATTGGAAAATGAAAAATCCTTCGTTAATAACTTATTTATTCCCCTATATATCCAAAACTTGGTTTCTAAGGAAAAACAAGATGATTGCCAAATAAATCACCTAGGCCACATGATCTCTTATCATCCTCTATATTTTCAACCATAATTCTATATTAGTATTGTATATCACATTAAAACTATCTTGGGCATCCATGATGAGCATTAAATACCCACTTTCCTGTTTTGTATCCCAATGACTCATTTGTAAACATTGATCATGGAAACTCAAATAATTTGTACCTCTTTCTCAAATTTACTCCAATTGGTCCCAAAATTGGATACTTTCTTTATTATCCTAGAATCACATATTGAGTCAAGTTTGGTAACAAAGGGATGCTTTTAGATATCCTTTTCTCTTTCTTCAAACAAGGGAAACAACATTTCATTATTACAAGCAAGTCTCTCTTCCTTCTCGATTTCCCATAGGATACTAGGAGCATCCATTTTTTATGAAACTTGGAGGGAAACTCATTAATATCTTTCTAAACTTATCTCTTTTTTTGGGGATTTATTGGGATAAATTTTGCAGGTAAAACTTGCCCTTTATGTATTTCCTTAAAACAATTACCATTGTCACATGGAAAGTCATTTTTCTCTCAAATTCTAGAATTGTCTTAGTCTCCTCTTTATATGTTCCAAAAATTGGACCGAATTATCTTTATCTAATTTACAAATTATCTTAGAATATTTTGGAAACTTGTCTATAATTCCACAATTCCATTTTGTAAAAAACCATAAAGTCATTATCTTTTATTTATGCATGAATTCCTTTTATTTCTTAAACGTGTTCCACAAGGACCTGTTTGCAAAGAAAATAGTCTCATTGGCCTAATTTGGGCCATGGGTTGTAGCCATACCACAAAGTGGATGGCTTTGTTATGCTATCAATTATAATTAAGGTTTTTTTTGGTCAAATCAAGCATTATATCTATATAATTCAATTTCACAAAATTTTAGGATATTACATTCACCACTTCCTAAAAGGAATTTTGTCCCCAAAGTTCAAATCTAGTAAGGTTAAGGTGAAAGATAACTCAACATAGCTTCAAACCTTAGGGTTAGGAACCCTTCTTGGATTATCTTTTACATCTTTTATTGATATGTAAATTTCTCACATTATCATAAAGATTTGTACCAGAATTCAATTCAAGGTATGTACACATCCTTAGTATTTACAAGATATCTCCTCGTAGTGATTATATATTCACTTGTTATTTCAATTTCACTTGGTGACTATTGTTTCACCTAGGTTTCCAACCTATTATTCAATTTATTTCCTCATAAGGATGAGGTAACACCTCAAACCCTAGATCATGTCATTAAAACTCAAGTTAAGGTATCCATTCTCATATGTCCATTTTAATCATAACATGTCTTTAGCCAATCTCTCTCCTTCATAATAAGATGAAATAAGCACTTGATTGCATGCCAAATACAAAGTTCATTTGATTATAAGAGCAGGGATGATGTATCCACACAATATCTCCAAATTTCACATTTTAGGTTGAATCACTCTCAATACTGACTCCATACCATAAATACCTTTTCAATGCCACAAGTTTCTTATATTTCATGAAGTCAAGTACCTCTCTCACTCTTGATTTTGTACAAAACTCCTTTAAAATTTCATCATTACATGACTTCTTGTATCTTTTATATTTACTCCTCATGTCTCTTAGTCTTAGTCATTTCTTCAAGGTTTCAGGGTACATGTACCTTTGGAGTGATCTCTTCCTGGCCTCATAGACATATTCACTTATGGAGTGCCACCCACGTCCACCCCTTGAGCCTTATGAACTCATGAAGGTGGCCAATCTCCTAAACATGGGGCCTCAAGGAAATATGGATGGTTGTCTCTTCACCCTATGGTCTTATGCACTTAGGGCATGATCACCTCCTAATACCATAGGTTGTACATTTAATACTCCCTACTTGACTTAAGGATTGACTTGGGCTCTACCCTACCTAGGTTTTATCGAGGGCACATTATTTTCATATGTAATTCTTTGACCCAAATTTCCTCCATCTCTTATAGTGATCATTATTCACTTTATGTCCCTTCATGGGGCTCATGGCGACCTTCCCTTTCGGGCTTAGCCCCATACCGTCACCCAATTCTGAATGAGTTCTCCTCATGTTCCTCAAAGATGGCATACTTGGGTTCAAGGAATTTTAATCAACATATGTGTTCTCATGTTTCATATACTTAATTTGTTTTCAAGCATTATATGACATTCAAGGTTCCTCAATTCTCAAACTACTTTGTGAACTCACTCTTCTAAGGAGGATCCTAACCTAGGATGTCTTCTTTACTCAATAGGATGTTAGGCTCTTTAGCCACAACTTGAACTTGCGGGTTTAGGGTTTTGCCTTCCCCATAGGTCCTTTTCCCACTCACGAGTTGATCAATATGCTCATGAAGGAGGGAGCGGCAGATGGTTGAAGATGAAAGCATGTAAAAGGACTTTCTTACTCCTCGGTTCAATGTTAGCATGTAAGGGCACTTAGTATTTTATGCCTTTTCCTTATGTGAGCCACAGAAGTGCATCCTGCCCTATTGGCATGAACTGATTGGCTCCAGGACCGACCCTGTTAGTGTGATAATACCCACCTTGATGATGTAACCTCTCCTGATTGGCCTAGACATGATTATTTTTCTTAAATTGTAGTAATTAATTGGTAACTCAGAAGAAGATGTTATATATGAAAATTGATCAAAAGGAATGTAAACAAAATATATTTGAGGCCTAATTCTAATCCCAGTTCTAAAATTAGTGCAATATGTGTTAAAGTGATAACTAATGCATTTAAACGCTAGATTTGTGTATTAAGATATTTGAAAATGCTAAAAATGTTTACTTTGCCATAATTACTATATTGTTGAACAAGATATGAAATCAAGATAATCATGATAATAATGATGAGTAGTTAGGGTTTCTAATGTGAATAATTATGCATATGAAGAATTAGGGTTAAATATCTTAACTTGCTATGTTTTTAATGAAACTAATCAAATCTAGGTTATCATCATGAAAGGATATGTTGGATATAATAATTAGGGTTCCAAAGCATGACTCCAATGATAACTTGATAATAAGAAAACCTAAATATAGATTAGGACCTGAGTAGAGTATGATCTAATTAAAATGATGGTGACACTTTAGGATTTACATACATGCAAATTAAATGTTGATTGCTTGGATTCATCTTTTTTGATTGGATTTTTTGAACATACATGAAGTATA
The DNA here is from genome assembly GCA_963693085.1 of Alisma plantago-aquatica. Lineage (NCBI taxonomy): Eukaryota > Viridiplantae > Streptophyta > Magnoliopsida > Alismatales > Alismataceae > Alisma > Alisma plantago-aquatica. The sequence goes on along the minus strand of OY856412.1, from coordinate 73,000,393 downwards.
TTCTGCACGGTTTTAGAAAAGGTATGTGACTACAATTATGACTACATGCAATATAGTTTGTTGGTATTTTTTGAGGTTTTATCAAGGATTGATAAATAAACTGTTGGGTGTTTACTTACATTATGTTCAATTATAATGCCACTATGAGCATCACATAAAGGAAGATTATGTGAAGAAAATGAAAATTCATATTTGCAAGTAGTTTTATTGAATATATGTTGTTATGTACTTACACACTTTTGCAAGAACCCCACTTACACAATATAGCAATATATTGAGCTGTGTTTTAGTTTCATTACATTTTAAGTACATGCTATATATGAAGATATCAAGATATGATGGATAGATAAAATTACCTAAAGATGTTAAAGATAACTAGTAAGGATGACTATATAGATACTTCTTCTCATGTGTATAGTTCTTACGACAAAAATTCATGTAACTCCTTAGAGGAGCATTTTATAAACAATATTTGAATTAATGGAAATTATTTACTATTATCTGTTATTTGCTGAATCTAGATCCTTGGGAATTGGGATAATGGATCTCAACCTTTTGGGTCTTTCCTTAATTGGGAGATGTTGAAAGTGAGGTGGTTACAAGTGTGGTTCATCTTATAACTCCCCACATTGACCACTTTCCTCCTTGGGGGGGGCAACTACTTTGTAATAATGAGACTTTGATCATCTCCCATATTGTTTTCTCATCGTCTAAAACTTTAACATCATCATAATTCTCCATGTTGCCAGATATGTCATCTAGTTCTACCATTAGTTTTTCTATAACAACCTCCTACTTGTGCTCAACTTTTGTATTGTCCTCAGGTGGTGGGAAAGAAGAACGGCAGTAGTCAGTAGTCTTTGTGTATACCATGAACATGTGCCTAAAAATAAAAATAGATTATGAGAATCACATAAAACTATCCAAGAACAAAAATAAATTATAATATTTTTTAACTAGAAAGAAAAAGTAATAAAAAGAAGAAGACAAAGTTCCCTAGATCTGTCAGTTTCGACACTCCAATTCCCCAACAATTGTGTCAAAAACTTGACACACCTTAATTGTGCATTTTAAATGAAAATGTATGTGTTAGAGTAGTAAAGGACTCAAAGAGGTCCAAATGTCGAATTCAAGGAATTAGGACAGCTAGAAACCACTACTAACTGAAACATACCAACTAAGTCTAATAAAGGAGTTGATTTGGTGATTAAAAACTAAAAATAAGAATTAAAAGCGTAGAAAGTAAAGTGAATGTGAGATTAGATGGATGGATTCTTTAGGATACTAGTTACACCATGGTGTCAACCTATACATGCATTCTATCATATCAACACAACTGATTTTACTCTCTTCGATTAAGCATATGTAACTTGTATTACCTATTTTCACAGCATAGCACACTATTAAAACTAGTTATTTATGATCTTTTGTAGAATCAATATAAGAGAGACAACGATAAGAACTATCTCTCAATAATTACTTCAAAGTAGTTGGCCCGCTTTGACAACATGTTATGCATTGTGATGATAAAAATTATTCTAAAAGTTAAACCTACTTTTGCAGTAGGTAACGGTCCATTACAAACTTATGGTGATCATGTATAAATAAGGTAGTTAATCTTTTCCTTTACCAAAATAGGAAGGAAAAAGAATATATTATGTTAAACCAAAATAGGAACATGGATAGAGTTGATACTTGTCTACTACCAGGTTTTAATAAATGAAGATTTAGCCCCTCATGCTTAACAAAAAATTAGAAGGAAGGAAGGTAAAGAGAGCCATAGAAGCTCCTAAAAAGGATTCTCTTAACTCTTCATCTCCTCCTCCTTGGGCTTTGGTTCATCCAATGATGGCCTGTGGGATATCCTACATATGGGATGTCTTGCCCCCAAGCGAGATCTCTAGAATGAGATGCCCCCGAGTGGCTTCATGCCTTTGGTTTATATAGAAGATATTAAAGCACCACTTGATTATCGATCATCAAATGTTCCTTTATTTGATATTAACCTTTATTCAAATTTTCGTTTCACCAAATGTTTACTTTTAATGTGGATTGGGAATTCAAATCTCACTGCCACCAACTTGGGTCAGTAATATCGAGAGACTTTATGGTGTTTCCTCTTCTTCTTCTCAATTCTTTGTTATCTATTCTTTTATTCTGATGCAGTGCTACCGACAAAAGTTGATGGTAGTGACTTTGTTTTGTTCTGACTCATTTATGTCTACAATAAAGCACATATTTAGGATATCGATAAATAAGGCAATATCATCCTAAATACCTATAAAATAGATAATATTGATGCAAAAGGGCTATTTTAGGAAATTTAGGAAGAACGTTCATAAAATACCTAAAAATGAGAGAAATCATCCTTAAATCAGACCTAAATAAGTCCCAATAATGGTATAGAAAATTATGTGCATCACTCGTACAATTTGAACATTCATGCAAAAGTATAGATGATTCCCAACCAAATTAAGAATGAATTTAGTAAATTCTTGATTTTACATAAAATACTACATAATATTTGAGAACAATAATAATGGAGAACCTAATGAATACAAATCTACAACTAGTTATCAAGATCTAAACTAATCCAAAATAACTAATCAAAAGGAATAATTCATCAAAAGATTTCATTCATCAAGTATGTTCTTCTCAAGAGCATTACAAAGACTATATATAGGTGTTTAAACCCAACTTACTGCACAACTAGATAGTTTGGGACTAAACCATAGTATTTACAAGATGAACTGGAAAATATAAAAAAACCTCTAAAACACAATGCATAAAAAACATTATAAGAACTATAAAAAATACTATTTAAAAGGTTATTCTCATCCTACATCATATAATTTATCTTAGCTAACACATTTTAATAAATTGTTGTAATTAAAACAAGGAAATGAATGAGTTATAATATGAGAGCAAAGGAAGAGGGTAAAATTGTGAGATTGGCCTCCTAAAAATTAGATCCTTGTTTCAAATGTGACTTTAATTTGTTACTAGATTTTTCAAGCCCCTCAAAGTATGACAAAATGGTGGTTTAAAGTGGATATGGTCTATGAAAAGCTGGTTTGAAGTGATAAATAATAAATAGTCCAATAATGGTAGTAAATCCCACTAAAAGTGAGAAGAACCACCAATGGATTTGGGGAAGGGTTAATGTAGAAACAATTATTATGATCTTCCATGAGAAGTATGGTTTTCAAAATGCTTGCTTTGTAATAGATCTATTGTTTAATTCTACTCATGGATGAGCAGAAGTTGGTGTGGGAGAGTACAAACTAACCTCTTCCCAAATTCAAGCCTTGTATTGTTAATAACTCATTGTAAAGGTTCTAATTTGCATCAATGTTTTATAGAAGTTTATCTATGTGATAATCTGATGTGTAAATTTAGCCTAACCCATCTGGTTGGCTCTCAAGTTTTGTAAATAGATTGTGGCTTGTTCAAATCCTAGCATAGTTATTCCCCATGAGGGCGGGATGAATATATTCCTCAATTAAGAAATATTATGCATGAAATGAGTGGAAACTTGCAATTCAATAATGTTAATGATTTCAACAAAGAGGATAAATCTTGCTCTTTCTTTTGCAATCTAGTTTATTAACATATGATTTGATGTATAAAAATTATAATGACTTAATATTATATATGTAAGAATTAAAACTTGAACATATAGAAGAGAAAACTATTAATAAAAGTGAAATTTACTAATGAATTAATCTTTTAATTCATGTCATTTTTTGTTGATTATGGTAGTCTTTATTTTTTGTCTGTATGTTAAGGGTAACTACCATTTCAACTCACCACATAAGCTAGATAATTATCAAGAAAAGTGATTTGGTTTGTTTGATTTTGTTAGTGTACCCACCATTTATCATAATCATGTCTATCATCAAACACTTATAGGAAGCATTTGAAAAAAATACACACTTTGGTAGGCATAATTGGAAATTTTCATAAAAAACATGTAACCTAGTAATGCAGATTCTCCACACTCAAAGTTGATGCTAACAAAGTGTCAAAATCTACTGAAATTGAGTTTATAAAGACATTGAGGACCACACTATACAATAAAAAAAACAAGTGCACGTGGTGTATTGATAAAGTGGTGATATCAAACAACTAGGAGAGGATTATACCTAGGCAAACATGCAAATATTGTAAGAATATAATTGTGTCGGATTAGATATGCAATTTACATATTAGTGTCTATCATAGATAGATATGTTTGGATAGGTGATGAATTTTATTACATAACTAACAATAATTGAAAAAAAATCATAAAAGAAAACTAGGTTATAACATTTACAAACTTAGTCCAAAAAAGCCCCAAAGAATAAACCATGGTTATACAACAAGAAATATGGTATTGGGGGCACACATAAAATTCAACGGTAGGTCAAGCATGTGCATTGTTGTGGGGTGAAAACTATCTACAAGCCAATTTGCACCACTGGTCAATCCAAGTTAGAACGGAAGCCATATGCAATTGAGCATTATAAGTATGAAGACTAATCACTATCCAAAGAAATATTCTTGATAACACCACTTATCATCATAAAATACCAAAATCATTTAATCTAAAGAAATTAACAAAATCAAAGAATACAAACGTATGGATACAAACACATACACCAACATGCGAAGAATCACTATAAAAGTCTAACATTCATGCAGAAGTTTAGATTATTAACAAATAAATGAAGAATTCATTTAATAAATGCTTGATTTACATCAAATATTGCATAAAGTTTGAGAATAATAATCTACCTTAGAAAAGACATTATATGGAATGTTGTAATTAAAACAAGGAAATGCAAGTTATATTGAAGTTGAGAGTAAAGGAAGAGGGTAAAATGCTGAGATGGTGCCTCCACAATGTTTAGAACATTGCCTTAAAGTGACTTTATTTTGTTACTAGGTGTTTCAAGCCTCTCAAAGTATGACATAATGGTCATTGAAAGTGAATATGGTCTATGGAAATCCAGTGTGAAGTGCTAAATGGCAAACCATCCACAAATGATAGTAGCTCACTAAAAGTGAGGAAAAAATGATAATGTGTTGGGAAGGGGTTAATGTAGAAATGAAAATCTGTCATATATCAAATATTTGAAAAACCAAGAGAATCTAGAGTGCATGGTTGTACTAAAGGTTACAAACATATAAAGTATGATTGTAGAAGCATTGAAGATTATTGTGTGATTGTGGACATGATTAGTGTAACACTACATTCTAGAATTTGTTATAGTCTTGCCAAAAAATAGCAATCAAAAAGCTGAGAGACAAAGCCATATTTTTCATTATCAAAATCCATGACAACATGACCCTAATGATTTGTGAAACTGGAAGTAAATAAAGAGAAAATTACAAAAAAAGAAGTATTTGCAAGATATGAATAACCAAGCTCTTAAATAAGCAACATCATTGGATATGATATCCTACTATGCATGTAAATTTGATTGTTGAAACCATACAAGCATTCATTAGGTTAGAAACTTATCTAACTATCACAATCAATTTCAAAACTAATTGACTGCACCTAAGCAACCATCATTTCACCATCCTCAAAAACACACATTGAAAATCATCAAACATAACCTATCACCACCTCAACAGATTTCACACTATAACAAATGATATATATTTAAATTTCACTTTAAATGTATAAAATCTACTATACATTTATATATAACAATTTAACATGAAGCATAATTTAAAACCAAATGAGGGTGTGAGACACAACAACAAAGGCATATAAAACATGATATCATTAACATCATGCCATACACTAATTTACAAAAGATATATATCATCAATAGATAGAAAATGTAACTATAAATGTAGGATGAAAGTGCAAATAGTTCCTACATGTTTCAATCTAATTCTTGGGAAACATTGATTGAAACTAGATCTAACTCTAGGTTGATTTTTTCTTTGGTTTGAATACAATCATTAAATGTAACTAATCTACTCTTATCTGCAAGTGGAATGTTTGAACCCTATTTCTTTTCTTTCTACTTTTAAGTCTTTTGGGGGTTTCTTAATCCATTGAGTCTCTTTTATATGAATGCATTTCTTTCCATGTCTTTCTATGCACAGAACAAGGACTTCTAGCACGCTTGGATATACAAGGTTTTTGTATTGATATTCTACTTGAATGTACTCAAACCCCTATTGTATATTGAATAGTTATGTAAGAGAAAATCACAAAAAGATAAAAATAAGTAGGTTTCAAATACATAGTGATAAATCTATAGTATTAGGTAATAATGAACCCCTCATGTATAATTTTAAAAAAGTTTATATGCAAGAATGATATTGTATAGGACATGGTCTAAGATTACCTATTATATGTACCCTAATGGGTGCCATTTTCTCTCCTTCTCCCTCACCAAGTCTAGGATTTACTTTATAGTAAGCCTTTGAACCCCCTCAACTTAGTCATCATTTACAAATCCTTTTCTATAGTTGATTTCCAAAAAAAAGGCATTTCAAGAATTATTTTAATTTATATCACAAGTAAAAAAATACAAGAAATGTGTTTGTGCTTCTCGATATTGCTAAGATAAAGTAAATATTTAATTTAACTTACAATTTGTTGACTTTTCCTCATCCAAACTATAGCATATCCAATATCCAGTGGTTTTCCCATGCAATGATGTTATTGATTTTAGGTATAATCCTTATCAAGGGAATAGATAACCTTCCTATCTTGTCCTGCAAAAATTACTCAATGAAGGAAAAGTTAGAATTATAGAACATTGAAATATATCATTGAATGTATCAAAAAAATTCAAAAGGAACTTCCTAATTTCTTCTTAACTTTCATTCAAAATCCATGATATATCAAATATTTGACCACATATATTAGAAATATGTTTAATATGTTTCGTAGGTGTGTCAACTATCTCATCAGTATTTAGATTCCAATACAACTTTTGACAAACATCTTTTGTCCATCATTCACATATGTATTATGTGAGGTAATTGTTGACTATCAAGTTTCTAATAAAAAAAACATAAATTGTATCGAAAAAAAACATTTACCTTCATTTGAATGGCAAGTACACTTTATGTTGTTGTGTACGTATTCATATTCATCTTGGAAATCTTTTTCATTTAGTTTCACTTTAGAAAATCAAACCCTACTTTGTTTAGTAACTCCATAAGTTATGAATACACCGTCATCAAACATCATCTTAACCTCACAATGCATCATCACATCTAATTCTATTTGAATCTTTATTAACATAGACATGCTATAAAATTTTCTCACTTGTACCTCCATGAGAAACTATCTTTAATGATGCATCTTTAAAGAGTGACTCATAACCAACTAACCTTCTTTCTCAAATTTTGCTTCCAAAGCAAGTATATACTGACTTACAAATTGTTTTGGTGATGTCTTAGCATGTATATATGAATTAAGAAAGGAATATATTTACTCACTACATTGTGTAGTTGTCATATTCGCCAAGAATAGATCATCCACATATGCAGGGACCTATAAATGTCTAATCTGATATGTAGTATTAGGCCAACCATTTTTAATATCAAAACAATGTTGTGGAGAAGTATCCCAATTATTTTCAAGTATCTCCATGGATGAGATCTCGTGCACAATATATTTTATGAGCCTCTATAACTTTGATTCCTTTGACAATTTTTCATGGAGTTACTTCATTACATGGCATAGACCAAGATAATGTCAAGTAGATGGGAATACTTCTTTGACAACATTCATTGTGGATTGGGCATGGTCAGTGAAAATTCCATTAGGAGGTTTACCTACAAAAATATTTAAGAAATTGATAGCCAATTTACACATTATGTATATCTACTCATATGTTTTCACTTAATACTTGTGATATACACAATATTTAAAAAATTAATACTTGATATATTACACACCCATGCACTTAATCCATGTCTAGGAAAACCACATATAATACTCATATGTCTCTTTGCACACTAAGCCACAACCCATCAAGATAGAGTGACCATGATGATTAACACCAACAAACGGAGTGAATGTCATATCATATCGGTTAGTCAAATATGTTTTATCAATTGTGACAATATCATCAAAAAAATATAAGCCCTCCGCAATTGAGAATTACCCCAAAAAAATATTTCTAAGCACACCATTTTCATTTAGATCATGGAGATAAAGAAGTCATGATTTTACTTTTGCATATTTACAAAGTATTCTTGAATTGCTTGATCATCGCCTTCACCCTAGCTATAGTTCCTGAACAATTGAGGTAATTTTGGATATCTCTAGATGTAAATATAAGATTTTCATATCTGTCTACCTCCACAACTGGAATGGCCATGGTTTTAGATGCACCAATCCCAACACTATCATTCAAGTCAATATGAAGACATATTTCATCAGAGATCTTCCATTTAGAATGAAGTAATATTATCATGTATGGATCTGGAAACTTTTGGTTGAGTTCTTCTTTAAATGTAGATAAAGAATACTCACTAAAGATGATACATATAGTTCTGGTATGAGTTTGACAACACTTTCTATATTAGGTTTTCATCGATATAATGAACCCTTCAGATTGGTGGATTTTTGGATTTTAATATGAATATGCTATCCTTTTTCCATCCTCCTTTGATGAAGTTTTTGTTGAGTGGGAAATACTTACTCCAAACCCACAAGAATTAGAATATTTCATCAAAAAATATTTTGCATCAGATATAAAAGAAAAACCATTCTAATGGCAGGCTTGTCTATAAATCTTGGGGTTTCAGGAATAGCGAACTCAGTAGTTGTGTCAATGGTGGTGATTGTTGAATTTAATAGATCTTGAACTCCATAAGATTCAATTTATGTGATGTATTCTTTGTTCAAATCAAATATATTATTTTGTGACATCTATACAAAAGAATAAACAAAAAATAGTTACCTCGATAGAAAATTCCTTATAGAAGTGATGAAGTTTATATTAATTGATGTTGAAACAAGTCTGTAGGGAATTAAAAAAGTTTGTTCTAATTACCATTTAACAAACCAAACTCTAAAATCTAAAATATAAAATTTGAAAATGAGCACCTAAACTTTAACTAAAACTACAAAAAGCACAGTTGTATCTTAGTTACCTGAATTAGTAAAAAGTTATTTTTTTCATAAATGAGATAAAGATGTGATTGTTATGAATGTCATATCTTGCTTTTTGATGATGATTTTGATTTGGGAAGTTCTTGTAGTATTTGATATTTTGTGAAGACCTTTCACTTTCCTATTAGGTTTGTGATATTATATCATATGCCCTTTTAGTATTTCTAATAATCGTATCTTACATTCACTTACATTTTTTGGTAAGTTCTTTTTTATCATGTATGATATAGTAATGCAAACTTGTCAAATTCAAACCTTCCTATGTTGCATAAGTGGAACTTTATTTCTGATCTTGATCGCTATATCTAGATTGTTGGAGTAATTTATGAATATACCAACCAAATATAATTATCCAAAATGATACTTTTCTACATAAATATTTAAGTTCCTAAGTTGTGTTTAGTTCTAGTAAGTTGCAATTGCCTTCAATCTACCTAGGTTGAATGGTGGATGGAAATAATTGAAGAATATGAAGAAAAATTGAGAATGACAGTCAAAACAAGTATTGTTTTCCTTTTAGTGTTAGTAAGTTTTGTTTCTTGAATTAATGTGAACCCCCTCCTTTCTTTGATTGTACTTATAGAAGATAATTTTTCTTTAGGCTTAGGGGTTCCTATGTAGGTTGGTATTTATGGTATGAATACGTCTAAAAATTGAAAAAATTACACATAACAAATTTCATCCTTACACATCATGGGTTCTTATAACATGTGTATCATAGGCTACTCAACAACTATATCTATCCACATGTAATTCATGTGTTGTTAATGTTTTCTAGTGTTTATATATGCTTAAAGAATTTTACACCACATCCTAAAAATACTTAGGCCTGGTTTGGCCATTGACTTCCAAAATTCTAGTACTTTACATAGTAATTGATAGCTCATCACATTATACGTGGAACTCATGAATACATTTCAGTAATTAGCTTAACGGTAATGGCTGACTTTTTCAAACATGCCAAATTGCGTGGTAGAGAGAAAGCCTATTTCCTGTCCGATCCACTATCCCATTTCTCTTTTCTTCGCAACAGATTCAACGTGAAGTCCGTAGATCACATACAACTCATTTGTCACGCCGTCTTAAAGATGTCGGTGTCATACACCATAATGCATCATTTATAATGTAGGCGGCCAAATTGGGCCTTATTGACCTTTTTTGCATAAGTCAACAGATCACTTCCACTTCAAATAATTCATTTAGTTTTGTGTAGATATTTACAATATTTCATTTTTGTATGCCCCGGTTGCTTGGCAAGATAACATTGGAGACATATATTTCCTAATTTCATATCTAGATCTGGTAGGACACTTTTCCTTTTAAGTCTGAGATGTAATACGTATAAATTTTAAATACTAGAAACTGGTATGAATGAAACTAATGGTTTTAAGTCAACTAAGTTCTTGATATAGTCATGCCACTCATCTTTTAACACTCCTAATGCTATTTTATTACATGCAAAAAACCCATAAAATTTTCCTTTTGACTTTTGAATAAAAATATATTATTTGGCACATCATCAATCAATATTTTGATATACTCCTTTGGTTCATTCACTAGCAGTAGTGTGTGCTTCAATGCCTCTTTTATCTACAATCTTTTTATGATATACACTTCTTATTCTTTGACTCATGCATGCTTTGTATTAACATGTAATTGATCCCTTATCTATCTTATAATGCGGCTCTACTTTTTATGGATGCTCATATTCACCCTCTCACTTACCAAAAAGGGTCATAACTGTAGGGATCCATCCCTCTAATCAAACCCTAATTGGTCATCAGGACAATCCTTAGACAAAACTCAATCAAGAACTGATAGCCATCAAAAATTGAGTCAGAAAAATTCAAATAAAATGATCCACATAGATATTGGGTTTTGAGATACTTCCATAAAACCCTTGCCAATAATATATAACAGTTATCTATGCACATATGAATCATTCCACACGAATACATGATAGAGAATCAACTAAGACTTCTCTTTATTTATTTCATCACAAGAATTACAATACTGGTCCACGATTATGAAAGAATGGCAAAATAATAAGGATGATAACGTCCTTATTACGACTCATGATCATAAGGAAACACCATGAGAAACAACTTAGCTGATACATCATTGACTAGCCATCCAACTTAGGACAGTGAGAGTAAAGGGACACTCTACAATTTTTTTTTCATTTTTTTATTACATCTTGATCAACACATCCTTTCTAATATTACATCATACCCAAAAGATGTGGATAACCATAGGATTGAGACCCCAAGTCCTAGTGGTATCACATAGAAAAAGATAGAACACATATTTCTTATAAACATATGATGATCAGATTACTAGAGGTAGATTAATCAACAATTAAATATTTCTCTGTGGGGTATATGCATACAGTACTTATTCTCTTCACATGGATATTCTCCAATTAAATCCAAATAGATATACTATAAGTTCGAGTGTATATGTTATCATTCACCCTGACCCAGGGTGTCAAAATTGGATTTAGAAGTATAAATGGGCTTTTTTTATTTCAGCTCATTGGTTTTGGTGGCTCACTTTGACTCGAGGAGCATGCTGGCGTACACTCTGTGTAATGGGTGGTATTGCTCATATTGCATTCCCTACACCTTCGTATTCATCGTTGCTAGAGCCATCATCCAGACTAGACAATATAAGTTGCATTCATTTGGTAGAGGCACTTGTTGAGGGCTTCTATGGAAGAACTCCATCTTCTTGAATTCTTTGACTTCTTTATGCTTATACACTTTTCCATGACTCTTGAGCATCCTGATAATTGCCTCGGCACATGTTACTACCTTTTCTTTTGTAGGTGTCTTTGTAGTAGTCATGTTTGTTGTTTTATTGAGTGAAAAGGCTGCTTCTGAGCTGTTGTAGAGTACTATTGTCCTTGTTATAACACTGACTACTAACAAAGGTCAATGACTATCATGTAGAATAGGTAGGAATACATAATCTAGAAGAGATGTTGACATGCATTGTTGTAGGCGTTCTTTTTCCCCTGACCTTTTATCTATCAGGATATCATCTACCAGGAGGAGTAGGCCATGTGCACATTTGGCATGTTGTCGTTCAGCAGTGCTTGATAAGTTGACATGGTACTGACTGAGAGGTACCCTCCTATTTTCAATGTATCTCTGAGGTCATCCTTTAGCACGCAGATGCCATCCCTTTCAAAGATTTCCACTTTCGTGGTGTCATCTCCCTTCAATAATTTCATGATTAGATGCAGGGATTCTAGTGGCAGGCTCTCATAGCTCCACCTATCGAAATCCTTGAAGGTTGGCACAATTTCTCCTGCCAACCCATCTAGTTTAATTTCCAATATATCCTCTTCCTCTATCTCTCCTTCTTCTGTCTGGCTCGCTAGAGGTTGTTCTTTCTTATCTTTCTCCACTAGACATTGCTCTAGCTTGCTTTCAGGTTTTCTTTCTTCTCTTCGGGTGTCTCAATTTCCCAGCCCTCCTTCCAAGCAAACACTCTAGTAGGCTCTTCTGGATCGATCCATCGGTTTTTAAGTTCCTCTCTCCATGTTTTCTTTTTAGGGAGAGGGATTTCTTGGTGAAGTTGTCGTGGTACTACGTCTAAAGGCATCATCGGGTCATTAAAGAAGCGGCGATCATAAATAACCTCCATTGCATAGACACCACGTAATCCATGCAGATCTTCCATGCAGAGATCTTCTAGTGGGACTCCCTAATTGATGTCTTCCATCATTCTGAGAACTATGAAGGCGCAGTCCCCTGTTCCAGACTTTTCTTGAGTGACCTTTTTGTAGATAGAGAATTTCTTCCACATCCCTTTATGTTTGTTGTCTTCCATTTGTATAGCTTGTTGCAGACGCAGTGGCACCTTCAAGATATCCCTTACTTTCTTATTTTTGTAGATCAGGGAGGTGTTGTCTAATTCAGCTACGTAATAGTTGAACACTATTGTTTCAATCTCATATAAGTTGATGACAATCAATGCCCAGTGCTTTATAGTCCTTATGTGAAAAACCACAAATTTAATCTCTTCCCTTTCCACTGCACGTTGTAGCTCTATCACATCAGCATCTTTATCATTTTTATCGAACAAAAGCCCTTCTAGATGGGTGGTGTCATTGAATACCGGTTGTACTTTGTCGGGATGTAAGAATCCTTCAAGAAGAGTTTCACAGAGTACTTTGAACAAATTCTATTGTACTCATGCTCGTTTTCAAAAAATCCCTCTAAAGTGATCTCTGTTAAGTGACTTGCCCTTGTTGTGATAGAGAATATCAATTCCATGGAGGTTGGCATCTAGTATGTCTACTAGGATATGGACATCTCTACATGTGATTCCTGATAATGTGGTCATGTCCATACCCGCCATCTTGTAGGGTAGAGGAGGAGCCACACCAAATTGCACTTCATGGACTTGTGTGTTCCGCTTTCTGACTGGCTCATTTGTGAAGAAAGAGGCGAGCCCACCTTCTTCATCTTCTGAGGTGCCATCTCCTGTTGTCCACATTGCTATGGGTGGTGGTTCTATGGTTGGAGGTTGAACCCTTGTTTCCATCGGTGTTTGGGTTGTTGCCTTGTCTTCATCGTTTGTGGATATCTTGACAGTTACATCTTTTATTGGTTGGTTCACTTCTGATGGTTGCTCTAGTTCTGTAGAGTTGAGCGCAACTAACATTGCAGCCTTTTTCCCATCATAAAATGAATCATCATGTTCATACTGCTTTGGATCTTTGAGAAAGTCATGGTAGATATCCATCCAAAATGTTAGGTCATCCAAGAATTTGTTGAGATCTCTTATTTCTCATGACGTGAGATCTCCTATCGTAACACTTTCATCTCGGGTGATGACGACTTATCTAGGGTCTTCAGATGCAGCCTTATCTTCTTTTGGGTTGTTGTTTAAGTCGAACATCCTTGGCAACACATTTTTTTTCTTTGTCTCGTTATCCTGACGAGTTTTTGACTGTGACGGCGCTTCCTTTACATGTGGTTCCGCACTTGGGGAGGTCTTCACATTGGCACTTTTGTCCTTTGAGGATGCTCCTGCACCTATTCCTCACATGTCGTTATTGTCTTTTTCTAAGCTCAAGAGGCTTGAGGAAGCATGAGATGTGGAAGGGCATGTTAGACGCTTTGACTTCTTTCTCTATCGCCAATTGTCTATTTCTTGGCATTCAGCATTCAGTTGTCAGTGTTCTTCGTCTAAGCACCGACGTTCCTTCTTTAGGTCATCTAATGCTTCCTCGTACCCCTTCTGTATCAGCTCTTTATCTGCTCTCATGGTGTCTTGCTCGTTCCTGAGGTCCGCCATTTCCTCGGTTAGAGTCTTTAGAGTTCCCATCATCGCATTCTGGGTGTTGATTACCCCTTGCATGAATTGAGGGAGTGCCTCAGTTCTCTCATTAAAATTTTGTTCCTGTATAGTTAGTGTACACAGGCTAAAGGTAATATTTAAGTTCATAGGTTTGTTGCAAGTGTTTCCACATGGCATCAAACTTATTTCCTAATACATCACCGAATGTTTGTGGGCATTGGTGTTGCTGCTCTGTGAGTTGTTGTGGGTGTTGTGGATTGTATGGGCTCCTTGAGTTGTAGAGCTGGCTTACTTATTGTCGGGTTGGCGTGCGTTGCTAGAGCGAAAGTGCTTGCCTCTGGTTGCTTTAGCACTTGTAGAATCACTTTCGGTATCACAGAGTTAGGTACAACCTCAGGGTCCTTGCACGCTTGATTGGTTTCTTGCTCGACCTCAAAATTTTGTTCCCTTGTGGTGGCTTCAAGACACGTTTGGTCGCCTCCTTCTTTGATTTCCACTTCAGGATGGTATCCTTCACTTACTTCTGTCTCCGTTGGAACGTGTGGTGAGGGTAGGTTCGGGGTGGTGGGCTTGTCTGACATTTTTTTTCTTTTTCTTTCTTATTTTTAGCTTCTTTATTTCCTCTAGAGTCTTCATCTCCATTTCTAGAGTTTTATCTCTCACATCCTTCTTGCTAGCAGTTGATGGTTGGTCTACGGCAGTGTGGATGGCCCCCGAGTACATCTTATCGATGTCTTCTTGGGTGGGCTGCAACTTGTGGGCATCATAGTATGCCATCTTTGGGAGGGGGAGAAGTGTCTTGGAGCAGCTTTATTTGTAAAGGAGTTTGTTTCCTATCCTTTCCAGAATTCCCTTGTTGATGAGGGACTTTATGTAAATCTTTGTATGTCCCTTAGTTTTGTTGTACTTCATTAATAAATCTGCATCCATGAAGTGGTATGCTATTTTAGTAATCTGGCTTACCATGCAGAACTCCTTCGTTTGTTTTGCTTCCCCTCCTACTATGGTATATAACCTTTCAATCAATATCCTTTAGGTGTTCATAGGCTTCTTATTTAGCATTTACCATATTATAAATAGATCTCCTTTATAGTACTTTTACATCACCGATTTCTGATCTCATAAAGATAGTGTTGATTGTTATCTTCTACACCACTCTAATGAAGCAGGAGGTGATGAGAATCGCCTTGGAGTTCTTTGAGGTATGCTCTTATTCTCCGGTCAGCTTGTGATAACCTCCCATTTTGTGATGTTATCTTATTAGTTTTCCTTAGTTTTCCATACTCTTTCTTACATAAATTAGATAGAATCATCAACTTTTTACCTTATTGCTGACACATCAATAGATTAACTTTTCTCTTCTTTATCCTTGCAGAAAACACAAAAAAATTACAAAAGCCCCAAATGATCCCAAGACCGTTTGAGGCCAAACGGTCCCAGGACCGTTTAAGGCCAAACGGTCCCGAGACCGCATGAAGGCTAAACGGTCCCGAGATCGCATGAAGGCCAAACGGTCCCAAGACCGTTTGAGGCCAAACGGTCCCGAGACCGCATGAAGGCTAAACGGTCCCGAGACCGCATGAAGGCTAAATGGTCCCGAGACCGCATGAAGGCCAAACGGTCCCGAGACTGCATGAAGGCTAAACGGTCCTGAGACCGCATGAAGGCTAAATGGTCTTGAGACCGCATGAAGGCTAAACGGTCCCGAGACCGCATGAAGGCTAAACGGTCTCAAGACCGCATAAGGTCAAACGGTCTCGAGACCGCATAAAACTAAATGATCCGGAAGACCGCATGGAGGCAAGGGCAAATGGGTTCAGGGCCCAAACTGGTTCAAGACCGTTTGGACCTCACTTAAGGCCTATAAATAAGACCTCAAGGGTCCTCCACCAGAGAGTTTTTTTTAGACGTCCAAAGGTTGCCTCAATCACTCCAGAGCAAATCCAACTTCCATCCTCCGCCTAGGGGCTGCCGGTCTGAGACCCACACTACATCTCAAAGCTGCTTTCTCTCTCTCTGCCAAAGAAGGTGGGAAGAGGGAGATCTCGTCATCAAGCAACCTGTGAAGCTGGTGGATCGTTTCTCTCTCTCCAAGGGGTTGACTTTCCTCTTTCCTTTGTGGGGATGATGCTCTCTCTCTCTTCTTGCCTCCTTCTTTGTCCTAGTCATGAGCGAGTAGTCTCTCTCATTAGGGTGCGGGGAGTAGCCCCGCTACCCATGCTTTCATATCATGTAAATGTAATCCATAGTTTGCAATATAGAGTTTTTATCTTCTCAGTTCAACATCAAACGTTTAATGAATGCTTGTTGCTTGATCACGAACTTGTGTTATCTTTTATCTTTTAGTATGAATTGTCTATGTTTGTACTATTAGATTTGAAACTCGTTTGTATGTTGGTTCTTGGTGCATGTATCCACCATGCATCTGTTTCGGTGTCTAGAAGTGTATCTCAAGAAGTGGAGTAAACTCACTATCATTTGTTGCACTTTCATACTATGAAATGGAATCAGTTGACGTATGAAAGTGCAACCTTGGTAAGTCGAGGAACAAACTTTGCGAGGGGAATGATGCAAAGTAAGTGACCATTTGTTCAGGAATGGCTGGCTTTGCAGCATTCCCGCACTTCTCGTAGTTAGCTCTCCGAAAGGAAGCTAAGTCTACAAAGATACTAACTGACTAGACTCTTTTTGCAGGTTATGTTTTGCTTTGCAAGTGTTGATCCATGTGTAGTGGTGGTGAAAAACCGATCACACCCTAGTGACTTTTATCATAGTTTAACTCCTTAGATTTACTTGCTTTCTTTACTTTACATATTCTTAGTTTAAAACAACAAAACCAAACTTTCAATCTAAGTGCCTACTAGTAAGAGATTGAATGAAAGTTTAACGTTTTCCATCTTGTTGCTTGCAACAAGACCGTTGTCCTGAGGATTCGACCCTTAACTATACTACGATAAGACTTCCACGTATCCTAGCATACGTGGGTGGAGTTCTCTATCTAGTATACGCAAGGCTAAACCTAAAGACTTACTATCTTTAGGATTTTTAGTTGGTGCACGCAATTCCACGTAAGTGGAAGCTCCATCAAAAATTGGCGCCGTTGCCGGGGACAACGGAACGTTTTAATTTCATTTAGTATCTTGTTAGTTGGTTAGGGTTTTACACTTTCTCTTAATCATTAAACCATATCTTATTAAATTCATTATATCTCCGCCATCATCTAAAAGGTGTTTTCTTCTCTCTACTCAGGTAGAAAATGTGTATGCAACCAGTGCATAACCTCGGATTCTCCCCTGATCCAGAGTACGACTCTAAGGTAGAGAGAAGCTTCCACCGTCACATTCGACTCAATCACCAAAGGGCCATGAAAATGGCTGAAGATCAACGCCATGCTGCTTTGGTGATGGAGAGGGTCAACGCCACCATCGCCGCTCAAAGGGCACAACTCATCGCTGACACTCGTGCCCAGATTCAAGTAGAGATTCGTGCAGAAGAACATGCCCGCATTAGAGCTGAAAATGAAGCAGCAACCCAAGCTGCTCAATTGGAATTAAGGAACAAGCAGCTGAGGGACTACGCTGTCCCAAAGAACTACGAGGACAACCATCCGGTCCGACCTCCGATCATCAGCATCCCCAACTTTAAGATTCAGACCCAATGGATACAGATCATGCAGGGCATTTCATTCTCTGGAGGATATGGAGATGACTGCATGGATCATATGAAGAGATTTAAGGCACTTTGTCGCCTGGTCCCGCAAGCCGGAGTTGCTTTTAATGCAATAATGCTTCATCTGTTTCACTTCACACTGTCTGGAAGAGCTCTAAGTTGGTATAACTCACTTGATAGGGAACCTACAATAACCACTTGGGCTCCCCTAGAGGAAACGTTCTTAGAGAAGTTCTTTCCCCCTTCACTGACTTATGAGATCAGGGGGAAGATCAATCACTTCTCTCAGCTACCTGGAGAATCCCTTGTTGAAGCATGGGAAAGGTTTAAAGAACTTTTGCGCAAGTGCCCACATCATGGAATCTCCCAGAACCAATTGATAGAAACCTTCTACCGAGGAGTAAGTGATGATATCAAACAGGTTTTGGATTCCTCATCTGGAGGAAACTTCATGAGAAAGAATTATGAAGACGCCTGGAAAATTGTTACGCTCAGAGCTGAAAACCACTCTAACTGGGTACGGTCAGCCGGTAAAGGTGTCCTCAAGGTCTACAAAGCTGAAGAATCAATGGAGATGAAGGACATAGCTGAAGCCCTGAAAGCCATAGTTCATAAACAACAAGTTCTCGAGACTTCTCTCAGAGAATTTGATAAGAAGAAAAATCCTCTAGTTCAACAAGTCAAGGCCGCCACAGACCTGTGAGGCCTATCATTCTTCTGACCATCCGACCCTTTCCTGCGGTAAGTTGTATAATGTGATGATGGATCTGCATCCACCACCACAACCATATGAACCTATCACTGACCATACGGAAGAACAACTACCGGAGCAAGTCAACTCTATCCACTCTATCCCTGGACAAGTCTATTACAACCCTAATCAGCCAAGGAATCATCCAGGATTTCAGTATGGAAACCCTGCTGGGACCGCTAATCCACAGCATCAAACGTAGGGAGGATCCTCTAGTAGGCTACAACATGGGTTCCCAAACAATTTCAACCAAAGCCAAGGGAATTCCAAAAATAACTTCCCTAGGGCTAACTACCCCAGGAACCAATCGGCCTACTACCAGTACACTCAGCCTCCGCTCCATCCACAGTTGCATACTCAGCAACCTCAGCTGGCGCTACCACCACAACAATCTCAACAATCCCAACAACAAAGTCCTTTAAAAAACACTCCTTCTCAACCGGAAGATGAAATATCCTTGATAAGGCAGATGCTCCAATCTCAACAGACTATGCTCTCTAATCAGCAAGCACAACAAAAAGCAGTAGAAGCCTAGCTTGCCCAGATTGCTGCACAATTGAAGCCTCCGGCAGGCACCTTTGCAGGGCAGCCCGAATCAAATCCTAAGCATGGACAAAATAGACATGAACAGTTGAATGTTGTCACCACAAGATCGGGACGCACTCTTCACGATACTACCAAGATCACTCTGGATACTGAGGATACACCTATTTTTATGACGAGTGAAAGCTCGCAACAAGGAATGGAAAAACTCACAGAAGGCAAAAAGGGCAAAAATAAAGAACAAGTGTTCGTAGAACCCGAAATCTCGCAATTTAAACCAAGGATTCCGTATCCAGGTAGACTGCGAGAAACAAAGATGGACACCAGGTTTCAAAAGTTCAAAGAGGAGATGAAGAAACTGTACATCGATATCCCGCTCCTTGACGCTCTGTTCGAGGTGCCGGCATGGGCAAAATATCTCAAAACCTTGCTATTAAGAAAGTATATCACCGAGGAGCAAGAAACTGTCAAGATTGCTCAGACCACTTCTGACATCATCCTAAACAAAATGCCAAAAAAGAAGAAGGACCCAGGTTCCTTTGGAATCCAATGTTGCATTGGAAGTGCATCTACAAAGAAAGGATTAGCTGACCTTGGGGCCAGCATATCCATTATGCCTTACTCAATGTGTAAACGTCTAGGTTTCACCGAATTGCTGCCTACGGCAATGACTATTCAATTAGCTGATTCCACCATAACCGCACCTCTGGGGATCATTGAAGATATCCCAGTAAGGATAGGTAGGGATGCCTACGTCACGTGCGACTTCGTTATCATGGATATTAAAGAAGACTTGAGATACCCGATTATTTTTGGCAGACCTTTCCTCGCTACTGCCAGGGCGTTGATCGACGTCGAAGCTGGCACCATCATTCTTAGGCTCGGAAAAGAAGCAATTCAATTTCGAGTCCTTAATAGCATGAAAGGCCCTAGTATCCAAGAGGAGGTTTTTCTTCTTGACGCAATACAACAAATGTCTCAGTTAGAAATATACGAGCCTACTGACGAACTAGAAAATGCCCTAATCAATCTGGATGTTGAATTCTCTGCGAACAAACTAGTTCAACAGTATATGCAACATTTAGAAAAAGTTGAAGAAGCATCAATGACCACTTTTAAAGAACTTAAAGCTATTACCATTATAGAAGAAACTGAGCCACCAAAAGCCCCTAAAATGAAGACTTTACCCACATGACTTAAACATGTTTTCTTAGATAAGGAAAAACTATGCCCGGTCATCATCAGCTATACCCTTACAGAAGATCAGGAGGAAAAGCTCCTGGATGAGCTGAAGAAGCATAAAAAGGTCATTGGATATAAGATAACTGACCTAACGGGCATAAATCCAGCCCTGTGTATGCACAGACTTCCAATGGTTGAAGAATTCAAGCCATCCCACGAACATCAAAGAAAACTAAATCCTAATCTCAAGGAGGTAGTTCGCTTGGAGGTCCTCAAATTACTCAAAGCTGGCATAATCTACCCTATCTTTGACTCCCAGTGGGTCAGCCCTGTCCAGGTTGTTCCAAAAAAAGGAGGTACTACCGTAGTGCTTAATGACAAAAATGAGTTAGTGCCCACCAGGACTGTAACAGGGTGGCCGATGTGTATTGACTATAGGAAGCTGAACAAAGCCACGAGGAAAGACCACTACCCTTTACCCTTCCTTGATGAAGTCTTGGAACACCTAGCTCATCAGAAATATTTTTGCTATCTCGATGGTTATTCCGGGTTTTACCAAATACCCATACACCCGGAAGACCAGGAAAAAATACCTTCACCTGTCCTTTTGGGACATATGCCTTTAGAAGAATGTCGTTCGGGTTATGTAACGCACCCGCTACTTTCCAACGATGTATGCCTGCCATCTTTTCCGGTTTAATTGAATCCATCATGGAAGTATTTATGGACGATTTCTCAGATTATGGAGATTCCTTTGATATATGTTTAATCAATCTTGGACAAGTTCTGCAACGCTGCGAGGAAACGAACCTTATCCTGAATTGGGAGAAATGCCATTTCATGGTAACAGAAGGTGTCGTCCTCAGGCACAGGGTGAGCAACAGGGGGATCGAGGTGGATAAAGAAAAAATCGATGTTATTTCAAAACTATCGCCACCGAAAGATATAAAGGGAGTAAGAGCTTTCTTAGGTCATGCGGGGTTCTACAGAAGATTCATCAAAGATTTTTCGAAGATAGCAAAGCCCATGACCCAGCTTCTAACTAAAGATACTGACTTCATATTCAATCAAGAATGTATGCAAAGC
Organism: Alisma plantago-aquatica; assembly: GCA_963693085.1. Lineage (NCBI taxonomy): Eukaryota > Viridiplantae > Streptophyta > Magnoliopsida > Alismatales > Alismataceae > Alisma > Alisma plantago-aquatica. The sequence goes on along the minus strand of OY856412.1, from coordinate 72,978,710 downwards.
TTCTCCACCCTAAAGAATGCTTTAATCTCCGCGCCTATTCTAAGAGCCCCAGATTGGTCGCAGCCTTTTGAAATCATGTGCGATGCAAGTGATTACGCTATAGGGGCTGTTTTAGGACAACGCATTGGTAAGGAACCTTACGTCATCTACTACGCATCCAAAACGCTAGATGAAGCACAGAAAAACTATACCACCATGGAGAAAGAGTTTTTGGCTGTCATCTATGCGTTCGAAAAATTTCACTCATAACTGATTGGTTCTAAGGTCATTGTTTATACCGACCACTCCGCCATTCGATATCTGATTCAAAAGCAAGATGCCAAACCCAGGCTCATCCGCTGGGTGATGATGCTTCTGGAATTCGACCTGGAAATTAAGGATAAAAGTGGAGTGGAGAACGTTGTAGCTATCCATCTCAGCCGTATCGAGGTTGAAGAAGAAGACAAAATCCCTATCCGTGATTCTCTTCCAGATGACCAGCTTATGAAGGCCACCCATGGATTCCCTTAGTACGTGGATATCATCAATTATCTAGCCACAGGGATTATCCACCCCTCTACTTCCTATCATGACAAAAGGAAGTTCCTTCATGACACAAAACAATATTATTGGGATGAACCCTACCTGTTTCACCTTTGTGCCGATGGACTTTTCCGTCGTTGTTTGCCAGAAGAAGAAATAACCCCGGTCCTCAAGAATTGCCATTCAGGACCCACGGGGGGCACGTGAGTGCTAAGAAAACAGATATAAAAGTCTTACAATCTGGTTTCTTCTGGCCCACCATACCAAAGGATTCATACAATTTTGTAAAAGCTTGCACCAAATGCCAATTTTCTGGCAACATATCTAAAAGAGATGAAATGCCCCTCACTATGTGGCAGGAAATTGAGCTTTTTGATGTATGGGGGGTAGATTACATGGGCCCTTTCCCTTCATCCTATGGCTTCTCTTACATCTTGGTAGCGGTGGACTACGTCTCAAAATGGGTCGAAGCTATACCCACTGTGTCCAATGATTCCAAGCCTGTTATTAAATTGTTCAAAGATATTATTTTCCCAAGATTTGGAGTTCCAAGAACTGTCATATCAGATGGCGGGACCTATTTCTTGGAACGAAGTTTTGAAGCCTTACTGAAAAAGTACGGAGTCAATCACAAAGTCGCCACGCCTTACCATCCACAGACTAGTGGACAGGTTGAGATATCAAATAGACAATTAAAGGCAATTCTTGAAAAAATGGTGAACAGAAACCGCACTGATTGGTCCACCAAACTTCCTGATGCCCTTTGGGCATACCGAAATGCATATAAAACACCAATCGGAACAACCCCATTCCGTTTGGTGTATGGGAAGTCATGTCATCTTCTAGTAGAGCTGGAATTCAAAGCTTGGTGGGCCATCAAACAATTAAATTTCGACCTCAAAAGTGTAGGAGAGAATAGACAACTCCAATTGTAGGAGCTAGAAGAGCTCCGAATGACCGCCTATCAGAACGCCAGAATATATAAGGAGAAGACAAAAATGTGGCACGACGGTCATCTCAAAAGGAAAGACATCGTTGTCGGCAACAACGTACTCCTTTTCAACTCCAAGCTCAAGTTGTTCCCTGGAAAACTTCAAACAAAATGGTCCGGACCCTTCACCATAAAGCATATTTATCCAACTGGAGCTGTAATAATTATCGACAATAACGGAGGAGAAAGGACAGTCAACGGTCATCGTTTGAAAAGATACCACTCCCCAACAGACAAAATGCCAAGACAAACCATAGAAATCAAAGACGCCACGCCATCAGCATAACAACGTCTTCGCTTCGTCGAGCCAGCGACGTAAAACCCAGGCGCTACTTGGGAGGCAACCCAAGATCTGAGTTTCTTCTTTTATTTTCTATCTTTTTAGGTTACTAAAAATATAACAATTCATATAACCAAAACAAACGTAAAAAAATAATAAAATGAAAATATACAAAAAAATCTCATAATTTTACTGTTGACTGTTCGACCTTAACCTTACCAAACGGTCTTCAACCCATTTGGAACCAAACGGTCTTGAAACCGTTTGAAGCCAACCGGTCTCGAAACCGTTTGGGACCAAACGGTCTTCAACCCGTTTGGAACCAAACGGTCTTCAATACATTTGGAACCAAACGGTCTTGAAACCGTTTGGAGTCCAAACAGTCGCTAAACCATTTGACCTAGGTTTTTTTATCAAGTCAAACCCCCGTTTCCTATAAATACCACCCCAAGCCCTCCTTCCTTTCTTCTAGAATCTCGATTTTTTTTCGCTCTCACTGTTTCATTCCAGTTTCTCATCTCTCCCGCGCGTACCATCGCTCTCTCGAGCAGACCATCGCCACCTCTGGCTCCCACCACCATCTTCATCACCGCCAGAAACCTCATCGTCGTCTTCGCGTGGCTCTGCTTCTCTACTCGCTCCTCGTCGCCCTCCTCCAGCTTCTCTCCCGCCACCGTCGTCACCTTCACCATCAGCTGTAGGTAAAACTAGCTTCTCGCGGATATCTCTGCCACTGTTGCCATCACCGCCGCCGACGGGCGAGCCTCGGCCTCCTTCCCACCGTCCTTTGCCGCCGAACGACCACACCGTTCGTCTTCCTGGCGGTCTACTCTGAACGGCCTTGCAACCATTTAGACGAAGGACCGTTTGGCCCTAAACGGTCTCCAAACTGTTTAGTGCCAAACGGTCTTGCAACCGTTTAAACAAAGGACCGTTGGTGCCAAACGGTCTTCAAACCGTTTAGCACCAAACGGTCTTCAAACCGTTGGGGACCAAACGGTCTTCAAACCATTTGGGACCAAACAGTCTTCAAACCGTTTGGCACCAAACGATCTTCAAACCGTTTGGGACCAAACGGTCTTCAAACTGTTTGGAACCAAACGATCCTGAAACCATTTTGCTTTCCATAATCTCCAAAAATACAAAAAAAAACATATACACATAAAACCAAATAAACACAAATAAAAATCCAATTCTTTTCTATAAATGTTGTTCTTACCCATGATTTTCCACCTTTCAGAAATGGCATCACCAGCAAAGCAACCAACAGGAACCGAAGATGCCCCATTCTGGACTGAGGAGCAACTCCGAGAAAATCGTGCCAAGCTCCAGCAGGTCGTTGAAAACTACAACAAGACTGGGAAGGCTCCACAAAATGTCAAGATCATGGAAGTACTATGCAAAATTGACCGGATCAACAAATTCCTAGCAGAGGCACCTGAAGAGGAAGTGGAAGAAATATCTTCTGATGACAATGAAGGCTCAGAATACAAACCTACACCTGAGGCAGAATCCCATACAACAAAATCAAAGGGAAAGTGAAAGGCTCAGGCAACCACCTCCGCACCACAACCTAAGAAGAGGGCACGAAAGCAGGTTCACCCAACCACCGCTAGCGAGCAAACCCTAGCAGGTTTGATTCCATCAACCACCACCACCACTCCGGCCACCATCACTGTCCCTATGTTTCCTCCCATCACCACCACAGCACCACCACCAGAAAACCTTCACATCCATACCTTTCCATCCATCAAACAAACTCTGAAAACAACAAAATATATATGCCCCAACATACTTATGAAGATGGGGATTTACAATAGAATCCTCACACTACTTGATAACTCAAATCTATCCCGAATCTGCTTTGTCGCTAAAACCTCCTATGTTGAACCTACAACGGAATTCTTCACATTCCTAGAAAAAGAAGCAGTAAATGCTATGGATAGAACACGGGATGGAGGCGACCGTAGGCTGATCACCAAGCTTTTTGGCAACAGAGTTGTCATCACAGAACACATGTTGAATGAAATCTTCATTGATAACCAGGAGCAACTAAAGAAAACCACGGCTGTTGCCATAGACAACCCCCAGTTCAACAAACACAACTTCTGGAAATCTTTAACGGGGATACTGATTTATGAGGCAAAAACATGCAAAGCCTCAAACATTCAATCGGGTTTTGTGCGCACACTTCACAAAATCCTTGCTGGTGCACTTTTCCCCAGGTCTAAAGGAGGAAATGTAATCATATCAGACCTCTTTGTTATCTGGTCTATCCTAAATGGGATGCCAGTCAACATTGGACGTCTTATGATCCAAAAACTATCAGCTTTCGCCCTGGGGAAAGAAATTTGCATGGGTGGTCATATCACATCTATTATCAAATACCTTAAGATGGATAGATTTCTACCCAGATGCACACAAACAAAGGGCGACATCCTTACCAACGAACAAACTTTAAAGAACTCCTTCATCATAAAAGAAAAGGATGGCAAGCTACATTATGTCTTCTTCCCTACAGCAAAATCTTTCAGAACGCTGATCCCACTACCAAAACTTGCTGATTATGACAAGAACAAGCTCCTATTCTCAGATGATGAGCTTGCAAAACTCATATCTTCGATCAAAATCGCCAAAAAGAAAGCAACAGTGGGACATACAGAGCTTAGCATAACAGCCCCGGCAGCAAAACCAACAAAAATTCCTTCCAAACGACCTTCCAGAAGGCTTTTGCAGGCACAAGAGCTGTCGGGGACGCCAACATCAAAACCCCACCCAGAATCAGAACCCACCCCCCATAGGAACAAATCACCACCTCATCACTAGACTCTTTCATAATGAGTCTAAATGTTGAACTTACTTCCACCACCACCCAGCCATCCACCACCCCACCATCCTCCATTTTTCAAAAATCAACCACTCTTCCACCATCTTCCACATCACCCTTCTCCACAACTATACCATCACCCCCACACTTCTTCACTTCGGGCACCTCATTATCCACTACAATGCCCGAATTCACTTCCTTCACCTCCACCGTCTTTCCATCAACATTCCCGGACACACTCTTCTCTCCGGGTATGTCACCTCCTTTCTCATCCGCCACCACCCCGACACCGCTGGTGACCCCTTCCACAGTCACCACGCAGTTCGCGGGACCGCCAGCAGTGTCTTTTCTGCACGACACTACCACCACCATTCCACCCCGACCGCAGCCGCCCCACCCTTCAATAACTGGGGTCCCTTACTTCTAATGTCGGTGAGGAATTCAGACGTCAATTCGACACCATCTGAAACCTCCTCACCGACCCTTCTATCATATTAAATTCTATTTTTTCTTGTGTGCAGGGTTTAACACAACAAGTCACAAAGATTGACGAGCCGAACCGTGCCATGCCAAGCATCCTCCAAGGAATCCAGCAACAACAGGACATAGTGGCCAAGCAAGTTGATCATATCAACGACCATTGTACACCCTTGTCTGAGCTGGTCCATGGAGTAAAATTCCAGCATGAAGCGTTGGCGAAGCAGGTCGATAGGATCTCTACGCAGACTCAACTTCTGCCAGAGACCCTCCGTGAGCTCACGAAGCAACAAAAAGTCTTCAACACGCGCTTGGATGACATCAGCACAACCCTCACACAACTCACTAATCTCCAAGAGGAGTCATCCAATACTGAACTCAATCAGCTAAGAGCTCAGGTGACTGACCTTACAGCACAACTCCTCTCTGCTGAAGGACGCTACTCCGATCTGAAGGAAACCCACGACGCACTGCTCGAGACACATGAGCATGTGCAAGTGGCATATGACGAACTACAATCCATCCATCGTCTGTGCAAAAAGGCAGCACGCAAGAAAACAACAGACAAATCAGCAGCGGATGAAGAAGAAGACGATGAAGATGCGGATGAAGATTCTGATTCCTCGGCTGACTCCAACAACAGTACCTCCTCAGATGATGATTCTGATGGCCCATACAATGTTGGGGAGGGCCCCAGCCGAGGAGCACAATAAGAACAACAGAAAGATCACCAAGAAGGTGATACAGATCCCAAATCCCCTGCTCACAATGAGCACGTAAACATATCTTATGGGGACCCATTCCTAGACTACTCCGCCATGGGATCTTTGGGGGAGGCTGCAAAAGAAGTAGCTTTTGCTGAGTTCCACCAGTGTCTAATGGGAACCAGCACCAGTCTACCAACAACAACAGCTCAACAAGTTTTTGCACCTGAACCCTCAGTGCCCTTTCCCCCAGATCAAGAAGAATCTGAACGAGTACAACTAAATACAGACGAAGACCTAGATACTCCTTCCGATTTTGAAAAATATGAAGCTCTGCAACAATACAGGGATGATTCAGAGCAGCCTTCTTCACCTCCTTCTCAAGAGCTACCCCCACCGCCACCTCTACCTTACAAAATGCATGACTTAGATATGGCGGCCATCTCCACCTTAGATGCACAGGATATCTTCATCCTAAACACTATAGTAGATGATGCGAAAGAAGGGGGAGATGTTATCTACATCAACACAAAGACTCAACACAACTTGACACGCGAAGATTTCCGCTCAATTCTCCAACCTCAATCTACGGTGAAGATGGCGATCTTCCGTGCTCTCCTTTCAAATTCTATTGAGATCTACAGAAGCTCCAAGCGACAACAACCAGTTCTCAATGCCTCACCCGCTCTGGGTTTGTTCTTATTGTACAAATAACTACAACACAAATCCATTGAGAGGTTGCATAGGGGGATCGCAAGAAAAGCTATATATATCACCGTGCCATTCCAAGTTTCTAGTCACTGGTTGCTCATGATTGTGGACATTGTCACCCGCGACGCCAAAGTGTACAATTTTTGTGCCAGTGATCTAAATCCCGGTATAATTAACTTCGCTGCAATTGAAGCCGAGGAGGCAAGATGCATCCCTTTCCGGCTTCTTAAACTCATCTGGGCCGCATGCCCGTCTCTCCTCCAGGGTTGGAGCCAACCCTGGTTCCAAATAATTAACCCACTTGCCCAAGCTGCCGAAGGCTCTGGGGACAGTGCTTTTTACGTCATTCGACACATACTAGCGCTAAATCAACAAGTTCCCTTCACAGAGCTCATGAATGAAGATTTTCACTCCCTGCGAGGGCGTTACGCCATGGAACTTATCTGCGATAGAAGGTTCTTCAACGACCCTACTATGGTGACAGATGACGTCCCTCGCTACCTATTTTTAGCAATCCAACGTCTGAAAAGGAGACCCTTCAGACAAACACTACAGGAGTTGGAAAGAGACAAGCAGCCGACCAAGGTCTCTGAGAAAAGTAGATGGCATCCTTACGAATTTGATCTGGCCCAAGATAAAGGACAAATAGATTTGATAACAGGGGCAGCCATCAAGAGATCCCCATCACAAATGGTGCCCCTATCTGCCATCAAACCATCATTTCCCAATTTTGATCTAGAAGCCTGCAAGAGTCTTTCAGACAATGAACTTCAACTTATTATGTCAAGGCTCTATGCCGAAAACGAAGATCTTGTCTTTATAGATGAAGATATCATAGTTATGGAAGATTGCCTCCGAGAAACCGTGCAACTTAAAGGTTCTCTTTCAGTAAGTTTGATGGCTGCTTATCAATACTTACTCAGACGGAGGCATCCCACAGTATACATGGTGTCAACTTACCTGAAGGATGATCTCCTAGGGCTGAAGAACTTCGGAACAACGGAGACACTCATCTCCTATCTTCAACATACAACTCCAAAGTTCATCATGCTTCCTTTCCTTCATCAAGAACACTAGATGCTACTAGTAACTAACCTACATGAAGGAACAACAATAATCTACAACAGTTTCGACAGCCAGTACGATCCAGAGCAAAGAGTATACACTACGACACCAAGGACGCCAACGGAGGAGGTGGAAAAGAAGTGTGCTGACAAATTACACGATCTTTTGAGTCGGCACACACGAGCGTATGATAAAGAACAATTCAAACCCCCAGCCTTCAGCCATAAGTGCCCCCAGAAAATTCGCCAATCCAATGACTGTGGCTTCCACGTCCTCTACTGGATGTACACCATTTTGGTCCTCTAGAAACCAGTAGAGGACATGACAGATGTGGATTACCACGCCCTCCGTGGAAAGTTTGCAGCAACTCTTCTACGAACTCATGGAGCGAACAAAGGACTCACAGAAGCCTAATGCCCTTGTCAATGCTCTTCTCAACCTATCACTTTGACACTCTGAGGACAGAGTGAATGATAAGTTAGGGGGGGAGTACATTTGACAAGGGCGAGGTATCATTTTTCAATCCTTCTCCAACTCTACTCTCTCCTTTCACTCATTTTTCCCCCTGCATAAAACTTGCATTTCACATTAAAATAAATCATGTGCATAATAAGTAACACCCCTTTTGGAAAGGACATCCCCTGCTAACTTAGAATCCAAATTTTCCTCAAAAGTAATAATAAGATTAGCTTATAGGCATATAATGGTGAATTAATAAATTACATTCACTTTTGGTTTTTATGCTTTTATTTCAATTTTACTTTGGACTCTTCATAGGTCAATATCAAGGCAGAAATAAGCCAAGCTCTCAAGGATGAGAGGGGCATCAGGCAACTTCCAAATCAAGAAGTTCCGCAAGTGGACCACAAAAAAAAGTGCATGTTGAAAAACTCTAAGAATAGCTTTCCTCTCTTCAAAATAAAAGATGCTTGGCCGCCCAAAATAATTTCCCAAACAAAACCCCAAATCCCAAGCCTGTGAGTCTTCGAATAAAAGCCAGAGAGTCGAATAAAATTATGAGAGTTGTGCCATAAATAAGGATCTATATAAAGAACCAATGAAGATCTCACCCGGCCAGCACATTCAGCTGCCCTCACAAAGGCATATGTGTCGTTCTCGGTAGTGAAATCCTAAGGTATCTAAATATATGAAAGGCTTATAAAGGACTCACCCGGCCGGTACATTCAGCTGCCCTCATAAAGGCAGATGTGTCATGCCCGGTAGTGAGATCCTAAAAGCATAGACAACCCCTCCCCCACTTGAAGGGGGAGTTACACTTCAAGCCTTTAGCCAACCCTCATACCCTCTCTAGCTTCCAGTAGGTCCTTCAGAGAGGTATAAATCTTATTAGAGTCAACAACATGCACAAAATAAAGGTGGTCCCGATGCGAGCTACGAGATACGGAAGAAACCTGAGACCCAAGCAACTCTCGAAACCTGAAAGAGTCAAGGCAAGCAATAAGACCCGATATGACCTTAGGAGAACTCAGGTTGAGAATTGAAGCAAAAGTATGGAAATCCTAATTAAATAAAACTGCCTCGCCATTACATGCCTCATCTCTATCTAACTTGAGGACAAGCTAGACTCTAAGTTAGGGGGGGTGATAACCTCCCATTTTGTGATGTTATCTTATTAGTTTTCCTTAGTTTTCCATACTCTTTCTTACATAAATTAGATAGAATCATTAACTTTTTACCTTATTGCTGACACATCAACAGATAAACTTTTCTCTTCTTTATCCTTGCAGAAAAACACAAAAAAATTACAAAAGCCCCAAACGATCCCAAGACCGTTTGAGGCCAAACGGTCCCAGGACCATTTAAGGCCAAACGATCCCAAGACCGTTTGAGGCCAAACGATCCCAAGACCGCATGAAGGCTAAACGGTCCCGAGACCGCATGAAGGCCAAACGGTCCCGAGACCGCATGAAGGCTAAATGGTCCCGAGACCGCATGAAGGCTAAACGGTCCCGAGAAGACATGAAGGCTAAACGGCCCCGAGACCGCATGAAGGCTAAACGGTCTCAAGACTGCATAAGGTCAAACGGTCTCGAGACCGCATTAAACCAAACGATCCGGAAGACCGCATGGAGGCAAGGGCAAACGGGTTCAGGGCCCAAACGGGTTCAAGACCGTTTGGACCTCACTTAAGGCCTATAAATAAGACCTCAAGGGTCCTCCACCAGAGAGTTTTTTTCAGACGTCCAAAGGCTGCCTCAATCACTCCAGAGAAAATTTGACTTCCATCCTCCACCTAGGGGCTTCCGGTCTGAGACCCACACTACATCTCGAAGCTGCTTTCTCTCTCTCCACCAAAGAAGGTGGGAAGAGGGAGATCTCATCATCAAGCAACCTGTGAAGTTGGTGGATCATTTCTCTCTCTCCAAGGGGTTGACTTTCCTCTTTCCTTTGTGGGGATGATGCTCTCTCTCTCTTCTTGCCTCCTTCTTTGTCCTAGTCATGAGAGAGTAGTCTCTCTCACTAGGGTGTGGGGAGTAGCCCCGCTACCCATGCTTTCATATCATGTAAATGTAATCCATAGTTTGCAATATAGAGTTTTTATCTTCTCAGTTCAACATCAAATGTTTAATGAATGCTTGTTGCTTGATCACCAACTTGTGTTATATTTTATCTTTTAGTATGAATTGTCTATGTTTGTACTACTAGATTTTAAACTCGTTCGTATGTTGGTTCTTGGTGCATGTATCCACCATGCGTCTGTTTCGATGTCTAGAAGTGTATCTCAAGAAGTGGAGTAAACTCACTATCATTTGTTGCACTTTCATACTATGAAATGGAATCAGTTGACGTATGAAAGTGCAACCTTGGTAAGTCGAGGAACACACTTTGCGAGGGGAATGATGCAAAGTAAGTGACCATTTGTACAGGAATGGCTGGCGTTGCAACATTCCCGCACTTCTCGTAGTTAGCTCTCCAAAAGGAAGCTAAGTCTACAAAGATACTAACTGACTAGACTCTTTTTGCAGGTTATGTTTTGCTTTGCATGTGTTGATCCATGTGTAGTGGTGGTGAAAAACCGATCACACCCTAGTGACTTTTATCATAGTTTAACTCCTTAGATTTACTTGCTTTCTTTACTTTACATATTCTTAGTTTAAAACAACAAAACCAAACTTTCAATCTAAGTGCCTACTAGTAAGAGATTAAGTGAAACTTTAACATTTTCCATCTTGTTGCTTGCAACAAGACCGTTGTCCTGAGGATTCAACCCTTAAATATACTACGATAAGTCTTCCACGTATCCTAGCATATGTGGGTGGAGTTCTTTATCTAGTATACGCAAGGCTAAACCTAAAGATTTACTATCTTTAGGATTTTTAGTTGGTGCACGCAATTCCACGTAAGTGGAAGCTCCATCAGCTTGTCAAATTTCCTCTTCTCTAGCTTCTTTAGCTCGGTCTCAGGAGGATGGTATTTAGAAGTTTCCATTTTGATGTCTCTGGGGACTACTCGGACTCTTTTGGCATCTTGTGGGGCAGAATATAGGCATACTTCTTCTTCATTGTCATTGAAGCCTTTTCATTGGGGAGAGGTTCGGGTTATCCCTCAATGCATTGATTATCTTCTCTAAGATTTCCTCTACTACATTCAATGAGGTTTCCTTCTTCATCAATGTATATTCAGTCAAAGTCAACATTGTGAAAGTTTCAACTTTAAAATTGTTGTTAGAATAATTATATTTTATATTTTATTTAATGCATTAGCATTTAATTCATCATCATCATCATTTTTTTTGTTTCTTTTGTTTTTTTGTAAAGCACAAGGTGCCACAACCATGGCCTAGATAGAAAGCAGTACCGTGGTCGAGGAAGGTGTTGCAACCGTGACATCATAGAACCAACGTATTAGCAAGCACAAGACATGCCACGACCACGGTCCAAAATCTTATGCAACCCTAGTGGGTGATTAGTAAACAAAAGCCATGATGTGACTGTGGTATATAAACACCGAGACCACGATAGGTGTCGTGACCACAGTCATTATTCGACCGATCTTTCATGTAAAGGAGGGTCACAACTGCGAACAAAGATATGGTGTCGCGACTGCGGTTAGGAGAATACATATTCGACCGAAACCACAGTGGTTGCGGTCGAGGTTCCCGCTCGAGAGTCGATTGACCAAAGGCTAAACTACGGGATAGCATGAGTAGAACCGCCACGTTAAGCCCAAACCTAGGTCAAAAAATGCCAAAGAAGTCGTGAGCATGTGGGAAAACAGTGGAGAACTCAATAAATCTGAGAAAGTAGGGTCATGGCAGTCTCTGCGGCACTAAACAATCTGAAAGGATCTTGTATGATCAAAAGAGATGAAGAAACTTAGGAAAATCAAGGAGTCAGAGCAACAATGATTGAGAGAAGGCATATAATGAGAACCTCGGTTAGATTAATGACTCGAAACAACAGTGAAAGAGGCAGTGGCGGGGTAGTGTTGTTGTAGAGAGGGTGCAAATCCTTCAGCGAGGGTCCAAATCTAGCTCGCTCATTGTCTCATGCACTCGTGCCTTGGAGGATCATTCAATCGTTTGGGAATCACAATGAGTGAGGTGTGAAAGAAGAGCCCTGATGTTGGAAGGATTTAGTTTATTTAGCCTTGATCAACTACGATCGCAACAGGACAGATCATCATGACTGCATGTGAGTGCTCTCTCACACTCGTCGTGAATGTGGCCTAAGGCACTTAAAGATGGTACCGTGACCGCGGTAGATGTCGTGATTATAGTCCATGCCGTGACAACGGTGCTTTCAAAACCATGTTAACAAAAATCAACCAACTTAAATAAGAACTTGTAATTTCCAACAAAACTTTTTTGTATAAAGAGATTAACATGCATACTACACTTATACCCCTACTAGGTACGGAAACCCAAAACATGAAAAGATGAGAGGTACATAGCTCATAGACTAAATTACAAGATAAAGAAAACATGAATTAAAGAAAGCTGCAAAAACTTGGGTTGCCTCTCACGAAGCGATTGTTTAAAGTCTTTAGCTTGACTTTTTCTATCATCTATCTTCATTTTCCTTCAGCTAGTGTTGGTACTTCCACATTCATTCCACCTTCTACTGGGTTGGTTTCCCACAAACTTAATTACATCCTTCTTACAAAAGTTTCATCTTCATAATATCTTTTCACCCTCTGCTCATTCACCTTAAAGGTGCCCTTCTTGTCTCCAACTATCTCCATCACCCCTGATGGGTATATTTTTACGATAGAAAAAGGGCTTGACCACCTTGTTCTCAACTTTCTAGGAAATAACGTGATACTTGAGTTGAATAAAAGGACCTTGTCTCCTTCATGAACATCTTTGTTCTTTATATGGGCGTCATGCCATACCTTTGTTGTTTGCTTATAAATCCTTGTGTTCTCATAAGCGTGCAGTCTCAACTCTTCAAGTTCTTGGTGTTGAAGGAATCTTTTCTACCCAACCTTATTGAGGTCCATGTTCAAAAATTTGATAGCCCACAGGGATTTGTTCTCTAGTTCGATAGGTAGATGACATGACCTTCCATAAATTAACATGTAGGATGTGATTCATGCTAATTTATCACCCTTTTGCACAACCTTTTAAGTTTTGTTACGTGGGATTTCTTAATTTTATCCATTGAAAAAGAACAAATTGTTATATGTCTCCTTTTATCGCAATTAAACTTTATTATCATAAAAAATTGTTCAATTCATGTAGAATTGCGTCACAATCCGATCGGTTGACATTCCAACTGGGAAATTTTAGATTCCAGGCGATCAGTTCACTCTCTCCAGACTTTCGATTCACTCTATCCAGACTATCAGTTCACTCTCTCCAGTGATCGGTTGACACCACCCTCAGCCGATGCACCTTGCTCAAACACCAAGTTGAGTTGGCACGCTATTCAAACATCGAACGCTCATTTGAGACTCTAAAGTAGGAGTTTACCTGCTCCAGATGAGCGGGTCAAGGGGTTCCACCACCTAGACCTGGGGTTGCTAACTGCTTCCTTGGCTCCCACCCTTTCTAGACCCCAACTGATCGACTTGCTCCCCCAACCGATCGGTTGCAATTCGAAATCAGTTCAGAAAGCAACCACCAGCCCTCTTTTACCCCCAAAACCTAATTGTAAAGCCCCTCCTTCTATGATAAAAGGAGGGGCATATCCTCATCACAAGAATCATCTTTTGTATAAAGAATTTCCGAGCAACTATTCTCTTGTGTTCTTATATCTCATACATCAATAAAGATTATTTGTTTGCAAGTTAAGTGTTCTTTTAATTTGTTTGTTTCTTACTTCAATTGTTATTAGATCTAGCCCTTCTCCTACCTCTTCTTCTTCTATAGATCGGAGCAAGGAATTAAGAGTCAGCCATTTAATAGTCTCTATCCTAAGGATTAATCCTTTGATAAGTCCAAATTATGGCTAGAATGCTTTCTTCCTTCGTCTCCCTTTACTCTACAAGCATGAGTGAGTAGTTTTTCTATCGAGGAAAGGGGACTAGCTCTTAGCCATTATTTCAATTGTATTAAATATTAAGAATGACTTTTATTAGATGGCTTTTGGTTTTAAGTATTGATGGTCTATTGAACTGATTACTCGATTAGATCATTTGTTAATCTGGGTGAAAATGATCATGGAAACTGTGATTTAGAACAACAAAACCAATCGCATAGAGGTTTTGAAACGACCATGGATTTATCTCTTTTTAGATGATGAACTAAGAAACAAGAGCACCAGGACCAATGGGCTCATGTGAAGTTCATCTTTTGTGGATTTTAGTTAATTCACATGCCTTCATCCATTTTGTCATTTGAAAGATTTAGTTTGATTCTCGCCTAGGCTAAGGTGGTGAAAACACCTATAATCCTCGATACTCCCTCATCTGAATTCAATCATTGTTTGATCTATTTTTTTTACATTCTAGTGTTTCCATTCATAATATTTTTTATTGTGCTAACAATCTCTCCTTTTCCTTATGATAGGGTAATTTTACTTCTTATTAGTGTAGCTTTACTTCTTGCATCTCATTTCTGTATTAGCATAAATCAACCCCAAATCCGATTTTACTTTTTGTTCCAAAAAATAAAAATACAAAAAAGAAATAAATAGTTCAACAAAACTAATTGGGATTAGAGTCTACTATCTTAAGAATGTTATCTAGTGGGATCGACCATTCTATACTAGCCTTAATTGGACAGTAAAAAAGGTTAAACTCTAGGATTAATATCTTCGTGATTGTAGTGCACTTCGATGCATTATCAGGGTGTCGTACCTATAGGTGTCTTATATGTTGTGCGGTAAGCCCAAAGTACATCATCATGTTTCATGGACCAATCCTTCCTTGTACGACTAATAGTTTTCTCTAGTATCTATTTAATATTCCTATTTGATACTTTGATCTACCCCAACGTTTGGGGGTGATATGGCATTGCAACCTTATGTTTCACCCCATACTTTCTCAACAGAGCTTCGAGCTACTTTTCACCAAAGTGCGACCCTCCATTGCTTATAATAGTGTGTGGTAATTTGAACCATTGAAAGATAGTTTTCTAGAATAGCTTAATGACTGCCTTGGAGTCACAGGTTATGGTGGTAATAGTTTCAACCCATTTGGAGAGATAGTCGACAGCAACAAGTATATGTTGGATTCCTTTTATGATGAAAAAGGTCCCATGTAATCGATCACCCATACATATAAAATTTTGACTTCCACCCAATCTTCCATTGCCATCTCATTCCTTCTGTTGATGTTTCTTGTCAGATGACATTCCTTGCATGTTTTAACAAATGACACAACATCCTCGAAAAGAGTTGGCAAATAAAATCATGATTGCAGAACTTTTGCAGTTGTCCTTTCTCCTTCGTGGTATCCCCCGTACGGTGAGGTATGGCATGCCTTGAGGATTAAGGGTACTTCTTCTTGTGGTATACATTGACGATATAAGTGTTGGTATGTATGCCCATAGAGCCAGTCATATGATGATTGTAATGGCATACTTTGTAAATGATTTGAATAATAATAAAGGCAATTTCCATCTATATGTTTAATCTATTTTGAGATAATGATATAACATGTTATATAATCGTATTACTCAATGACGTGTCTTCGGGTTAAGGACATGAACAATGGGATCATGCAGATGTTAAGAGTATACATTCTTGATTGTGTCCCTAGTCGGTTGTTATTATTGAAATAACCATAGACATATATAACACAGAAGACTAGAGTGTGTGTTAATTGATGGTAGAGTCTCATTAGTCATAATATATGATATCAAATCAAGCACACAGATACATTTTAGAGAACAGCGTATCGGACAGACCCACCATAAGAGTGATGCATGGAAACCATACTTGGTTAGTCAGGATCATCTCTTATAGTATTGGTGGTGACTGTGGTTCTTTTATCTAAAATCACTGCACTCATCACGTGTTGTTGGGTACACTTTGGCATCATCAAACACAGTCCTGAAACAGAGTTGTTATAACGGTGATGATTTGGTGACTTTGACACATGGGGACTTGACTGTGTGTTATAGATATGAAATTTGTCCCTCCTAAGGGAGTGTGTTATCCTGGCCACTTGAGGAGTGAGACTGAAAAATGCATGACCATGCACATGTGAGTCAATGTATGACATTGAGCTTACATATATCTCAGACAGTCTACTCTGAGTCAAGAAACATAGATTGAATGTTTGTAGAGGATGACAAGTCCATGCCTCGAGTTCAATTCGGATATCAGTGACAAATGGACTATACATACACTGTAACACCAATAACAGATTGTAGGTTGAAAGTTGTTTCCCAACTTTCCTCTTCACTTAGATAGCACTGATGTGCAACTAGGCACCACTCCTTTCTTGTGATGTCATAAGTTAGTTATAGACATTCAGTACCAATGTGAAATGATGCTATAGGGTCACACATATAGGATTAATCTAGAAGAGGAGTTTATCCATGAGTGATGTTTAGATTGATTACTAAAGTGTTTAGGTACTCAATTAAACTTCCAATAAATAGACTTGAGTCAGAATCATCAAGTTCAAATGTTGAACCAATTGATTAGAGTGTCAGATTGATTGAGAACTGCATTGACTGTGTTCTGCACAACCTGGACCACCAACAGACCAGTTCACTGGGTGAACCGATAGGCTCTTGGTCAGTGAGATGACTGATTCACTCTAGTGAACTGATCAGTTCACATGCACCAACCAAGCAGGAGTTGGGTTTTCTGATTTGTGAGAAAAGATTTTTGTTTCACTTGTTCAATTTGATTGGGACAAGAATTAATCTTTGCATTAATTAGAAACAAATAAGGAATGTCAATTGTGGGAAAGTCTATGAAGTGAAACAATCGGTTCACTAAGTGAACTGACTGGTTCACACTCCCAACCAACTGGTTCAAAAGTGATCTGATAGGATCACCTACCCAAAAGACCAGTTGAGTTGTGAAATGACCGGTTCGCCTACCGCAGTACAATCAGTTCATTGAAAATTCGTACCCTTCTACTCCGGCACAGACTAGGAACCTTGATCCTGCCCTCTACTATAAATAGAGGAGTACATGGGGCTTCTCAGAACACACAACTCAGAACATCAGTTTCTCTACAAAGTTATTGTCCTCTCTAGTTGTGGTAACTGAGAGAACCCAATCATGTTCTACCCGTCCAGGGAGGAACTGTGAGGGAAAGACAACTGTAGGAAAGTGATTGATTGTGGGAGAGTGTGTCACTGACTAGTACACTGATAGAAGGGGATGACTCCTAGTCTGTCCATCAAGATGACTAGAGTTCCCAGTGGTCTGTGTGGACTATCTATAGAGGTGGGAGATTTATGCCGCTTAGGAGGATGAATGTCAACGGTAGTCTGAGTCTACACTAAGAGCTGCACAGACACCGTCAAAGACCAGGTGGTTGAAGACCGTACTAGCTGCGAGGTATTATCACTAGCCTCAAGACCAGGTATATCTCGCTAAACCATCTTTCCTATTGCATAGTTGTTGATGTGATCTGTTGGTTATGGGTTTGTGGTTAGATAAAATTTTTATTTCTATTGTCTGTTCTGTCCCACAAAACCCAACAGTGGTATTAGAGATACGTCAACATACTATGTTTTAGGATTAATTGATAAGATTGGATTTTGGTTTTCCATTTATTTATTGCATGCTATGTGAATACTTTAACTAACTAATGTACATATCCGTTTAAACACTACAAATCCCTATATACATATATGATATGGTATATATACGCAATGGATACGTGTCACCCTAAAATATTTTTGATGGTGGATGTGTTGCGTGGTTATGGCCTATAAACCCCTATATGTGTGCATGGTTAGTTGTGGTTGTTTGCATCTCAGTCTGTGTACCAAGTCCTTTCTTCTATTCTAGATGTAACTGAGATAACTTGAGCCTTCTCTTCTATCTTTGCACCCACCGAATGTAACTCGGGATTTCCCAAAGAGATATGTAAAGTAGGATGGTTTTTTTTTCTGTTACGTCGAAGAACGGCGGGTGCCCGGATGAGCGTTTAGAGGACCGAGACAACTGTTTCATGGAGAGATATGAGCAGTCGATGGCCTAATGAGGTGCACGAAGACCTATTAGACCGATCACTTGGACGAGCCAGACGATCGATTGGTGACACCCAACTAACCGGCTGGGAGGCAAGCCGATCAGTCATGGGATGAGTTGATCAACCCAGAATGGCTAAACCACATGACTTCATCTTCGTTAGGTTGTTGCATATGATGTAGACCTAGATGACCGTAATTCCTTGTGGCCCAAGGAATTACAATAGGATGGTCATAATCATCACTTTATCACTTTGCATGTTTTATTGTGGCATATAGCATGTATATGATATGTACTATACATGTGGTGATTGGATATGTATATGTATATAAATACCAAACCCCTCGTAGTAATATTAAGTCTTAGATGCCTTCCATTAGTGGCACATATGAAAAGCTTGATTAACAAGAGTAGGATCCTAAGGTTGGTGCACTGTCCATCTCGTGGAATTGTGATGGTAGTTGTGTAGGCCCACCAAGTAGAGTGCACTTCTATCATGTTGGCTTTTGGGATAGACTTAACTAAATGGTCTTAATGGTATTAAGCACTTAGAGGCATGGAGATGACTATGTCAAGGAGTTGCGCATATCATCTATCCAAGAGTTTCATATGATGCAATTGGTAAAATTTACCTACCTTAATAATTGATTATGGACGCTGGCATTGGTCGGGTAATAACTCAATTTTTTTGGATCTTGGCTCACTAGAAGGTTGTAAACTACAATCTTCTAAATTGATGGTAAGAGTTATCAATTTGATTAAAATAGTGGGAGAAATAATTAATTAAAGGCCTCATTAAATATCATCAACTTTATTCAAATCAATCAAAAGGATTTTTGACAAAATGCAAATGTTTTCTCTTGTAGAATCAAATGGCAAAGAAATCATCGTTGAAATCGGATAATTTAATTGAGATAAATTTCCATAACTGGTTAAGGACTATGAGAAGTGTTCTGCATATTCCTAAGATACCAGTGGCTGTAGACTCCACTCTATGTATGCTTAAGGCATTGTTTGAGGCACAAAAGAAGAAGGATAGTTCCATGATAGTGATTAGTGGAATGGAGTCCAAGGACACATGCAGGAAGAGAAGTGTTCTACCGCCAAGCTGAAATCCAAGTCTTTTTCACTTAAAATATGAAGAGGATTAAGGGAATCAAGGAAGTTGAAGAAAGAGATAGAGATCTCTACTTGCAGTGTATACGTAATTGAGATTAACTTTACTACTTGATCATGGGTACTTGATACCGGATGTGGATCACACATTTGTTCAAATGTGAAGGATCTGAAAAGAAGTAGGCCTTTAGAAAAATGTGAGGTTGAACTACGTGTTGCTAATGGAGCAAGAGTTGCTGCTAGTGCAGTAGGAACATATGAGTTATCTCTACCAAGTGGGATGATAATAGAGTTATAGAACTACTATTATGTAGCTACCATTAATAGGAATATCATTTTTGTATCTTGTTTAGAAAGAGATGGATTTGAATTTCTTATTAAGAATAGAAAATGTTCCATTTCTAAAGATTGGATCTTTTATGGCAGTGCCCCAATGTCTTATGGTCTATACTTGATAGATCTATAGACAAGTGTATACAAGGTAAACACCAAAAGACAAAAACTCAATGACTCAAACAAAACATACCTTTGGCATTTTTGTCTACGGCGCATAAATGAGAATCACATATCTAGACTCCATAAAAATGGTTATTTGGACTCTTTTGATTTTGAATCATTAGAGACATGTGAATCTTGTTTATTGGGCAAGATGACCAAGGCTCCCTTTTTAGGAAAAGGTGAGAGAGCCAATGATCTATTAGGACACATACATACTGATGTATGTGGGTCTTTTAGAGCAAGTGCTAGAGGTGGGTATCAGTACTTCATTACCTTTACTGATGACTTCAGTAGGTATGGTCATATTTACTTGATGAAACATAAATCAGAAACCCTCGAAAGGTTCAAATAGTTCATGAATGAAGTACATAACCAACTTGACAAAAGTATTTAGGTACTTCGATCCAATCGAGGTGGAGAATACTTAAGCCAAGAGTTTGAGGACCTTCTGAGAGCCCGTGGTATTGTATAACAATGGACTCCAGCTGGAACAACACAACATAATGGTGTGTCAGAAAGAAGTAATCACACATTACTAGATATGGCGCCATCTATGATGAGTTTTGCCGACCTTCCAACTTCCTTCTGGGGAAATGCTCTAACAACCGCCATGTTTACACTTAATTGTGTACCATCTAAATCGGTTCAAAAGACACCATATTAGATATGGCATGGGAAGCGTCACAATGTGTCTTTTATGAAGGTTTGGAGTTGTGAAGCTTATGTCAGGCAAATGTTTTCTGAAAAGCTTGGACCCAAATTAGATAAATGTTATTTTGTTGGATACCCTTTGGAGACTAAAGGATATTCCTTTTATTATCAATCTGACAACAAAGTGTTTATTTCCAGAGATGTTGTATTCCTAGAAAAGGAATTTATTTCCAAAGGAAATAGTGGGAGAAAAGTAGAGCTCGAAGATGTTCAAGATGAACGAGAAAAAATTGAACCAATAGATGAATAAGAGGAACATAGAGAATCACAAACTGTTGTGGAATCTCGAATTCCTCAAGTAATACAAGAACCTTGTAGATCTAGTAGGACACACCTTCAGCCTGAGAGATTTGGATATCTTGTGACTTAAGAAGGTGGTGAGTTGGTCATAGATGATGAGCCAACTACCTATCTAGAAGCTACACAAGGACTAGATTTTGAGAAATGGCTTTAGGCCATGAGATCTCAGATGGAATCCATGTATATGAACAAGGTATGACCTTGGTGGATCCACTTGAAGGGGTAAAACCCATAGGGTGCAAGTGGGTCTTCAAGAAGAAGACTGACATGGATGGCAATGTGCAAAATTATAAAGGTAGATTGGTTGCAAAGGGTTTTAGACAAGTTCAAGCTGTTAACTATGACGAAACCTTTTCTCCAGTTGCCATGATTAAGTCCATCAGGATCATGCGTGCTATTGTAGCCTACTATGACTATGATATTTGGTAGATGGATGTTAAAACTGGATTCCTTAACGGGAATCTTGTCGAGGATGTGTACATGATACAACCTGAAGGTTTTATAAATCCAAAGGATGCAAATAAAGTATGTAAGTTGCAAAGGTCAATCTATGGATTGAGGCAAGCATCTCAGAGTTGGAATCTTTGATTTGACGAAGCAGTTAAAGAGTTTGGCTTTAGTCAAAATGAAGATGAACCTTGTGTGTACAAGAAGATTAGTGGGAGCATGACTACATTCCTCATATTGTATGTAGATGACGTACTGCTGACGAGGAATGAAATCCCTTCTTTACAAAAGGTAAAAACATGGCTTGGAAATACATTCTCAATGAAAGACTTAGGATAAGCATCCTATATATAAGGAATCAAGATCTATAGAGATAGATCTAGAAGGATTCTTGGACTTAGTCAAAGCACATACATTAACAAAGTGTTGAATAGGTTCATCATGGAGAACTCAAAGAGAAGAAGCATACCCATGAGGCAAGGAGTTCTTGTCTCCAGAGCTCAATGTCCCAAATCTTGTGAAGATAGGGAACACATGAATGGGATTCCATATGCATCAGAAATTGTATCCATCATGCATGCAATGTTGTGCACACATTCCGATGTCTCGTATGTGCTCAGCAGGATGAGTAGATACAAGTCAGATCCTGAAGATGCTCACTGGACAGCTATGAAGAACATCCTCAAGTACTAGAGAAGGACTAAGGATCAGTTCCTCATTTATGGAGGGGAGGAAGAGTTGGTGGTAAATGATTACACTGATGCAAGCTTCCAAATAGATAAATATGATTACAGATCGCAGTCAGGATTTGTGTTTGGCCTCAAAAATAGAGTTGTGAGCTGGAAGAGTTCCAATCAAGAGACAGTTTCAGATTCTATGACAGAGGCCGAGTATATTTCTACATCCCATGCGGCAAAGGAGGTTGTGTGGATCAAGAAGTTCATCTCTAAACTTGGGGTGGTTCCTAGCATTTGTGATGCAATTGAGCTTTATTGTGACAACAATGGAGCT
The DNA here is from genome assembly GCA_963693085.1 of Alisma plantago-aquatica. Taxonomy (NCBI): domain Eukaryota; kingdom Viridiplantae; phylum Streptophyta; class Magnoliopsida; order Alismatales; family Alismataceae; genus Alisma; species Alisma plantago-aquatica. Next base: position 72,956,482 of record OY856412.1, on the reverse strand, counting down.
ATTGCACAAGCTAAAGAACCCAGATCACATCTACGGTCCAATCACATACAATAGAGCTTCCATCTCATATGAGAGATCGTACAACAAGGAGATGTGAAGATTTTCATAGTACCAGCCAAAGACAATATTGTTGATCCCTTGACTGAGGCACTTTAACAGCAGAAGCATGATGGTCATGCTAGATCACAAGGACTAAGGTTCATGGATGATTGTCTCTAAGTGCAAGTGGGAGTCTGTTGGTATGTATTCCCATAGAGCTAGTCGTATGATGATTGTAATGGCATACTTTGTAAATGATTTGAATAATAATAAAGGCAATTTCCATCTATATGTTTAATCTATTTTGAGATAATGATATAACATGTTAGATGTCTAAATAATCGTATTACTCAATGACGTATGTCTTCGGGTTAAGGACCTAAACAATGAGATCATGTGGATGTTAAGAGTATATATTATTGATTGTGTCCCTAGTCAATTGTTATTATGGAAATAACCATAGACATATATAACACAGAAGACTATAGTGTGTGTTAATTGATGATAGAGTCTCATTAGTCATAATATATGATATCAAACCAAGCACACAGATACATGTTAGAGAATAGTGTATCAGACTGACCCACCATAAGAGTGATGCATGGAAACCACACTTGGTTAGTTAGGATCATCTCTTATAGTATTGGTGGTGATTGTGGTTCTTTTACCTGAAATCACTACACTCGTCATGTGTTGTTGGGTACACTTCAGCATCATCAAATGCAGTCCTGAAACATGGGTTGTTATAACAGTGATGATTTGCTGACTTTGACACATGAAGACTTGATTGTGAGTTATAGATATGGAATTTGTCCCTCCTAAGAGAGTGTGATATCTTGGCCACTTGAGGAGTGAGACTGAGAAATGCATGGCCATGCACATGTGAGTCAATGTATGACATTGAGTTTACATATATCTCATACAGTCTACTCTGAGTCAAGAAACATAGATTGAATGTTTGTAGAGGATGACAAGTCCATGCCTCGAGTTCAATCCAGATATCAGTGACAATGGGACTATACATACACTATAACACCAATACCAGATTGTAGGTTGAAAGTTGTTTTCCAACTTTCCTCTTCACTTGGGTAGTAATAATGTGCAACTAGACACCACTCCTTTCTTGTGATGTCATAAGTTAGTTATGGACATTCACTACCAATGTGAAATGGAATCTATAGGGTCACACACATAGGATTAACCTGGAAGAGGATTTTATCCATGAATGATGTTTAGATTGATTACTAAAGTGTTTTGGTACTCAATTAAACTTTCAATCAATAGACTTGAGTTTGAAGCATCTAGTTCAAGTGTTGAACCAATTGATTAGAGTTTCAGATTGATTGAGAACTGTATTGACTGTGTTATGCACAACCTAGACCACCAACCGACTGGTTCACTGGGTGAACCGATCGAATCTTGGTCAGTGAGATGACTGATTCACTCTAGTGAACCAATTAGTTCACATGCACCAACCAAGAAGGTGTTGGGTTTTCCGGTTTGTGAGAAAAGATTTTTGTTTCACTTGTTCAATTTGATTGGGACAAGAATTAATCTTTGCATTAATTAGAAACAAATAAGGAAAGTCAATTGTAAGAAAGTCTATGAAGTGAAATGATCAGTTCACTAGGTGAACCGACCGATTCACACTCCCAACCGACCGGTTCAAAAGTGAACCAATAGGATCACCTACCCAAAAGATTGGTTGAGTTGTGAAATGATCGGTTAGCCTGCCGCAGTACAATGAGTTCATGGGAAATTCGGACCCTTCTACTCCCGCACAGACTGGGAACGCTGACCCTACCCTCTACTATAAATAAAGGGGTATAGGGGGCTTCTCACAACACACAACTTAGAACATCAGTTGCTCTGTAAAGTTGTTGTCCTCTCTGGTTGTGGTAATCGAGAGAGCCCAAGCAAGTTCTACCCGTCCAGGGAGGAACTGCGAAGGAAAGACAAATGTAGAAAAGTGATTGATTGTGGGAGAGTGTGTCGGTGACTAGTACATAGACGGAAGGGGATGACTCCTTCTAGTATGTCCATCAAGATGACTAGAGTTCACAGTGGTCCGTGTGGACTATCTATAGAGGTGGGAGATTTCTGCCGCTCAAGAGGACGACTGTCAAGGGCATTCCGGGTCTACACCAAGAGCTACATAGATACTGTCAAAGACCAGGTGGTTGAAGACCAAACTAGCTATGAGGTATTTTCACTGAGCAAGCCTTAGGACCAAGTATATCTCGCTAAACCATCTTTCCTATTGCATAGTTGTTGATGTGATCTGCTGGTTATGGGTTTGTGGTTAGATAAAAAATTTGTTTATGTTGCCTGCTCTATCCCACAAAACCCAACAATAAGTTGTCAGAGCACCTTTTGAACAATAGTGGGTCATCTCAATAATAATTTTTCAGCTCTAAGAATAACTTCTTCTTCTGATTGTATGTGATCTTGGATGGAAGTTGTCCACATGCTAGATAATTACAAATGTCTACGAACCATGGTAGGCTCTACTCTTCTAATTGAACCATCAAAAGAGCTTCATCGACATAGTTGTTGTTCACAAGAAATTTATTTTCTTCATAAAAAAATATCTTTGATAGGTGGTCTACAACCACATTTTATTTTCCCTTTTTGCCAATGATCTCATGGTCGAACTCTTGCAGTAACAATGCCCATCGTAAAAGTCTCAGCTTTGCGTCCTTCTTCTGCATAAGATATTTTATAGCTCCATGATCAGTGTACACTTTTACCTTTGATCCTATCATATATGATCTGAACTTATCAAAAGCAATCACGATAGTCGACATCTCTTTTTCAGTTGTGGTATAGTTTACTTGGGCTTCGTCTAATGTTTTGCTTGCATAGAAAATCACATGGTGTCTCTTATCCTTCTTTTGTCAAAGGACTACCCTGATGGTGAAATCACTGGCATCACACATGATTTTGAGAGACCGCTCCCAATCTGGTGCTTGTAGAATTGGTGTTGTCATTAACGCTCTTTTAAGGGCATTGAAGGCATCTGTAGACATTCAATGGTGAATTCAAACTCAGCATCTTTAATCAGGAGATTCGAAAGGGGTTTGGTGAGCTTAGAGAAATCTTTTATGAATCTTCCATAATACCATGCATGACCTAAAAAACTTCATACTCCTGTGACTAATTTTGGTGGCGAGAGTTTGGATATAGCTTCAATATTTCTTAAGTCCACTTCAATTCCTTTCTTGGAAAACTTATGGCCTAGGACAGTACTATTTTGGACCATAAAATGGCATTTCTCCCTGTTTAGGACAAGATGTTTTTCTTCACAACACTACATCACTAAAGATAGGTTTCTTAGACATGCTTCACAATCTATTCCATATATGGAGAAGATGTCCATGAAGACTTCTACTTTGTCTTCTATAAAGTTTGAAAACATAGATATCATGCAGTGCTGGAAAGTTGTTGGTGTGTTACACAACCCAAACAACATCCTTGTGAAGGCATAAGTGCCATAGATGGTAGGTGAAAGTTGTCTTTTCCTGATCATCAGGATGAATCAGTACTTGATAGAATCCCAAATACCTATCTAGAAAATATAAGTAGCCATGGTGAGATAGTCTTTTTAGAATTTGGTTTATAAATGGTAGAGGGAAGTGATTCTTTATGGTAGCAGTATTCATCTTATGATAGTCAATGCACATATGCCATCCTGTTACCATCCTCATTGCCACTTCATCTCTATCCTCTCTTTTTATCACTGTCATTCCACCCTTCTTAGGCACCACATGGATGGGTCTAACCTAGTTGTTGTCATTTATCAGGTAGATGATCCCAACATCTCGTAGCTTTATAACTTCCTTCTTTACAACTTCCTTTAGCATTTGGTTTAACTTCCTATGGGTTAATCTAAAGACTTAACGGTTTCCTTGAGACAAATTTTGTGCATTCATAGGGCAGGGTGAGGCCTCTGATGTCTTCTATAGAATACCCTATAGCCTTTCTATGCAGCATGAGCTCCTTTAACAACCTTTCCAGCTGGTCATCCGTTAAGTTTGCATTAACAATCACTAGATTCCTCTTTTCTTTGTCCAGGAATTCATATTTCAGCCCCTCCAGAAGTGGTTTGAATTCTAGCTTTGGTTTGGGTGCTCTCTTCTCCTTAGGTGTTTGCTCGAGCGAAGTGTACTTTGCTGTCTCAACTATCTCTTCATCATTGCTGAATTCCTCTTCTGATTGATTCAGATATTCCAAAATCTCTATGACCTCTCGGTCTTCCATTTTACGTTCTAGACTATTCAAGGCTCGTATGAGGGGATCAACAATTGCCTTGTCCTCTTGCACCTCTAGACAATATTGATTGTATCTATCCATGAAGTAGATTGACTCAGAGAGAGAAGGTCCCCTCATGGTGTCCTGTACCCAAAAATTGAGGTGATTAACCCCTATGCGCAAGGTAATGATTCCTTCAGCTACATCTATTAAGGCTCTTCCAGTCGCGAGGAAAGGTCTCCCAAATATCATTAGGCATTTAGAGTACTCGACTGTGTCTAACACTACTATGTCGCATGGTATGAAGAATCGCCCGACCCGTATTGAACATCTTCAACTATTCTAACATGCCTTATAAAGGTGTAGTCGGCCAATTTGATTCTCATGTCTATCTTCACCAAGTCTATCAGCCCAAGCCTTTGTGCTAGAGTCAAGGGCATTAGGCTAATGCTCGCTCCTAAATCGGCTAACCCTTTATCTCCACATTTTCTTCGACACAGAAGGGTATGTTGAATGCCCCGAGGTCCCTCTTCTTGCTTGGTAACTCATCTTGAACAAAGGTGCTTGACATTTTTGCTAATTGAGTGGTCTCGATATGGTTTCCTCTCCTTCTCTTTATGATTAGGTCCTTAAAGAATTTTGTATATGTTGACATTTCTTCAATTGCATCGAGAAATGGGACATCCAAGTTTAGTTTCTTTACGACTTCCATAAACTTTTCATACCTCTTCTTTAAGTGTTCCTTGATCAATTTGTAGGAAAAAGGAACTCTTGGGGCACTGGGGTTTCTCTTTGAAAGGACTTCTCCTATAGGATCTGAGTTCTTTTTCTCTTCCTCCTTCTTCTTTTCATGATTCCCTTCTTCACTACCTCTTACAGCTGGCTCTTACTCCTTGGACTCTTCTGTTGCAATCTCATTCTCAGATTGATGATTACTATGGCTTCCTACTTCTTTGGTGTTGTTAGTGTTAGAATATTCCAAAATTCTCCCTGATCAGAGAGTGGCCATTTTTACAGTCTCTGTATTTGATGGAATCTTCCCTGGAGGGTTTTTCATAAGTTCAGCTAGTTGTACAAGATGTTGATCAATCTGCCTTTGCTGAGTTTGCATGTCCGCCATTTGAGATTGCATTGTAGTTAGCACTCCTGAATTGGTGATAGCACTTTGAGCAAGTTGGTCATTTACTGAAGCTTTCCTTTTTGTGAAGTCAAATAGTTCAACAATCATGTCAGTTTGATTGTTGTCTTTGGCTTGGCTCGGCCCTTGGCCTTGTCCTTGGCCTTGTCGACTCACATTTTTATTTTGACTCTGGTATCTTCTCTTATTCTTTTGATAGTTAGTAGTTCTAGTGTATTGAGTCGGCCCTCCTTTCTTCTCAAATCCTGGAGGAGGATTAGACAAATTACTTAGTTGATGCACATTTTCTGCAGCTTCTTTGTTGCCATAGTTAAACCCAGGATGATCTTGTCGTTTGAAATTAACATAAGAGACATTCTATATTTCTTCTTCACTTTCACTTTCTTCTCTCTCCTCTAGACATTCCATGCCCTCCTTCTCCGCATGTAACACAATTTATGACTTTCTCTGTGTGTTTCTTTCCCTTTCCCCCAATGTCTTTTAGTTGTTTGACATCGGTGATGATTTTCTAAATTTGAGTTGTAATAGTCTCCAAGGCCCTGTCTTTGATTGATGGTCTTTCAAATCTTGCTTCCTTGGCTGATCCTCGATCATTTCTATCATAATCCATTCCTTCTTGTAGTGCCGCCATGTTATCGATTATCTTCATGGTTCCGCTTGGTTTCTTACCAAGAAAGTCACTTCCGACAGCTGCATGTAGTGAAGTTCTTTCGGTGGGAGTTAGCCCATAGTAAAATGTGGTCACCAGTAATCCCTTATGGTAGTTGTGGTGAGGGAAATCTCTCTGGTATACTTGAAAGCAATCCCACGCCTCGTGAAGGTTCTCTCCCAATTTTTGCACAGAAGAAGTAATATTTTGCATATTACAGATAGTTGTCTCAGTGGGATAAAATTTAGTGACAAAGGCATCTACAAGGGGTCTCCATCCATCTATGGACTAGTGGGGCAAGTTGAGGTACCAGGATAGAGATTTATCTTCAAGGGAAAAATTGAATCCCTTGTAATATATCACTTCTTGAGGAACTCCCCACATCTTAATGGTATCGTAGATGTTTTTGAAGGCATCAAGATGATGGTATGGATTTTATTTCCTTGAATTTCCATGGAAGGGCTTGTTTTGGATCATCAAGATAACAGTCGGTTTCAATTCAAAGTTCTTTGCATTGAAGTGCGGGATGACAATTGGGCATCTAGATTCGTTGGCTTTAGTTGCAGCCAACTCTCTAAGAGTTTTTCCTTCTTCACCATCTTCACTCTCACTGTCTTCATCATCACGTTCATGTTCATTCTAACAGTGATTGTAATGGTGCCTTCTATGGTGATGGGGACGTCGTTCTTCCTCACGGTGATGACCATCTGAGTGATGGTCATCTCTATCTTCATATTTCTCATGCGATCGTGGGTCATGTTGAACTCTTGCATTCCGATCGTCCCTAGTAAGACTTCCATCCACATGAGGTGGCATGGTGATTTGAGGTTAATGTGAAAAATTGAATGGATCTGCTTCCCTCCAGGTTCCCTGAATAGACTGCACAGTCGAGTTAGGAAACTAGATGTGTTAAAATGAACTATTATACGTAATCGTAGGGTAGCAGATTTAAGGTTTCTGTGCAGTCAAGCTTATCACTAAGCTTGAGGCACGGGAGTATAGTGTGTGGACTCAAGTTCTTAACAGTGTTGTTTTGCCTTGTCCCCGACAATAGCACCAAAAAGTTGACCGGCCTAAATCGCGCGTCCAAAATGGAGCAGATCCAGAGTAGTCAGACTTTTAAGATTATAACCTAACACTCAAGCCCCCACAACTATTATAGGGGGTCTGATGCAGTAATCGGGGACGCACCACGGGGACAAGGTTGAAAGGTGCTAAGCATGCAGGGTCTCACACTCCAACACTCTGGGCAAACATATGGGTTTAAAAAAGTTGTTCCCTAAGGAACGATGGTTCTTCAGTCAAAACAAAGGAAGTTAAAGGAAAGAAAATAATAACAAGAGAAAAACGATTATGAATGGTAGGAAACAAAGATATGGAAGGAAACTTGGATCGAGTTTCACCTACTAAGATCTCTCACCAACATGCAAAACTCACACCCCTTCGTATACTCCTATCAAGATTACAAGTAGTCATAAAAATGTCTATTCCCTCCTCTCTCAAGATAAGGATAGATCTAGGATCTAAGGTAGCCTCTCTCTCAATATAACCACCCTACAACCACAAAACAAACCATATGATTGTTAGCATTTAGCATTCCAACACTTTCATGCATTCATACTACTCCACAACATTAGATAAGGAAGGTACTACTCTTTCAAGGTACCAATGATCAAACATCACTAGATGGTAGCTAAGCATACAAGTGAAGCATTAACAACAAGTGTATGGAGATAATCTTGATAAGAGAATATATATATATATATATATATATATATATATATATATATATATATATATGTATGTATACATATTCAAAGGGGAGAAAGAATATACATGTTGGGAGACCCTTATTGGCTACTCCCAACCCAATTTAGATGTTTAGCCGCACATGTTGACAGGCAGCATAACGATGCTACAAAATGATAGATACATCAACTACCACGAAGAGGAGGGGTACAATGTAAAGAAGATGATAGATCTAGATAGAGAGATAAGATGGTGATACATCAATGTACTCCTTCAAATCTAGATTTGGAATGGGTGATATGGAGGCTTATCCTTCTTTTGAAGAAGAGGGAGGTCAATCTACTCTCTCCTCCAACTTCCTCCTTTAGAGATCCCATAATGATGGATGTGTGTGACTATGGAATTTGGCAACACTTTGTGGTCCTTGATGCTCTGATGATGTGACAAGTTGGGTGGGTGGCCTATTTATAGGTGTTAACCACTGACTTAACCATCTGGGCCGCGGTCAAGGTAGGACCTCAGTCACGACTTGGATGTAAGCCATAGTCGAGGCATGACCTTGGTTGTGGCCTGATCTCGGTCGAGACTCCCACATGATTGAGGTGTGCAGGTTGTAGGTTGCGGCTGATGGGAAGTCCCAATTGTGATAGGACCGCGGTCGCAATAGGACCTCAGTCATGGGAAGGCCTCGTTCATGGGGCGTAGAGATGGTGATGAGGAGCTTCGACTGCGATAGGGCCCTTAGTGGACGATTTAGCAGCGGTCAAGGTGTTAACCACGACCATGTCTTGGCATGACCCTAGAAAGGTGAAAGATGTGTGCAATTGAGATTTTTGGCATGAAGTATTAACATAAGAAGAAAAAATCTATAAAAGGTATGCTAGGAAAAACATAAAACATATGTCAAAAGTGCCTAAAATGAGATGTTATCACACACTTCACAAGTTGCACATGGACAACTATCAGTGAAGGCCTTCTGGTGCAGTACCATGGACGGTGGTGGTTGTTATCCTCCTAGCATGGTGTAATTGGCCTCCATGCCTCTATGTAGTCTAGGAGGACTATCGAGAAATCCAAGTTGCACTACTAGAGCCAACAAGGAGTTGTCCCTTCAAATGTCAATGTGCTAGCATTGACTTGTTCTCCCTTGTTGTCTCTCCTTGTTGTCTGTCCCTTTTATGGGTAAGACTTGCTAGGGCTCTCATGTTACCACAATTGTGAGAGTACAATAATTATAGAGCTTATTGTTGTGTCTCCTGAAAGCGTTGACTGCCCCCTTTTGTATAGAATGGCCATGGTCATGGTTTCCAGATCATCTGGGAGTCGAAGACATAGAATTTCATGAATTTGTTTGAAGTTGTGAATGATGAAATGGTCGATTCATCACTGAAGTTATCGATTCACATGTGAAATGGTTGGTTCAACACTTGAATTTTTTAATTCACTATGCTTCCTATATACAAACATATTGTCTTTCAATGTGACGATTATTGCAAAACATGACGTCAGGTTCAATCCTTGATCCAGTCTTACTCGGTCGACTCATTTTTGAACCAGTCAATTCATATCCCTAGTAAGGCAATGTTCAACCAATATAGTTTAAATTAAATACTTAAACACTTTAGTAATCAAGTTAAACCTCTTTTATGAGTAAAATCCTATTCCTAGTACATTCTATGTCTGTGACACTATACGTCCCAAATTATATTGGAAGTAAATGTCAATAACTAATTTATGACATAAAAAGAAATGAGAAGTATCTAGCAACACATCATTGCTACCCAAGTAATTGGAAAGTTGGAGAACAACTTCAACCTACAATCCATGATTAGTTTTATAGTGATCATTTGGTTCCTTTATCTCTAATATCCAGATTGAACTCGAGGCATAGAATTGCTATCTTTTCAATGTTTAATCAATGTTCCTTGAACTAGAGCAAACTGTATGAGATGCATGTGAGCTCACACATCACATATTGAGTCATATGAGTATGACCATACATTTCTCAGTCTAGCTTATAAAGTGGCCAAGATATCAATCTCCTGTAGGAGGGACAAATCCCATCTACATCACTCACACTCAATCCCCATGTGTCAAAACATACCCGAGCGTCACCTTATGGAAACCTTTATTGAAAGGTCACGTTGCCTGATATCAAAATGCATGGATCGATGTGTGATGAGTATAATGACTTCAGGTATAAGAACCACAATCTCTACTATCACTATGAGAGTTGATTATGACTACCATTTCATGGTCTCCATGTATCACTCTCAAGGTGAGTATGTTTGGTACACTATTCTCTAACAAGTACCTATGTGTTTGACTTGATATCCCATATCATGACTAATGAAACTTTGTCATCAGTCAACACACACTCTAGTCTTATGTATTATTTTTTTCTATTCTTACTTCCACAGTATTATTCGACTAGGGACATAACAAGAATGTATGTAATCTTATCATACATGTGATCTCATTGTTCAGGTCCTCAACCTGAAGACATGTCATCACGTAACATAATTCCTTAGATATCTACTATGTTTGTGTCATCATCTCATTATTGAGACAAACATAGTATATGGAACTACCTTTATCATTATCAAATCAGGTATCTAATGCCTCATTACATTCTTCATATGATTGAATCTCTTATCATACATACCAATAGAGTCCCACTTGAACTTAGAGACATCACTTAAGTATGTTATTTCAAGTGATCTTTAACATGACCATCATGTTTCTGTTGTGCAAGCACTTTTATAGCAGGTTAGAAATGTTTGCTTCTAGCCGATATTTTGCAAGTTTTCACATCTCCTCAATGTACGACTTCTTTCATTAGATGGAATTGTTGTAGTATGCTATATGAGATTCATTGCCTATCTAGTAGCTCCATTTTTGTATAGTATTTCTATAATGTCATTCATGGTTGGAACATCCCACAATTTCATCTACACAAACTTCTTGATCCATACAGTATCCTTTGTTATTTTCAAGATAGCAAGTTACTCAACTTCTATTGTAGAATTAAACATGTGTGTCTTGCTCAGAACTTTTCCATCTTACAGTTCTCGTTTCAAGGTCAAACATGAATTTACATTGTGATCATTAATTTTATTTGTCATTTTGTAAGCTTGCATTAGTGTATCTATTTACACCCACTCTTCCTTATTACCATAATTAAGTAATAGATCCTTTTAGTTCTTCTCAAGTACTTAGGGATGTTCTTTATGATAGTCCAGTGACTTTCTCTAGGATCTAAGTGATATCCACTTTTCATGTCCAATACATATGAGATAACATGATAGATCCAATTGTGAACACATACAGAATCTTAGTTGTATTTTCCCATTCTTCGCAATAACTAGGACACTGGATGTTTCTGATACTAATCCCATGGAACATGGATATATTTTCTCTCACTGATTTTTTCATGTTGAACCCCTTTGCATCTTCTAATGTATGTGCTCTTACTTAGGTCAGGAAGCTTTCTAGATATATCTCTATAGATTGTAATTCCTAAGTTTTAGGATGCTTTGCCTAAACCTTCATAGAGAAGGTACTTTCCATCCAAGTTTTAACATATGTAGTATAAGGATGTTATTCCCCATCATTATGTGGAATTTAAATGTTATCCCAGTAAATCCTTGTAATCACAGATTTCATCTTCATTTTGACTAAAGTCAAACTCTTTGACTATTTTTTCAAATCAAATATTCAAGCTTTGAGATACTTCCTTCAATCCATAGATTTTCCTTTGTAACAGATATACCTTATTTGCAATAGATAGATTTATAAAAACTTTAGGTTGTGTCACTCACATATCCTCATAATTATTCCCATTAAGGAGTGTAGTTTCAACATCCATATGCCAAATCTCATTGTCGTAATAAGCTGCAATGGCAAGCATTATCCTAATAGATTTAACCATGGCAACTGGTGAAAATTTTTTCCATGTTCCACACCTTCAACTCATTTGAAAACCTTTTCTACCAAAATACATTTATATGTTTGTACATTACCATCCATGTCGCTCTACTTCTTGAACACCTACTTTCACCCTTTGGGTTTTACTCCTTCGGGTGGATCCACCAAGGTCATACCTTGTTGGTGTACATGGAGTCCATCTTGGATCTCATGGAATCAAGCCAATTCTTAGATTCTGGTCCCTCAATAGATTCTAGGTAGGTTGTTGGCTCATCATCTATAAACAACTTTCTTCCTTCTTGAGACATAAGATATCATAATCTTTCAAGATCAAGGTGTGTTCTACTAGATCTATGAGTTTTGTGTGATGCATAAGGAACTTGAGATTCCACAACAATTTGTGATTCTCCTTGTTCCTATTGTACCTCTTTAGTTTGACGTTTTGTTGTTGGTCTCAAACTTTTTGAGTTCTACTTTTTTCGCACTAATTCCTTTGGAAATAAATTCCTCTTTAGGAATACAACCATCATGACAACAAAACACTTTTGTTATCCGATTGGAATATAAAAGTAGTATTCAACAAAATAACATTTATGTGATTTATGGACAAATATTTTCAAGAAACTATTTTCTTATATAATTTTTCATTCATAATCTTTGTAGAAGATATATTGCAACATTTCCCATGCCATATCTCATATGGTGTCTTTGAACCCTTTTAGACGGTACATTGTTTAGTGTAAAGCATGTTACCAAGAAGAGTTAGAAAACCAACTAGATTTCTTGATGATCACACCATGACTAAATAGGGTATTATTCCTTCTTTATGATACATCATTATGTTTCAGGTGGAGTTCATTGTGGTACATTATCATAGTCTCCCAAATGGTCCTCAAACTCTTAGTAACAAATATTTTCCACATCGATCATACTGAAGTGTTTTAATACTTATACCAAGTTGCATGTGTACTTCATTCATGATCTCCTTGAACACTTCAAGAGATCCATACTTGTGTTTCATTAAATACAAACTACCATATCTACTAAGATCATCAGTAAATATAGTGAGGTACTATTAACTACCTCTAGCATTAATTCTAAAAGGTCTATATACATCTGCATGTTCGGGCCCTAATAGAATACTTGCTCTCCCACTACATCTAATGAATGGTGCTTTTGTCATATTGCTCGATAAACAAAACTTGCATGTCTCTATTGGTTTAAATAACCAAAAGCGTCTAGACAATCATCTATGTGAATTCTAGAAATGTGTTTCTCATTTATGTTCTCTAGATGACGATGCTATAAGTATTCATTGTTTGACTCATCGAGTCATTCAATATATGTCTTTAGAACTATCAAGTATAGACTATGAGACATTGTGGCACTTCCATATAAAATCTCGTCTTCTAAAATAAAACATCAATTTATATATTATACTCTTATCCATACAAGATACATGATGCTTTTCATTAATGGTAGGTACATAATAGCAATTCAGTAATCCTATTACATGTCCAATGACATATTCCAACTATAATGGTAGCAACTCTTGCTCCACATAGTTATAGATTACTTTTCACGGGTCATGAAGTGAAGATTTGTATCCCCTTCTTCATCCATAATTCCTCTATGTAAAGAGGGTAGTTCCTTTTCTAGTGTCCAGGCTGGTGACAGTGGTGGCACTTTCCTTCCTTGTTCACCGCTCCCTAAGAATTCAATGTTGAAGACTTTTGTTTCTTGCTAATGTAGAACTCTCGTTAGCTTTTCCTTTGTTCTTGGGCTTCCCTCTACTGATCATCATCACATATTTGAGTTTATCCTTCTTTATATGTGCTTTAATTTTCCTCAACATTCCAAGAAATTCTTACAATGGCTTGTCAAAATTGTTCAAGTTGTAGTTCATGACAAACTAGATGTATTATTCTGAAAGTGACTACAAAATCACATTTGTGGCCAACTCTTGACCCAGGGGAAATCCCAGTCTAGAAAGGTTCTCAACATATCCAATCAACTTGAGTACATAAGTACCTACTATATCTCCTTCTGCCACTTGAACAAAGCCTTTGACATCATATATCTCTTTTCTTGCCTTGTCTAGGTACATGTTCTTAAGATGTGTTACAAGATAAATAACATATGTGTTCTCATGTTGTATCTACAACTCATAGTTCATTGAGCACATCGTTAGGCATTTGACATCCATGATATCTTCATAGTGCTTCTTGTAAGCATCCCTATCATCCTTAGGCATAGTGGGAGTGGGTTCATCTAGTTCCATTGTCTCTAGGATAGAGAGCTTATGATCTTGAATGAGAACAATTCTCAACATCCTAAAACAGTGGTGGAAGTTATTCTTGTTCAACTTGTACTTCTCAAGGACCCATCACAAACAAAACATGTTTTTATTTTCCATTATATTATATAAAAGAAAATTTGCAACTTTTGTTAAAACACTTCTGACTTGATTTGATAAATTTAAAATATTGATAAGGATTTTAATTAATTATTGCCCCACTATTTTGTTCAAATTGATAGATCTCAATACTAATTTGGAAGATTGCAGCGTACAACCTTCTAGTGAGCCAAAATCCATATTTCATCAAATCATAAATCAACTTTGGTTGATCGCCCACAACTTGACTATTTAGGTAGACAACTTTTTTCCAATTGCATCTCATGTAATTTTGGATAGATGATGAGCACAACTCCTTATCATAATCCATTTGCTAAGCACGTAATATCATTAAGCCCACCTAGTTAAGCCTGACCCAAAAATCCAACATGATAGACCATGCACCCTTCTTTGGCAGATCCACATATCTACCATTACACTTCCACGAGATAGAAGGTGCACCATGCTTCAGCATAATCTATGCTTGGTTGATCAAGATTTTCATGTTTTCCACTTATGGAAAGCATATCAGACTTAATTTTTATTGAAGGATATTATATATAAATACATATACATATCCAATCATCACATACTTATAGTATGTATCATATACATGCTATATCAACAAATGTAATATGCATTGATAAAACATACGAGCGATGGTTATGGCCAGACTAATGCAATTCTTTGGAGCCACAAAGAATTGTTACCACATAAGGTCATACATGTCATGTAGCAACCTCTAATGCATTGTTGGGATAGTTCGGTTGATTAGGTGGACCCTCCAGTCGATTGGTTGGACTTCTAGTTGGTCGATTGGCTTTCATATGTCGGTCGACTAGTCCTGCCTCTTTTCATTGACTGGACTCCTCCAGCTGATCGGTTGGGCCTTTATTCAATCAATTTGCTTCTCTTGTTTGCTAGCCTCCTTGGTCCTCCTATTGATCGATTTGACTCATTCAAAACATCTTCTCTTTTCACAAAAAAAATTAAAACTATCCTATATCATATTACATTGTAAAAGAGAAAACAACCATGCACACACATTCACAGGGGGTTTTACCATAACCACACATACATCCACCATCAAAATGCTTATGTATATGTAAATACAATGGGAATGTATGTGGTATTTAATCAGATATGCTCATTAATCATTTTAATAGTCACATTATATGCAATAAAATAAATTTCATAACATTAGTTTAAATCCTTGGTACATTGTAAATTGAATTGGCTCTAATACCAGTGTTGAGGAATAGGGACAATAGAGAAGGTAGAGGAAACAAAAAAAAACCTGATTCCTTTACCAATAGATCGTTTTAACAACAATGTATCTCAGAAAGAGGTAGCAAGAGGTATACCTAATCCTGGAGCAAGTCCAATGACTAGTCTTACATGATGATGTGCACACCTCACAAGTTGCACACGGACAACTATCGATGAAGGCCTCTTAGTGCAACACCATAGACGGGGGTGGTAGTTGCCCTCCTATTGTGGTGGAAATGGCCTTCACACCTCTGCATAATTCACACAGACCATCGAGAACTCCAAGTTGCACTACCAAAGCCAACAGGAAGGAGTTGCCCCTTCAAACACCAACGTTCTAGCATTGACTTACTATCCCTTGTTATCTCTCCCTTGCTATCTCTCCCTTTTGCGGGTAAGCCTTTCTCTGAATCTCACGTTACCACAATTATGAGAGGAAAACAATTTTTCGAGCTTATTATTGTGTCTCCTAAAAGCCTTGAATATCCCCCTTTATACAAGATGGATAGGGTCATGATTTTCATATCATCTGAGAGTGTATGAGATGGAATTTCATGACTTTTTTGGAAGCTACAAATGATGAAACGATTGGTTCGTCACTGAATTGACCAGTTCACATGTGAAATTTTTAGTTGATCATTTAATTGGTCGGTTCACTATGTTTCCAATTTGCAAACATGTTGGCTTTCAATGTGCCGGTTAATACACAACATGATGTCAGCATCAATCCTTGATCCAGTCTTATTGATCACTCAATTGGTCGATTCACAATTTGAACCAGTTCGTTCACAATTTTGAATTTATCGGTTCATTTTTGAACCAATCGATTCATATCATTTTTCAGGCAATGTTTCAACCAATGTAGTTCAAATTGAATACCTAAACACTTAAGTAATCAAGTTAAACTTCATTCATGAGTGAACTCCTATTCTGAGTGCATCCTATGTGTGTGACACTATAGGTCCTAAAATACATTATAAGTGAATGCCCATAACTAATTTATGACTTCACAAGCAATGAGCGGTAACTAGCAACACATTATTTCTACTGAAGTAACTGGAAAGTTGGAGAACAACTTCAACCTACAATACATGATTAGTGTTACAGTGGTCATATAGTTCATATGTCTTTGATATCCATATTGAACTCGAGACATGGAATCATCATCATCTCAACATTCAATCTATGTTCCTTGAACTAGAGCAGACTATATGAGATGCATGTGAGCTCACATATCACATATTGATTAACATAAGTATGGG
Source organism: Alisma plantago-aquatica (assembly GCA_963693085.1). Taxonomy (NCBI): domain Eukaryota; kingdom Viridiplantae; phylum Streptophyta; class Magnoliopsida; order Alismatales; family Alismataceae; genus Alisma; species Alisma plantago-aquatica. Next base: position 72,939,803 of record OY856412.1, on the reverse strand, counting down.
CATACATTTCTCAGTCGTGCTTATCAAATGGCCAGGATATCAATCTCTTGTAGGGCAGACAAATCCCATCTACATCACTCACACTCAATCCCCATGTGTCACAATGTAGCCGAGCATCACCTTTATGGCAACCCTTATTTAAGGTCATGTTGGATGGTGTCAAAATACAATCAATGATGTGTGATGAGTATAGTGACTTCAGGTCTAGGAACCACAATCACCACTATCTCTATGAGAGATGATTTTGACTATCATTCCATGGTCTCCTTGCAAGGTGGGTCTATTTGATGCACTGTTCTCTAACAAGTACCTATGTGTTTGACTTGGATCCCATATCATGGCTAATGAAACTCTATCATCAGTCAACACACACTCTAGTCTTATGTATTACTGCTATCTGCTTTTTCTTTTGCGATTATATCCGACTAGGGACATTACAGGAATGTATGAACTCTTATCATACATATGATCTCATTGTTTAGGTCCTTAATCTGAAGACATATGTCATCGAGTAACATCATTCCTTAGACATGTACTATGTTTGCATCATCATCTTATGATTGAGACAAACATAATAAATGGAATTACCTTCATCATTATTAAATCAGACAGCTAATGCCTCATTACATTCTTTGTATGATTGGCTCTCTGGGAATAAATACCAACAATCCCATAGGAGCACTCATATTTTATTTTCTTTTATGCTAATAAAGAGGAGAATCCCATATTTTCTTTTGCTTTTTCTTTTCCATTTCCCTTATTATAGCAAGGGCTAGATGATGGTATGAGTGAAGAGCATTAGAGGAAGTATTGGACACCCAAAGCTTATAGAGGGTGGCTAAGTCTTATTATCTTATGCCTTTTGGCATCTTTTTATGAGGTAGAGGGATATGAAATGATGAGAGAAAAGTGGATCAAGAGAGGGTGGTCTGGATCTTCATGAAATATTTCCTATATGGAGGTTACTTAAAAAATATTTATCAATCAATGGAAAACCAACATGAATGAGAAAGTACAAAAACCATATTTTTATCATGAGATTCAACAAACGCTAAGCATTTGTGGCCTGATTAGATCCCAATACAACCAAGCAATTCAACAAGCATAAAAAGTGATGGTTCATATGTATAGAGTCAAAAATTGAGACCATCTATCAATAAACAATTAGAATATGATATGCATTTGTCAAAGTTCAAAATTTTCATTTCAACATGTAGAGATTGGGTTAAAATACCTTCTAGGGAAAGAAAGTTCAAATTTGGGAAAGTTGACCTAAATGGTTCCAAATCTCCCCATTCACATTAGACTTACTCTACTAAGTAGCAAATAGCATGAAAGAAAAATCAAACTAAGAACACTCAGTTAAATATTTAAATATACAAGAAATGTAATGCCATGGATGACATGGAAAGGAAAAGAAAAAAATGAAAAATTACACAAAAATGCAAGAGTTAAACTATATTGTAAGCATGTATGCAAAGTAGGATAAAACTAATCTATATAAAGGTAGTATAGACAAACAATAATCAATAAATAATCCAACAAGGGAGGTAAAGATAGAACAAGAATAAGAGAAAGGCATGTACTCCTTACCACCCCAAGGTTCTAATTCATGTTATGCTCAGCAAGAAACAAAATCTCAAGAATTATATGGTTTTATCAATGATGTGGCGGTGGATCTGGTGTTCCTCCCTAAGATGGTCTTTATTGGTAATAGTGGCCCAATAGTCTATATGTAGTGGTGGATATGTATCAGGGTATCCCTACAAAGAACTCCAAAAGTCCTCATTGGGGGTTCCTTTTCCCCTACACATGATGGAAGTTGTCAAATCTAGGATAACATACCTAAATAGTCCTAAATATTCCAGGATCATATACCTAAATCTTCCAGGATCAGAGTACCTAAATATTCCTAAATATTCTAGGATCAAATACCCATATGCATGGGTATATCAAGAAATCCTACCTCTTAAATTAGATATAACAATATCAAAGATCATACCATACACACATAAATCAATTGATCACATTATATCATAATATAGTAATATTTTGATATAATGAACGTGTGATTTACTCAAACCCAAAAATTGACACTTCTTTATCTACTCCTTCTCTATTCCATCTCTAGGTTGGTGGCCAATCAGTAGCGGTGCCCCCCGGCAGGGCTACTAGAAATGAAAGATGTCATCAACCGGCCGTGGACGTCACCATTTCCAAGGACGGATTTAAAGTCATGGATGGTTTTCTGCCTCACCTCCATGGAGTGACTTCTTACCTGAATAAACCATTATACAAGGAAGGCAATGATGGATGCATATTCATCATTTATTTGTGCATCATTTAGGATAATTAATCAAGACTTTTTTTATAATTTTATTTTAATTCAGAAATCCATTGCACTTTCATCCTCTCAATATTCCTTTTATGAATTCTTATGAGATTTCTCTCAATTTTGAGGAATTATTGAAGATTAGAAGAGATGAAGGTAGGATGCAATTCAGTTTTCCCGCAATGCTGATTTAAATATATATCCTGCATCAAAATTGGCATAACTCACACATCCCAAGAAGGAATTAAATGCTCAAACATGATTTGGAAAGAAAATTCAAAGGCCTATAGGAAAATCATATTTTCTAGTGTACCATAAATTCTCTGCATAGCATGAATTCACTCAAAATTTATGATGTGAGAATCTACATTAAAGAGTGTTACATGGTTAAGATAATTAAAGACAATCAAGAGTCTATTGACTAGATCTAAAAAATTCAAATTGCTAGTTCCCCCTTTTCCCCCTCTTTTGAGGGAGGCCTATACCATACTTCTCCTATAAGGGGGGGGGTCTCCATCTTTCACCGTCTTCTTTTATACGAAGAATTTCTGAGCAACTATTCTCCTGAGTTCTTATATCTCGTTCATCAATAAAGATTATTTGTTTGCAAGCTAAGTGTTCTTTTAATTTGCTTGTTCCTTACTTCATTGTTATTAGATCTAGTCCTTCTCCTCCTTCCTCTGTAGATCAAAGTAAGGAATTAAGATTCAACCATTTAATTATCTCTAGCCTAAGGATTACTCCTTTGTTAAGTCTAAACTATTGTTAGAACGCTTTCTTCCTCTGTCTCCCTTTACTCTAAAATCATGAGCGAGTAGTTGTTCTATCAATGCAAGGCAAATATCCCCTTAGCCATAGTTTGAATCAAATTTAATCTTAAGAACGACTTCTATAAGATGGCTTTTGGTTTTAAGAATTGATGGTCTATCGAACTGATTACTCGATTAGATCATTTGTTAATCCAGGTGAAAATGACCATGTAAACCCAAATTTAGAATAATGAACCCATCGCAAAGAGGTTTTGAAACGACCGTGGATTTATCTCTTTTTGGATGATGGACTAAGAAACATGAGCACCAGGACCAATGGGCTCATGTGGAGTTCATCTTTTGTGAATTTAAGTTAATTCACATGCCTTCATCCATTTTGTCATTTGAAAGATTTAGTTTGATTCTCACCTAGGCTAAGGTGGTGAAAACCCCTACAAGCCTAGATATTCCCTCATCTAAATTCAATCATCGTTTGATCTACTCTTTTTACATTCTAGTCTTCCCATTCATAATATTTTTATTGTGCTAACAATCTCTCCTTTTCCTTGTGATCGAGTAATTTTACTTCTTGTTTGTGTAACTTTACTTCTTATGTTATATTTCTGTTATAGCATAAATCAACCCCCAAATCCGATTTTACTTTCTATTCTAAAAATAAAAATACCAAAAAGAAATAAAAAGGTTCAACAAAACTAATTGGGATTAGAGTCTACATTCTTAAGAACGTTGTCTTGTGGGATCGACCCTTCTATACTAGCCTTAATTGGACATTAAAAAAGGTTAAACTATAGGATTAATATCTTAGCGGATGTAGTGCATTTCAACGCATTATCAATTTGGCACCATTACCGGGGACAACAGATTGTTTTCTCAAACTCCAAAAACTTTTGAAAAACTTTTTTTCATTTTTGTATGCCTTCCGAGTAACATTCTGGAAATGCTAATCCTTCTTCTGCTAAGTTTACATTCTAGCAGTTTACTTTTTTCTACACAAGATTAGTTGCTTATTTGTGCATGCGACACTTGAACACCAGATTTACATCGTTTGATCCTGAGATAGATAGAACTTTTCATCATCTAAATCGCCAAAACTAAATTAGGATGGATAGGGAGGAAGTTTCTCATAAGATCAACTAGGATCTTGCGGCTTAAAGAGAGCACATCTTAGACGATCAAGAGGCTAGAGAAGCGGATTTTCAAGTAGCCTACATGGTTGAACAAGAAACACTACAGGCTAGGAGGGAAGCCGAAAGGCAAAAATAATTAAAAGATTTTTCTATTCCCAAAACTGCCTATGCACAACACCCAGTCATACATCCTGACATTCTTGACCCCCAATTCAAAATCCAAACCCAATGGATCACCATGATCCAAGCAAACTCATTCTCTGGCAACAATGGAGAAAGTTGCCAAGATCATCTTCAAAGGTCATTGACCTTTGTTCCTTGAATAAACTCCTAGGTGTCTCTAAAGATGCAATCCACCTTAGATTGTTCAAGTACTCTCTCACCGGCCAAGCTAGTAGCTGGTACAACACCATGGAGAGTGAGGAACATGTTACAACTTGGGAGGTCCTACAAAATAAATTTCTAGAAAAAAATTACCCTCCTTCTCTCACTTATGAAATTAGGGGACAAATCACCCACTTTTCTATGTCCCTAGGAGAATACCTAGGAGAATAATAAAAAAGGTTCAAAGACTTGCTTAGAAAATGTCCTCATCATGATATCTCTCAAGCCCAACTCATAGAAATCTTCTATCATGGTGTTCACGATGACACCAAGGTTTTCCTTGATTCCTCATCTGGAGGAAATTTCATGCACCAAAGTCTAACTAGTGCATGGGAGGTTGTTAAACGTGCTTCTAAAACAAGGGCTAGACAGGGAATTGGTGGGATCCTTAAGGTAGCCAAAGATGAAGTTGATCCTAACATCCAAAACATAACAGAAAGCCTTAAATTAATTGCTCTAAAATAAGATTGTTTAGAGTCATCCCTAGGCACCTATAGAGAGTTACCTCGAAAAATAAAAGTTGTAGACTCTCTTAGGGGCATCTTCCAAGGATATGATCTCACCACCTTACACTTCCAATATCTTTACAACACCCCCATGCAACCTAAATTAGGACAACAATTGGAGGACCTAAATTCTATACACACCATACCTGGCATGGGCTATTGCAGCCCCAATCAAACTAGAAACCATCATGGATTTCAATATGGGAACCTTTCTGGTGCTAAAAACTCTAGCCAACTCCAATCCCAACAAAGGCCTCCCTACCCTCAAAAGAATAATCAACCACCACCTAGTTTCCCATACAACAATCAAAGGCATTTTGGGAACCAAGGGAACTACCAAGGCAATCACCAAAACTGACCACCATACCAAGGACAAAAATTTCAAAACTTGAACCTCCCTCCTCAAAATCTCAATCATCCACCTCCTTAACCACCACCAAATGTTCCTACTCCCCCTCCCTCAGCTAATGAAAGGATAGCTGCCTTGGAACAAATCATCATTGCCCAACAAGCTCATCAAAAGGCAACTGATGCTCAATTAGCTCGCCTATTTTCCCAACAGAAACCCCCTACTGGCACTTTTGTTGGACAGCCTGAAAATAACCCTAAACATTCTGTACAACTCAAGGTTGTCTCTACTCATTCGGGAAAGGTGCACTCCCCTCCTCCTTTAGAATAACCTTCATCTATACCTTTAGATTTGAGGGTGAAGACATGGTGGTTGACGAACCTGAAACTACACATGAACAAACCATCCCTGAGCCCCCACAGATAGAAGTTGAAGAACCCATCTACAAACCACGACCTCCCTATCAAGCCCGCCTTAAACAAACAAGGCTCGACACTCGTTTCATGAAATTTAGGGAGGCCATGAAAAAATTACATGTTCATATCCCCTTCCTTGATGCTTTAGCAGACATGCCTGCCTGGTCTAAATACATGAAATCTCTCTTTACCAGGAAGTATGCCACAGAAGAATATGAGAGTGTAAAACTCACTAGGACCACTTCAAACATAATCCAAAGTAAGATGCCTAAAAAATAGAAGGACCCTGGTTCTTTTGGAATAGGGTTCTTGTAATGACCCCGCCTTCCGGTAACCCCCAATTAAGGAAGACCAGGAGGTCAGAGCCGCTGTCCCAATTTTCAGATCAAAGGTTCGACAAATAATCAATAATAATTATCAAATTCTACCAGACTATACTAAAAAGTTGTGATAAAATACAATTTTGCATACCTTCTGAAAACTTGGATCTCTAAACTTCTATCCGCATATGAATTCTATTCTAACTAATCCTCCTTGCACTATAATTCATGTATTCACAATATGCCAATTTACTGTTTGTCCTTTTGGGTTTATACCTAAAATGCCGACAAAAAAAACGTCAGTCAGCATAAAGCTGGTATGTGGGGGAAACAATAATTACGCAATTAATAACAACATATTGCAGTCAATTACAATTTAACAAACAACTTTACATTTAAAATATAACTGCTCAATCCATACACACCCTATCCTCTGCGCTGTCCCTACAGTGGACCTAGATGCTACTCTCCTTATGGTAGATTCCCATTAAACCCCTCATGATCCTACCTAACAGGTGAATCAATTTCTAGGGTTGAGTCACATTGCACTACCCATAGGTAGCCCACTCCTTAACTCATGGTGTGCTAAAGAGTCTCATGGCACTACACGTGGGTAGCCTAATTTCTAACTCATGATAGCCTATACCTTACTCTAGGTTACCCTTTTTTTTAGCATTTGCAAAGCCACAGCGGAGGACCAGAATCTGAGCCAGTCATGTATACATATTTATGGTGATCATCATAGTCACTTTATAGTTGCATGAAATAAAAGTCATCCAAGCATTTATTTTCAGGCAACCGATAAAACCTCTGGGAATCGCCGTGAAACTAAAATGATTAACCATAAGCGTAATTGCATACCTGTGAGGCTGATTTGAGATAGAATAATCCAATCAATCAAGAAATCCAAATAGGCAAGCAAGCACACAATGAGATCCTGAAATATGCATACAATTTCCTATTATTGATCATGCCATCAAGATCTATTAAACCTAGCCCACTTACTAGGGTTTCTAGTCCACTTTTAGAATTTCCATTGCAATCAGGGTTTCACTTCCTTTTTTTTACTATTTTAAACCCTAATTTTATACAATTACTCACAAACCCTAATTCTCTCATCTATTCTTCATGAAAGATATTAAGGTTACCTTTTAACAATATATAACCCTAATTTCATATTAAAGACACAATTAAACATCAATTAAGTCCAATATGCCTCTTTTCATTAAAACTACTAATTTTATCCTTTTAATTCATGACAAGATCTTTAGGCCCATTTATCATCTTTGGTTCCTTCTGGATTAACAACTCATAGTTCATTATGATCTAATTCACATATGAACTATTTATCATTAATTCCATCTTTATCCATTAGAAAAATGCTTATTTCCATATTAAGGGTATTTATTCACAATTAAGAACCTTTATACTCGAAATAGCTTAGAACTATCAGATCTCAACTTTATTCATTAATTTGAATCGTTAAAGCCATTAAGAGTCACAATGACTAACATTCGGGTTTCAAAGCCCATTAAAGCATATTTATGCACATGAAACTCTAAATTAAACCAATTACGTGCAAAGTTCATCCTTTTTGTTTTTAATGTACCTTTTTATAATTAACAGGTTAATACCAACTTTAATCATCCATTAAACCCTACTAAATACATTAATCATCTCAAAATAGGGTTTCTTAATCATTAAAGCATTAAAGTTGATAACTTTCACTACTTTTAGAATTTCAATAGGAATTAGTTTCTAAAACTATTTTTAATGATTTCCCCTCATTTTTCTGAGCAACTTTCATATTTTATGCGTATCCATCCGAGCTACCAATATTTAAATATGATTTTTGCAAGAATAACTTACTTGGACCAATGGGAGGCCGCCACGTCGGCCAAGTCATGCAACGTAGCTCGGCTAGATGGAAATATAATGGAATGTCCTTTTTACCCTCACGTAAGTTGATCATTCAGTAATGCTCGGAGGGGCAAAATGGTCAAACACATTGGACCTTCTTCTTCCTCCTCGCGACGCCGCACTGTTGCCGCCCTAGCCATGACCTGCGCAACTCCTTCTCCTTCCCTGGACCCCGATGGACATCGGAGTTGGTTCCTTCCTCTCTGTCACCCTCCGCAGCACCTATAGGTTCTCCAAGTTGCTGCCGACGTGGCAGGAAATGGACTGGGCATACCTGCAACTAGGCCGCCCTATGCAGCTGAGCTGCTGCTGCCGTGGCCAGCTAGGGTGAGGGACGCTCACCCAAACACCTCATGTTGTTGTGGAAGCAGCAAGCCTCCCTCGCTACTCCTCCCCAGCCCCTTATTGCTCCAGGTTAGGGCTATGCTCAAGGGTTAGGGTTTGAATACAAAGAACAAGAAGAAGAAGAAGAAGAAGAAGAAGAAAGAAAGGTACATGGGATCTCTCTCTTGGACTTGAACCAGGGCTCTACCCTTTATATAGGGGTGGGTGTCCACGCCCTAAGATGACCATCCGTGAGTCAATAAGTTCTTTTCCCAATAGGAACCCTATTTCTTCAAGGAGAAGTAATCTTCTCTCTCCTATTTATCTTCTTAATATCCCTTATTTAATGGATAATTAGAAATAAAAAAATTATCTCTTTCATTATCTCTAGCCTTGTCTTTAATCTATTGGCCATGAAAATCTATTTTCTTAAAGCAAATAACATCTCTTTTTGATATTATCAAAAAGTCATTAATGATGTATCACATTATCCTCTTATTTTGTTAATATTTTCCGTTTCTCTTTATTTGTCTCCATTGGGGCTCCTTGGACCCCAATAATCTCTAATATTTTGAAATCCCTTTTTAGTGGATACTTATTATCCTTCTAGATGCATCTATATCCATAATTTCTCATTATCTTATTCATTTCTTTAGTAAAATATCTCTTTTTTGAGGATTTCTCTTTATCTCTCTTTTTATTTTCCTTATTGAAATTCCTTTTAACATTAGGAACCTTAAGGATACGAAAATCCACCAAGGATAACTCAATTATACCTCTTTCCACTTATTTTCCACATTTTATCATTGTTTTCAATTTCTTTCTTAATAAAGAAATATTTAATTGCTCTTTTCTTCTTGTTGTTGCATTATCTTTGCAACTTTGGACTCCTTGGGACCCAAGGAACCCAAGAGTCATGAAATCCAACATTGGATTATATTCTTTTGCCTTCTATAGGTTTCTACATCTTTCTTTTCTCAGATTCTCAATTGTTCATTTACTAATCGAATTTCCTTGTTATTGGGCTCAATAGCCAATAAAGCCCACAAAACAACCAACAAGGCTATTGTAAACGAAATCCTTTTATTCAAAACAAATTATATCATTATTTGTTCAAATATCTTTAATAGTTGAAATTACTTTTCTCACCAAAAGAACCCAAAAATTGGGGTTGTAACATCCTTCCCCTCTTATAGGAATTTTGTCCTCAAAATTCCATCAAGCAAACAAACAATTCAGGATAAGACTTTTCCATGTCCATCATTGGCCCCTATGTGGCTTTACCTTATCCATGGTGCTTCCAAAGAACCTTTATCATCACATATTCTTTTCTCTGAGTTCTTTCACCTTGGCATCTATAAACCTCACAGGTGACTCAGGTCATTTCAACCTCCCTTGGAGCTCACTAGGTTCATTGCTCGGCACATGGCCTGGGTACCTCACATAGTGCTCTAAATTGGACACATGGAACTCATCACACATTACTTTATCATGAGGGGTTAGGCCAAACATAACCTTCTCCACCAATCCATCTCAAATGGACCCATATATCGGGGACTCAGCTTCCTCAGTTGTAGCTTAGAGGGGTCGGATGTTCACATCACATACTCTCCCACAGTGAATTGCATGTCATTCTGCTTTGCATCAGCTCATGACTCATGTCGCCCCTGGGCTCTCTTTTTCAGCCATTGCAAGATCAAAGTGACTTCATCTGCACACACTGTGGTCTTTTCTGACCTTCGCGAGGTCCCTTTACCAACATCACCATAATGAAGTGGTGACCGACACAACCTCCCTTACAGAGCTTCTTTACACCCCGATACTGGCTATGGTGGTTATCATTACATCTTACAGAGGACATGAACTGTCTTCATGTATCACCTTGAACAAGCACACATGTTCTCATCAGACCCTCTAGTCTGGATTATACTAACCATTATTTAGGGGTGATAAACTGTACTAACATCGAGTTCTTCATGTATCTACTTCCACCTAACGGAAGTGTATCTTTAGGTCATACTCAAGATCTTTTGAACTCGCATCATGATGTAGTTGAACCATCTCTCTTACTTGTAGTTCAACCGGATCTATCTCCTGATAGTATTCTTTCTTTCTCATGTCTTCTAGGTAAGGTGATCTACCATAACCCATATTGCATCTTGAACTTCCTTGGTCTAGGGGAGACTTATCTCAACATCCATAGTGATGACTCCCATTCCCTTTCGAGGACTCTTTTTCCTCTATATCAATACACTGGGTTACTGGTGTTCGTCCCTCACCTCCTGGATTTCATGGCGACAAGCCACGTGCATCTTTGTACACTTTTCATCTTAGGCATCAAAGTACTTCTACCACTTGTTATCTCAGTAGTACCATGGTGTATGATGAACTTAAAATCATGATCTCCTGTATTGTCATGATTCCTCAAGATCGATTCCTCAGAAACCCTAAACCACTCTAATCAGGGTTTCATTGCCTTCTTTTCCATAGAAGTGCATCTAAGGTTCTACAACCATCCTTTTATTGTATCAAGCCCTAGGTTGGCTAACCAAACAACCACTAACTTGATCAACTGATATCGTTACATCTGAGTGTTAGCCAAACATATCTCACAAACTTAGGGTTGACCTAACAACCTCTTCTAGCCTCTAGCTAAACTAGGCAGTTGCACCTCAACTAGAGCATCCATTACCACCTCACATCCTTCTGTGTAAGGTAATGCTAAAGACATACACCTTCATGTATTCCGCTTATCATATCATCTCAAACTCTAAGTCTATCTTTATCAAAAAAAAACTCTGAGCTCATCCTCTTAGTTTTCAAACTCAACCTTGTATAACTTGCAAATTCCACATAGCTCACATAAAACATCTTCACGAGATGACTACCTTAGTCCTCTTGATGTATGTAAACCATCTACATATCGTTTACTCCACAAGGGTATGTTATCATCTCTGTCCTCATACCTCATAGCAACGTTCCAACTCACGTCATCTTTATTCTTGGTGTAGGGCATGTGTACTATCATATCTCTCACTCCCGTAACAAGAGGAAATGAGCATTTGGCGGCCGTCCAAACACAAAGTTCTTCCTATTCCAATAGTAGAGATGGTACATCCCACATTGCTAATACACCTTCAAACTAAGTTGAAACGTGCAACTTATGTCTCTACATCACGATCATCTCGATATCAAAATTACTTCCATGTAGAACTGGTCTCGAACCTACTTGGGTCCACTCACATTCCTTGGTCATCTCCTCTAGTTCTTTAGGGTGTCGGCACTTTTGGGGTCATCCCTCTTCCCTTATGCATCCAGAGAGTGCCCTACTCATCTTCCCTTTGGGTCCCATGAGTTCATGAAGGTGATCAATCTCCTAACCCATGGCCCTCAGACCATGATAGTTGTTACCTCCCGACCCTATGGTCATGTGCAACTAGGGAATCAGGAAACTCCTACTTCCATCAGTATTATCCCTACCTGACCCTAGGATAGACTTAGGATTCTATTATAGTACATGTCCAACTTAGAACCTTACCCAAGCCTTCATCATCTCTCTCTGCATTAATGGGTTCTCTTTCATCCTTTCATTGGGGTCATGGTGACCTGCCTACCTTGGTCAGGCCCCATACCGGTTACCTCCATGGTAACACATCCACATGCACTCAGACATGGTTATCTTTGGGTCTACAGGTTCATTCTCATACCATGTACTTTTCATTTAGCTTCCCAAGATCCTATGAGACCTTCTTAGGTTACTTCAAAACCAACAGAAACTGGTATACCCCCTACAAAAGGGTCCCTCTCCCAGGATGGGAGGAAACTATCTCTTGATAACAAATAAGGTCACAAACATCCTTATGTCTAGGGTCTACATCATGCTTAACCCTAGAAAGCTACTAAGGCACAAGCAGACCACCTACTAAACCATGCTAGGTCACACTTGTTCTCATCCTCAACATTGGATCAAGAACAAACCTTCCCATGTCATCAACTTAGCTGTGAGGGGTTCATCAAACACACCTTAAACTGAAGGGGTTTCCCTTTCTTCTAAACATGAGGAGAAACTCAAATCTCATCAGGAGTGTTAGGTACACCACTTCCCCTCTTAGGCCTAGGAACCCTAGGTTCACTTCTTTGACATCCAACCACTTGCTCAACTTTTAACCACGAGCCAAGCATGTACAAGGTATGACATGCACTTCCTGTCATCCTTCTACCTGAGCAATACATCAAAGTGGAGTCATCCTCAAGGACAACCAACTAGGTGTAAGGCCTTACAACTTGCTACCAAGCCTCTCCATGGTCTAAGGAACTCTTTTTCCCATCTCAGAAGGTAAACATCTATACCATAGGCACATAGGTACATGAAGCCTCATCCTCTCTCTAAGGTTTGGTTCCTCTAAAGGCAACCAAAATATCATCAGCCTCCAAGGATCATGCATGAGGCAACCGCAACCATCCACTTAGGTCGCATCATCCTCAACTCCCCACTTTTCCTCATATCTCGGAGTCAAACTTATGTTTGCTCAAGATTATCCATATCTCTTTATGGTTATCTCATAAGCTATCCATCATACTCTCCTGGCTAGGGTTTTGACCTACTTCCTGAACTACTTGACGTACTCTGGGTGCATACTATGCCATGCTCATATAATCTCATGGGGTTTCCATAGGTTCTTCACTAACCTCATCATTGAAGGAGCTATCCTTCACTCTAACATGCATGGCCCTTCCCAGGGTTGGGTCTCCAAGGGTACTACGTCATCCAACCTCTCATTGCTCATATGGGCATCCAAAGGCATGTCCACACTCACACCTGGTCTACCATGACATCTAACTCATCATGTCATCTCTCTCTCTAACCACCACTTAGGGTTAGGTTTAGCATCATCCTCAGAGGGTGTGCTAGGTATCTACTTAAAATGGAGGTCTCTACCTCTAAGACTAACTTTCTCCACTCATTCTCCTGACAAGGAGGTGTAGCCTCAGGTCTCTCCTGAGGGCATGACAACTTATGTCATACGTCCTAAGCATGTATCTATTCTTTAGTTTATGCTTAATCTATTAAGCTTATGTCCATGACATCTTATTTACATGCTTTTCATTAATTTGGTGGAGGATTCCTTAAACCTTATCAACCTTACCCATACCTCAAGAGGGTGAGGAAAAGAGAGATAACCCTAATCCTTATAATCCTTAACAGCATTTGAGTTGAGAAGGGATGAGCAAGATGAGCGAGTCGTAAAGGTATCTTATTTTGAGTCAAATCCTAAGACATTGGCCAGGCAGTCACACTAATCCGGGAGTCCTCGTATTCTGACTAGTGGTGCGGAGGAAAATCTTGCCAGCCCCCGGACGTGATCCTTTTCTAGACACCTCTGTCTTTCGAAAAATCCTCTAATAACTCCCTTGGGTTCTACAGAGTTTGTAAAATTTAATAATTATTACAGATTAAATGAGGAACCTTTGCTCTTATACCAAATGTAATGACCCTGCCTTCCGGTAACCCCCAATTAAGGAAGACCAGGAGGTTAGATCCGCTATCCCAATTTCCGGATCAAAGGTTCGACAAATAATCAATAATAATTATCAAATTCTACCAGACTATACTGAAAAGCTGTGATAAAATAAAATTTACATACCTTCTAAAAACTTGGATTTCTAAACTTCTATCCGCGTATGAATTCTATTCTAACTAATCCTCCTTGCACTATGATTCATGTATTCACAATATGTCAATTTACTGTTTGTCCTTTTGGGTTTGTACCTAAAACGCCGACAAACAAAATGTCGGTCAGCATAAAGATGGTATGTGGGGGAAATAATAATCGTGTAATTAATAACAACATATTGCAGTCAATTACAGTTTAACAAACACCTTTATGTTTTAAATATAGTTTCTTGATTCATACACACCCTGTCCTTTGTGATGTCCCTATAGTGGACCTGGATGCTACCCTCCTTATGGTAGATTCCCATTAAACCCCTCATGATCCTACCTAACAGGTGAATCAATTTCTAGGGTTGAGTCACATGGCACTACCCGTAGATAGCCCACTCCTTAACTCATGGTGTGCTAAAGAGTCTTATGGCACTACACGTGGGTAGCCTAATTTCTAACTCATGATAGCCTAGACCTTACTCTAGGTTACCCCTTTTCTTAACATTTGCAAAGCCACGGAGGAGGACCAGAATTTGAGCCAGTCATGTATACATATTTATGGTGATAATCATAGTCACTTTATAGTTGCATGAAATAAAAGTCATCCAAGCAGTTATTTTCAGGCAACTGATATAACCTCCGGGAATCACAATTAAACTAAAGAGATTAACCATAAGCGTAACAACATACCTGTCAGGATGATTTGAGACAGAATAATCCAATCAATCAAGAAATCCAAATTGGCAAGGAAGCACACAATGAGATCCTGAAATATGCATACAATTTCGTATTATTGATCATGCCATCAAGATCTATTAAACCTAGCTCGCTTCCTAGGGTTTCTAGTCCACTTTTAGGGTTTCCATTGCAATCAGGGTTTCACTTCCTTTTTTTACTATTTTAAACCCTAATTTATACAATTACTCACAAAACCTAATTGTCTCATCTATTCTTCACGAAAGATATTAAGGTTACCTTTTAACAACATATAACCCTAATTTCATATTAAAGACACAATTAAACTTCAATTAAGTCCAATATGCCTCTTTTCATTAAAACTACCAATTTTATCCTTTTAATTCATGACAAGATCTTTAGGCCCATTTATCATCTTTGGTTCCTTCTGGATTAACAACTCATAGTTCATTATGATCTAATTCACATATGAACTCTATTTATCATTAATTCCATCTTTATCCATTAGAAAAACCCTAATTTCCATATTAGGGTATTTATCCACAATTAAGAACCTTTATAATCGAAATAGCTTAGAATTATCATGTCTCAGCTTTATTCATGAATTTGAATCGTTAAAGCCATTAAGAGTCACAATGACTAACATTAGGGTTCCAAGGCCCATCAAAGCATATTTATGCACATGAAACTCTAAATTAAACTAATTATGTGAAAAGTTCATCCTTTTTATTCTTAATGTACCTTTTTATAATTAACATGTTAATACCAACTTTAATCATCCATTAAACCCTACTAAATACATTAATCATATCAAAATAGGGTTTCTTAATCATTAAAGCATTAAAGTTGATAACTTCCACTAATTTTCAAATTTCAAGAGGCATTAGTTTCTAAAACTATTTTTAATTATTTCCCCTCATTTTTCTGAGCAACTCTCATATTTTATGTGTATCCATCTGAGCTACCAATATTTAAATATGATTTTTGCAAGAACAACTTACTTGGACTAATGGGAGGCCGCCACATCGGCCAAGTCATGCAACATAGCTCGGCTAGATGGAAATATAACGGAATGTCCTTTTTACCCTTGCGTAATTTGATCGTTCAGTAATGCATGGAGGGGAAAAATGGTCAAACGCACTGGATCTTCTTCCTCCTCGCGACGGCGCACTGCTGCCGCCCTAGCCGTGACCTGCGCGGCTCCTTCTCCTTCCCTGGACCCCGATGGCCACCAACGGTGGTTCCTTCTTCTCTGTCACCCTCCTCTGCACCTATAGGTGCTCCAAGTTGCTACCGAGGTGGCGAGAAATGGACTGGGCAGACCTGCAACTCAGCCGCCATATGCAGCCGAGCTACTGTTGCCGCAGCCAGCTAGGGTGAGGGGACGCTCACCCAAACACCTCGTGCTATCATGGAAGCAGCAAGACTCCCTCGCAACTCCTCCCCAACCCCTTATTGCTTCAGGTTAGGGCTACACTCAAGGGTTAGGGTTTGAATACAAAGAACAACAAGAAGAAGAAGAATAAAGAAGGGTACGTGGGATCTCTCTCTCTTAGACTCAAACTAGGGTTGTACCCTTTATATAGGGGTGGGTATCCACACCCTAAGATGACCATTCGTGAGTTAACAAGTTCTTTTCCCAATTGGAACCCTATTCCTTTAAGGAGAAGTAATCTTCTCTCTCCTGTTTATCTTCTTAATATCCCTTATTTCATGGATAATTAGAAATATGAAATTTATCTCTGTCATTATCTCGATCCTTGCCTTTTTAATCTATTGGCCATGAAAATCTAGTTTCTTAAAGAAAATAACATCTCTTTTTGATATTATCAAAAAGTCATTAATGATGTATCACATTATCCTCTTATTTTTTTTATTATTTGTTGTTTCTCTTTCTTTTTCTCCATTGGGGCTCCTTGGACCCCAAGAACCTCTAATATTTCGAAATCCCTTTTTAGTGGATACTTATTATCCTTCTAGATGCATCTATATCCATAATTTCTCATTATCTTATTCATTTCTTTAGTAAAATATCTCTCTTTTGAGGATTTCTCTTTATCTCTCTTTTTATTTTTTTTATTAAAATTCCTTTTAACATTAGGAACCTTAAGGATACGAAAATCCACCAAGTATAACTCAATTATACCTCTTTCCACCTATTTTCCACATTTTATCACTGTTTTCAATTTCTTTCTTAATAAAGAACTATTTAATTGCTCTTTTCTTTTCTTGTTGCATTATCTTTGCAACTTTGGACTCATTGGGACCCAAGGAACCCAAGAGGCACGAAATCCAACTTTGGATTATATTCTTTTGCCTTCTAGAGGTTTCTACATCTTTCTTTTCTCAAATTCTTGATTATTCATTTACTAATCGAATTTCCTTGTTATTGGGCCCAATAGCCAATAAAGCCCACAAAACAACCAACAAGGCTATTGTAAACGAAATCCTTTTATTCAAAACAAATTATATCATTATTTGTTCAAATATCTTTAATAGGAGAAATTACTTTTCTCTCCAAAAGAACCCAAAAATTGGGGTTGTAACAATGCTACTTAGGTGGCAATGTATGTAGAAAAGGCTTAGATGATTTAGGAGCTAGTATATCCATCATGCCCTACAACCTTTGCAAAAGATTAGGATTCAATGACATGTTACCCACAGCCATGACCATTCAATTGGAAGACTCATCCATGACCAAACCCATGGTAATCATAGAAGATACTCCATTTAAGGTTGGGAAATATGCTTATGTCCCATGTGACTTTGTGATCATGGACATCAAAGAAGATTTTTTCTACCCACTCATTTTTTATGATCCCTTCTTAGCCACATCCCGGGCCTTGATTGACGTCGAGGCTGGAACCATTCTGTTAATATTAGGGAGGAAAAACCTAGAGTTTAGGGTATTTGAAAGCATGAAAGGGCCTAGTTTCCAGGAAGAGGTCTATCTCCTTGACTGTATTGACAAACTATCTCAACTAAGGCAGGAATGGGAGTTAGTTGATGACCCCCTACACAACTCTCACTGGCCCTCCTGAATGTGACTTTGATAATGAACAATTACATCAATGTAAAGCTCATTTAGATAATTTTGAGGAGATTCCTAATGCTAAAATTGAGGACCTTAAAATAATCTCCATAATGGAAGAAAACCCTAAACCACCTAAGGCCCTAGAAATGAAGACTCTTCCCATAGGTTTGAAATATGTTTTTCTTGATGAACAACAATTGTTCCCTATCATCATAAATTCTGACCTTACCCTTGAACAAGAAAACATACTTATGGGAGAACTTAGAAAAAGAAGAATTGCCTTAGGGTACAAAATGACAGATTTAGTTGGGATAGATCAATCTATATGCATTCACAAAATCCCAATGATAGAAGACAACAAAACCTCCCGGGATCCACAACAAAAACTCAACCCAAACATGAAAGAAGTTGTCTGTCTAGAAGTGATCAAATTTTTGACTGCCGGAATCATCTACCCCATCTCTGACTTCCCATGGGTCAATCTGGTCCAAGTTGTTCCCAAAAAGGGGGGGGGCACTATCATTAGAAATGATAAGAATGAACTTATTCCCACTCACACTGATATAGGACGGAGAATGTGTATTGACTATAGGAAGCTCAACCAGGAAATTAGGAAAGACCAATTCCCACTTCCCTTCCTAGATCAAGTTCTTGAATGCTTAGCCCATCAACAATACTTTTGTTATCTAGATGGTTACTCGGGATCTTATCAGATTCCTATCCATCCTGAAGATCAAGAAAAGACAACCTTCATATGTCCCTTTGGCACTTACGCATTCAGACAAATGCCCTTCGACTTATGCAATGCACCAGCCACCTTCCAACGGTGTATGTCAGCTATCTTTGTAGGATTCACCGAAACTATAATTGAGGTTTTCATGGATAACTTCTCCATTTATGGAGACAGTTTTGGCTCTTGCCTTAGAAATCTCACCCTTGTTCTTGATAGATGTGTTGAGTCACACTTAGTCCTTAATTAGGAGAAGTGTCACTTCATGGTTAAGGAGGACATTGTTCTAGGCCATAGAGTAAGCAACCAAGGCATAGAAGTTGGCAAGGCTAAAATTGATGTCATCACCAAGCTTCTACCCCTGACCTCAGTCAAAGACATTTGAGCATTTTTGGGACATGTTGGGTTCTATCAGTGATTCATCCACAACTTCTCCAAAATCACCAAACATCTCACCAACCTTCTTCAAAAGGAGGTTCCCTTCAATTTTGACAAAGCCTGCATGGATAGTTTTCGATGTTTGAAAAATGCTCTCACTACCACTCTAATAATTCGTGCACCAGACTGGGCCCTACCCTTTGAAATCATGTGTGATGCTAGTTAATTTGTTGTAGGACCCATCCTAGGATAGTGAGTTGATAAGAAACATCATGTCATATATTATGCATCCAAGACCTTAGATGAAGCTCAGTGAAATTACACTATCATCAAAAAAGAAATGCTACCCATTGTCTATGCTTTTGATAAATTTTTCTCATACTTAGTTGGCTCCAAAGTCATTGTTTACACTGATCATGCAACCATTCGCTACCTCATGACTAAGAAGGATGCCAAACCTAGACTCATAAGGTGGATTTTTCTATTGCGAGAGTTTGACCTAGAGATCTTAGACAAAAAAGGGTCTAAAAACATCATGGCTGATCACCTAAGTCGACTTAGCTATAGTCAATCTGATGATACCCCCCGTAAATGAATCCCAACCTGATGACCAATTGCTTAAGGTAGACTCCTAATTTCCTTGGTTTGCGGATTTTGTAAATTATTTAGCAGTTGGTGTACTGCACCTTGAATGCAAGGGACATTCTAAAGATAAAATAATTCCATGACGTTAAAAACTACTATTGGGATGAACCTTATCTGTGTAGACTTTGTGCTGACGGTCTGTATCGTAGTTTTGTTTCCTAAGAAGAAAGCTCTAACATTTTGGAACAATGTCATTCTAGCTCTTATGGTGGGCAGATGAGTTCCCAGAAAACAACTAGGAAAGTTCTACAATGTGGGTTCTTTTGGCCCACCATCTTCAAAGACTCTTATGAATATGTGCTCTTATGTGAGCAATGTCAAAGGACGGGTAACATCTCCAAATGTGATCAAATTACCTTAACTTCTTAGAAGGAATTATAAATCTTTAATGTCTGGGGAATTGACTACATGGGCCCATTTCCTTCTTCTTATGGGTATGAACACATATTAGTTGTCATCGATTATGTGTCAAAGTGGGTTGAGGTTATACCCACTAAAACTTGTGATTCCAAACCCATTAAAAAACTCTTTAAAGACATTATTTTTCCAAGATTTGGAGTCCCGCGCACCATCATTTTTGACGGGGGATCCCAATTTTTAGAAAAAAGCTTTGAGGATTTATTGAAAAAATACAGAGTCTACCACAAAGTCACCACCCCTTACCATCCTTAAACTAGTGGGCAAGTTGAAGTATCCAATCGGCAAATCAAGTCCATCTTAGAAAAAATTATTGGTCATACTAGAAAAGATTGGGCCTTGAAAATCAATGACGCATTGTGGGCATACAGAACTTCATACAAAACACCCATAGGCACTACTCCTTTCAGGCTAATTTATGGCAAATCATGCCATCTACCGATAAAATTAGAACACAAGGCCAGCTGGGCCATCAAACACTTGAATTTTGAACTTTTGGCAACGGGAGGAAAATGCCTTTTCCAAATGAATGAATTAGATGAACTTAGAATGAATGCTTATGAGAATGTGAGAATCTACAAAGACTGAACTAAACTATGGAATGGTTGTCACATCAAACATAAGGACATTAGACAAGGTGACCATGTTCTAGTGTATAACTCCAAGTTAAGGCTTTTTTTAAAAAAAAATTAAGTCAAGATGGCATGGTCCCTACCTCATCAAATGTGCCTATCCACATGGTACTTGTCTCCTCTGGGATAAGATTTTAGGTGAATTTAAATTAAATGGGCATCGATTCAAAAGATACATAACATCTGAAGACCTTGTCGCTTCAGATACCAATAAAGGATCATTCTTGGAATACCTCAATTTAACTGACCCCCCCCCGGTCCCTCCTAGAACCTCAGCCCAAACTAGCAAGTTGATTTTTTCTTTCATGTGTCTGGCCTTCAACGTAAAAATAGGGCACTTTTTGGGAGGCAACCCAAACAATTTTTGTATGTTTATGTTTTTTTTCTTTTTCTTTCTAACATCACCACTTTTTTTTATTTTTTCTCTTTTTGGGGGGAGCATCCGCTACCATCCTTCATCATCCATGCAACGATTCCTCTTCTCCCATCTCGAATTTTGATTTTTCTCGAGATGAGCAAAGTTTTAAGTTTGGGATGGGTGTGAGTGGTACATTTCCACCCCCTTATCTTTTCCTTTCAACATCTTATTTTCCTTTGTTTTGCATATAGTTGCTTCTATATTTTCTTCTTTTATGGCCATTATCGAGTTAGACATGTTTTAATTTCTTTTATTATAAAAAGGAAATTACCTAGTCGGCCAGTTTGAATAGATGTTTATCATTTTACCCCCTTGATTTTTTTTTTTTTGCAAAATTTGTTACAAATTGCCATGTCTGAAACCACTGTGTCACCTAAGACCCCTAAATAACATCACTCCTTGGAAAAGTTGGCAAGTCATAAGGAATAGATCTGAACCAAGCATAATTTTTCCCTATATTTAAGCAATGGATTATCTTGTTATAAAATGTGTATGATGTGACTTATAAGAATACTCTAACTAAAGCAATGACACTCTCTGATAAGAAAATGGTGAAGTTATAAGCACAAGAACATCTCTTCCTTCCCTCTATTTTTTCTAAAAAAGAAAAGCAAAGAATCACCATCAGACAAAAATCAAGTTCGGGATGGCATGCTTCCCAAAATAAAAACTCCATACCCTACAAAGGGCGTGCCATCAAAAGATGACAAAAGTGTACATGAAAATAATTTGTGACTAATGTAGCCACAACTCTACAAATTCATATCCTGAGTTGAATAGATGAGGGATCAATATTTTTTCATCACTTGTTTCTCTGATTTCGCATCCCCCAATTTCATCTTGTTCTTGTAAAACAAATTACAAAAATAAAATAAAAATTGAGAGAGTCAAAGTGAAAGTAAGATGAATCCTATTTTTCTACAAAATCTCATTTTTGAAGCAACACGTGATAATTGTTTGATAGGGAATATAAAACTTTATGCTACGTGGTTCTAGAAGATTAGGTCACTTGGTTGAAAATTGGAGGTAAGGATTATAGTGATGTAACAAGGGTGAGGAATGACATATTGGGAGTATAAATTGGACTTCATTTGTAATTTAATTTTCTTGAGGACAAGCAAAGATTCAAGTCCGGGGTATTTTGATGAATGCATATTCATCATTTATTTGTGCATCATTTAGGATAATTAATCAAGACTTGTTTTGGTAATTTTATTTTAATTCAGAAATCAATTGCACGTTCATCCTCTCAATATTTCTTTTATGAATTCTTATGATATTTCTCTCATTTTTTAGGAATTATTGAAGATAAGAAGAGATGAAGGTAGGATGCATTTTAATTTTCCCGCAGTGTTGATTTAAATATATATCATACACCAAAATTGGCATAACTCTCACATACCAAGTCGGAATTTAATGCTCAAATATGATTTGGAAAGGAAATTCAAAGGCCAATAGGAAAATTATATTTTGCGGTGTACTTTTAATTCTTTAGACAGCTGGAATTTACTTGAAATTGCTGCTGTGAGAATCTGCATTAAAGAGAGTTACATGGTCAAGATAATTAAAGACAATCAAGAGTCTATTGACCAGATCTAAAAAATTCAAACTGCCAGTCCCCCCCCCTTTTTATCCCCTCTTTTGAGGGAAGCTTACACCATCCTTCTACTATAAAAGGAGGGGGGGTTCTCCAACTTTCACCATCATCTTTTGTACGAAGAATTTCCGAGCAACTATTCTCTTGTGTTCTTATATCTCATTCATCAATAAAGATCATTTGTTCAGAAGCTAAGTGTTGTTTTAATTTTTTTGTTCCTTACTTCATTTTTATTAGATATAGTCCTTCTCCTCCTTCTTCTTCTGTAGATTGGATCAAGGAAATAAGAGTCATCCATTTAATTGTCTCTAGCCAAAGGATTACTCCTTTGTTAAGTCTAGACTATGGCTAGAACTCTTTCTTCCTCCGTCTCCCTTTACTCTACAATCATGAGCGAGTAGTTTTTCTATCGAGGTATGGGAAATAAATCCTTATCCATGGTTTGAATTGAATTAAATCTTAAGAACGAATTCTATTAGATGGATTTTGGTTTTAAGAATTGATGGTCTATTGAACTGATTACTTGATTAGATCATTTGTTAATCCAGGTGAAAATGACCATGGATACCCAGATTTAGAACAATAACCAATCACATAGAGGTTTTGAAATGACCGTGGATTTATCTCGTTTTGGATGATGGACTAAGAAACATGAGAACCAGGACCAATGGGCTTATGTGGAGTTCATCTTTTGTGAATTTTAGTTAATTCACATGCTTTCATCCATTTTGTTGTTTGAAAGATTTAGTTTGATTCTCGCCTAGGTTAAGGTTGTGAAAACCCCTACAAGCCTTGATATTCCCTCATCGGAATTCAATCATCATTTGATCTACTCTTTTTACATTCTAGTCTTCCCATTCATAATATTTTTATTGTGCTAACAATCTCTACTTTTCCTTGTGATAGAGCAATTTTACTTATTGTTCGTGTAACTTAACTTCTTGCATTTCATTTCTGTTATAGCACAAATCAACCCCCAAATCCGATTTTACTTTCTGCTCCAAAAATAAAAATACCAAAAAGAAATAAAAAGGTTCAACAAAACTAATTGGGATTAGAGTCTACTATCTTAAGAATGTTGTCCTGTGGGATCGACCCTTCTATACTATCCTTAATTGGACAGTAAAAAAAGGTTAAACTCTAGGATTAATATCTTAGTGATTGTAGTGCACTTTAACACATTATTAGGCAACCAGAGAACATGGACAAAATTCACAAGCCCAGTGATGAAGGAGATGGACGACCGCCATTGTTTCTCACTATGGTTCAAGTGATTGGGAAGAAATTTACTGCCCCCTAGTTGAAAGGGTGGATGACTAGATCATGGAGACCGAGAGGTGAGCTTGAGGCCTTTATGATTTCAAATGACCTAATCTCAACATGTTTTGATAATAAAATGAATTACAACAAAGCCTTCAATTGTAGCCTTTGGTTCTTTGATGACCAATTGGTGTTGGTCAAAAAATGGACCCCTGAAGCCAACATCAAATGTATTTTATTCAAGGCCACTCCAATTTGGGTTTCCCTACCCGACATGGGAAAACATTGGTCGACTAGGACCATTGCTATCATTGCCAATGCGATTGGTGATCCCAGATATATGGATAGAAAGGTTGATGGATCTTAACTGGAATGTGCCTACTTCTATGTGGATATCTCAGTAGAAATTGAGCCTCCTCCTCTTATCATGGTGGAATTATTGGATAGAGGGGAATGGGAGATTAAGGTCAAATATGAAGCAATGTTTGAAAGATGTGAGAAATGCAAAGTCTTTGGCCTCGGTCATGGAGGCTGCCCTAAGAGTGTATTATGACCCCACTATTTTCGTCTTCCATTGTTACCATCAATGCCAAAGGCAAGGAGTCAAAAATAGATCAGGGAAGTCAATGCCGGCGTAGAGTCACAAAGTGATTTTTCAACATGTTGCTAATACAATGATGCTTATATCTGATTCTTCTACTAATTAGGAAGTCATTATTCTGGAAGAAAGAGAGGTAGTTGTTGAAATGCCTATGACACCTGACATACCTTATGAGGTCAACTGGTTGGTCCTCATGGAGACTGATGGTGACTAGGGGAACATGGTTGATGAGAATATATTTGTTTTTTTTGGATCAAATCAACAATCATGAGATTCCAGTAGTAAGGAGTGAAAGTAGAAGCCTGCAGCAGACAAGACACTTGACCGCAAAGAGAAAGAAGAAAAAGGTATTGAAATCCAGAAATGGAGGAGGGAACTCCAACGTGTCACAATGACTATCCTCACATGAAATGTGTGAGCCACATCCCTACCAAAGATGCAGGGGAATTTGAGAGTTATTCTCAACATGATCAACAAGGAGGTAATCCTTTTCCTAGAAACTAGAATAAGAAGAGTAATAGTTGAAAGGGTCAAATTTACCTTTCCTAGGCACTTGAGCTACTTATCTAACCTTGAGGCATGTTGTGATGGAGTTCTCTTTTAGAACCTTTTGAATGCTTAATGACATAAGTGAACTCATGTATTAGATTATATTGAGAGTACCAAGTGGATTGAAAAAAGTTGAAAATCCAATGATGTCAATATTATGTTTAAGATCCATACATTTATGCCTTTTTGAAGTTTTTATTTGAGTGACCATATAGCTGAGTTTTGTCACCAATTTGATTATAATGTATCTTGAGAGATTTAGAACTATGGTTAAAATTTGGTGACTATTTGAGTATCCTAGAGGAAGTTATCTAGGTTTGAATATTATGAAATAATGTACATTATTGGTGATTTATAGACCTAAGTTCTGACTGGAACTAGTGTCATGTGCCCATTTAGTTTGGGCAGGTTGCATGGAAAATTGATGACCTTAGATGGTAAATCCAATGGTTGTGGCCTTTGAGAAGGGAGAGCCACAGATTGACCTTGTAGAGGGGTTGTGCTGAGCCCTTGGAAGAAGAACCAACAACCCTAATTTCGTCTTGTACCTAACAGTTACGGTTGTGTTGTGGGTAGTGATAGACCATGTCTTTGTAGTCATGGATCATGGTTGGAGGTACTTTTTTGAGAGGGTAGTAAACTTAAAATCGTCAAATGTGACCTTTTTGACCCATACTTCATCATCTCTGGTGGTGGTTAGAAGGAGAAGAACTACCTCCATTCTCCATGCTCTCTACCATGATGATCAGGTGGTGACGGAGGAAGAGAATGGAGATAAGAGGGTGTCTAGAGGGAATCCATAAGTGGAAACAATGGGTAAGACGAGTAGAGTTCTTTTCTGATCTTTCTGTGTTTGCCAATGCTAGAGTTGATGGAGGTCGAGGTCACCCTTGTCGGAGAAAAAAGGTATGGATGGGGGAGCTTCAACGGTCCCTTATACCACAAACTATGTAACTATATAGATTCATGTACTTCCACTGAAGCCTTTAGATGCCTCATATGCAAGCTTTGAATCAGAGAAGCCTAGTTCCCCTTTTCCACTCATCACCGCAACGGCGGCAATCACCCGCAGCTATGGATAGGGTCCAGCAGCATGACGACGGCTGGGCAACTACTGTGATCATGTGAGAATGTGGGGGAGAGAGAGATTCAAAGATTACAAGGAGGAGGCATTGATCGATTGCTAACCGTAGGTGAGGCGGCGCCCTTGTACAACAGAGAATGGAAGGTGTGTTTCATGCATCATTGGATCGCGAGAAAGAGAAAGGAAGGGGAAAGAAAATGAATCAGGTCCAAGCCAGGAAAACCAACCCAAACCCTAATAGACCGGCCAACTCAATGCGAGGTAGGACCTAAGAGTCGTGCCCATCCTTGTGCCACATGGAAGATCCGGATTGGCCACAAATATGTAAATACCCAAAAATGCCCAGATTTTGTATAATTCATAGAAATTTTTCTGATTATCAGAAAATACAAACAAGAGACCGAAATTCTAAGAAAAATGTGTAGAACTAAATGAAACAATAATATCAGTATTTTGAAGATTAATTATCAATAATATAATGTCATTTGTGAAATGCTTATATCATGCGTTATAAATAACAAATGATGGCTAGAAATTATAAAAATATGTCACTAAGTCTATAATCATATTTAGAATTCATCTGATGTCAGAAATTATAATGTTGGTTCAAAAAAATCATGTAATTTTCTTAATGTGTCTAATTAGGGCTAATAACCCTAATTAATGTGTAATAAATACAAATATGCTCAAGACACCCTCGGAATTGTAGAGTAAGCTTATATTAGTAACTGGAATCTAATATATAATTATGAGATTGTAATTATTTATATCTGGAATCTAATATATAATTATGAGATTGTAATTATTTATATAAATCATGTTACATGTTAAATGAATCTTAAATGATAATACATGTAATCTAAGGTTAGTTTGTGCACATAAGTACATGCAATAGAATAATCAGATGATGTATCTTAACTTGGAATCCAAGACCACTAATATAATACCAGTAACCTAATTCCAAGAAGATAAGACAAGTAATGATACACATCTTCTAATGAGATAAGGTAAACCCTAAAATGGATATAACTAGGGTTAAGGTGATGAGAACCTGATGGTGATATATGATCTTATCTTAATCAGGTTTAACAAGGATATAGTTGACATAAGGAATGTGGTGATTAGGTTTGTCTTTCTATGATCAAGTTACACCATTACCTCTTAATTGCCTTATTATTTAGTATGGTTGTATTATATGTGTAGTAAAATACTTGGCATATGATATTGGATGAAATGATTGATCTTGTATGATATATTGCTTATTTGTCCATACTTATGGCTATGAACACATGAAACATAATATATTGGTTCCATTATATGAAAGCACTAAACTCTTAGGTAGTACAGTGCTTGGAAAGTGATTTCAAACTCTTTGGTAGTAGATCATACATATAATGATATCAAACTCTTTGGTAGTAGATCATAACGGCCTTATTGAATTAGTGATCTCAAACTCTTTGGTAGTAAATTACATGTATAATGATATCAAACTCTTTGGTAGTAGATCATAAAGGCCTTAATGCATTCAACTCTCTTTTACTAAATGCATGGATGATATAATGGAAAATGTGCTTAAAATATGTGTTCTCTTTTCTTAATGAACATCTTTGTGTAGGTATATGCTTTTTCTTATACTTCTTTATAACATCCAAGTATTAGTTTTATCTTATTGCCAAGATATGATGAGAGGTATATAAAAGACATGTAGACGTACTCAGTGTAATATTCTTGAATATTGTGCTGACGTGTACCACATGTAATCTTTTATTTAGGTTGTGGATGTACGATCTTGAAGACCTAGATAGTTGTGAGTTGTGTGATGAGATGATGTACAGGTGGACATGTTGTCTTAAGATCTTGTTGTTTAGTGGTAGTACATGTATATGTTAAAGTTTGTGGTTCAATATGTAATATCAAATGTTGTAATAATTCATTATGTAATTATATGTTGAATAATGAACATGTGTTGTATGGATTTATTCTTGTTCATGTGCATGTGCTACTATTTTTTCCTTTTGACTTCCTCTGATTTTCTTCTCCTTAGCCTAGTGTGGGTGTTTAAATTGGGATTCATGCTGAGTGAGGTTTCAATTTGGACGTCTCACGTTAGATTAAGTTTTAGAAAATTTGGGGAGGTCACATGTGGTATCAGAGCATGAACAATAGCAAAGCATGGAATTTTCTCATTATGCAACTCAAACTAAAGAAAACCTTGAACTTTAAAAATCTTTAGGGTTAGATTAGTGGTCTTTAGAGACTAGATCTGACCTAGCCTCTAGGCTAGCACCTAGATGTCTGAGAACTAGGTTTAGGCTAGTTCTTGTTGTATAGAAAGTCCTTAGGTGTCGTTCTTTCCTTATGATCCAACGGTATGGGATGTTGCCTTATTTGGAAATGACATACATCATGGGAAGAGAATCCTTCCATCTCAAGAAAGTTCCAAATCAGGGTTTGATTTCATTTAGAAAACCATGATCTTCAGAGGTAGGATAAACCTAGACGCTTTGACATACGATGCATCTATGTTTTAGGTAGCTACACCAGTCTACACCCTATTCTCACCCTTTTCATTAGGTGACATGACACTGGACTCTGTACTATGTGTGGGACACTCATTTTATGGATTTGGTTTCTGATTCCAATCGGATTGAACCTTGATAGTTTTCTCTGATGCTTGTTTTATCGGATAAAAAATATATAATATTTTATTTTATATGTAAGTATTACCAAAATGTGTCCCCAGACATGTACAATTAGGATGTGGTCATGCAACCTAAGTGAAAGTGAACGAAATCAGTATAGATGAGAGAATAGTTCTAGATTAGATGTCTAGAGCTTTGTTAGAGTATATGATAGATGGAATAGATGAAATAAGTTTTTCTGATATGATGTAGATCTTATATAGATGATATAAGATGGTTTATGATGATGAATGTTTGTCTTTGAGGACTTCAGTTTAGTTTTGAGGATGCAAGATTAGTTTTCATGACGCAGTAACTAGGCTTTTTATAAGATAAGATATGTTAAGTTAAGATAAGGTTGTGAGTCAGCATGAGCCTCAAGCTCTTTTATAAAGGAGAACCTCTAGTGTTGGGACCAGTTATAGGGTTAACTCCAGAGAGAGTGGGACCCATAGGGAGAAGGTCAAAGAACCTAAACTCCAAGATATGAGAATTATGAGAAATATGTGTTATGATATGTCCTAAACTAGACTACTTCTGAGTGAATGAGTTGAATTGCTTAATGGATGATTCATATAGTCTCGTTGAACCCTATATTTCCTTGGGAGGACTAAACCCTACAGTCAAAGAGAGCTTGGTTATGTATGTTTATGTGAATAATAAAATGTGAGAACCTACCATCTGGGTGAGGGAGAGAGAGTCTAAAGACCCTAGAGGAGGTAAATGATGTTAGTATGTTGAGAAGCCTCATGCTTGGGTTGGTGTTTCCCCGTGTAGGACTCTAGTGGTGTATATATAGAGAGAGTTTTGGGTAAGCATGTCTCATGGGTAAAGACCTATGAAGAGTATGTTATAGCATGTTTTTGGTTTGTACTTATGTGGCTATAGCTTGTAAGGATCACTAGTGCCAATGAGGTAATCTGAGAACCCTAGACTAAAAGAGGGAAGATAAAGTATATGCATATGAGATACTCATAGAGTTGAGTTAGCTCAGAGAGACTGGGCATGGCAGTACCTTCATGATATGGGTTAGGAGGACCTCAGTTGGACTAGATGAAGTTTTGATATATGTTTAACAAGCCAATCACATAAGTTTGTTTAGCACAACCATGATATAATATATGTAAGGATATGATCTCATCTTGATATGTGATATATAGACATGATGTGATGGAAACCTAGAGATGGTTTTATAGGTATCAATGCATAGATGATTAGCCATATAAATGAATAACAATGATAATGTGATATTTTTGATTAATCTTGTGATGAAATCACTAGTAAATGTTGCAATTTATTATGAGTAATGAAATAAGATCATATGAATGAAACAAGTTACCTGAGGTGTTAATATTAGTGATTAATAAAGATAAAAAATATGTATATATATATATGGTTTGACAGTTAGCACAACATAATGATTATGACACCTTGATATGATCTAGATAGTAAAACTGGGTTAACTTTAGTTGACTCCCTCCCAAAGGGCATATGTTACTATTGAACATGTTATAACAATTAGCACAATATAATTATGATGGAACATTAATCTGGTCCATTAGATGAAATGGGTTCTTTTGTGACAAATTCCTTACGAATATGATAAATGTTTGATAGAACCCTCAATGCTTGAGTAAAGTGAGCATGTAAACCCTAAAATGTGAAAGGTGTTATGAATGTAACCTAAGCTTATAAAGTCTTGTTTCAACCTTGTATGGAGTAATGGTGCACCCATGATTCCTGTAATATCTTAGGAGTGGTACATATATGTTTTAAACATGCATAGTCTTTCCTTGGAGTGCAAGTGTGGCTTAATTTCGAGGACGAAATTCCTTTTAAGATGTATATAATGTGACAGAGTGGACTTTTGTTTAATTTCGAGGATGAAATTTCTCTTAAGGTGTGTAGGATGTGATGGAGTGATCTTTTGGATGCTTAATGACATAAGTGAACTCATGTCTTGGAGTATATTGAGAGTACCAAGTGGTGTGATGAAAGTTGAAAATCCAATGATGTTAATATTATGATTAAGATCCATAGGTTTGTGCCTTTTTGAAGTATTTATTTGAGTGACCATATAGCTGAGTTATTTCACCAAATTTGAGTATAATGTAGCTTGAGAGGTAGTAGATCTATGGTTAAAATGGCGATTAGAGTATCCTAGAGGAAGTTATCTAGGTTTGAATATTATGAAATAATGTACATTATAGGTGATTTATAGACCTAAGTTCAGAATGCAACTAGTGTCACGCACCCCTTTAGTTTGGGTGGGATGCATGGACAATTTATGGCCTTAGATGGTAAATCCAATGGTTGTGGCCTTTGAGAAGGGAGAGCCACGGATTGACCTTGTGGAGGGGTTGTGTTGAGCCCTTCAATGAAGAACCAACAACCCTGATTTTGTCTTCTACATGACATTTATGGCTGTGTTGTGGGTAGTGATAGACCATGTCTTTGTAGTCATGGATCATGGTTGGAGGCACTTTTCTGAGAGGGTAGTTAACTTAAACTCATCAAATGTGACCTTTTCAACCCATACTTCATTGTCTCTGGTAGTGGTTAGAAGGAGAAGAAATACATCCATTCCCCATGCTCTCCACCATGACGATAAGGTGGTGACGGAGGAAGAGAATGGAGATAAGAGGGCATCCAGAGGGTATCCATCAGTGGAAATGATGGGGAAGACGAGTAGAGTTCTTTTCTGGTCTTTTTATACTCGCCAATGTTAGAGTTGATGGAGGTCGAGGTCACCCTTGCTGGAGAAAAAGGTATGGCTGGGGGAGCTACAACGGTCCCTTATACCTCAAACTCAGTGGCTATCTACATTGTTGTACTTCCACTAAAGCCTTTAGATGCCTCAGATGCAAGCTTCTAAGCAAAGAAGCCTAGTTTCCCTTTTCCACTCACCACCGCGGCAATGGCCATCACCGGCGGCCATGGACAGGGTCCAGCAGCACGACGACGGCTGGGCAGCTGATGTGATCACGTGAGAATGCGGGGGGAGAGAGAGTTAGAGATCATGAGGAGGAGGTTTTGCTCGATTGCTCTCCACAGGTAAGTTGTGCGTCGACGCCCTTGTGTAGCAGAGAAAGGGCGGTTTGTCTCACGATCGCTAGATCGCGAGAAAGAGAAAGGAAGGGGAAAGAAAATGAACTGGGTCTAAGCTAGGAAAACCAACCCAAACCCTAATAGACCGGCTGGCTCAACGTGAGGTATGACCGGAGAGCCACGCCCATCCTTGTGCCACGTGGAAGATCCGGATTGACCACGAATAGGTAAATACCCAAAAATACCCAGATCTTGTACAATTCATAGAAATTAGCATGATTATCAGAAAAATAAAAACAAGGTACCAAAATTCTCAAAAAATGTGTAGAACTACATGAAACCATAATATCAATATTTTGAAGCTTAATCATTAGTAATATCATGTCATGTGTGAAATGCTTATATCACACATTATAAATAATAAATGATGGCTAGAAATCATAAGAATACGTCACTAGGTCTATAATCATCTTTAGAATTCATCTGATGTCAGAAATTATAATGTTGGTGCACAAAAATCATGTAATTTTCTTAATGTGGCTAATTAGGGCTAATAACCCTAATTAATGTGCAATAAATAAAAATATGCTCAAGAAACCCTAGAATTGTAGAGTAAGCATATATCAGTAACTGGCATCTAATATATAATTATGAGATCATAATTATGTATATAAATCATGTTACATGTTAAATGATCCTAAAATGATGAGAAAACCATAACCTGAATAATACATGTAACCTAAGGTTAATTTGTGCACATAAGTACATGCAATAGAATAATCAGATGATGTATTTTAACCTAGAATCCAAGACCATTAACATAATACCAGTAACCTAATTCCAAGAAGATAAGATAAGTAATGATACACATCTCCTAATGAAATAATGTAAACCCTAAAATGGATATAACTAGGGTTAAGGTGATGAGAACCTGATGGTGATATATGATCTTATCTTAATCAGGTTTAACAAGGATATAGTTGACATCAGGAGTCTGGTGATTAGGTTTTTCTTTCTATGATCAAGGTATGCCATTTCCTCTTACTTGGCTTATTATTCAGTATGGTTGTATTATATGAGTAGTAAAATACTTGGCATATGATATTGGATGAAATGATTGATCTTGTATGATATCTTTCTTGTTTTTCCATACTTATGGCTATGAACACATGAAACATAATATATATATATATATTCCATTATATGAAAGCACTAAACTCTTTGGTAGTATGGTGCTTGGAAAGTGATCTCAAACTCTTTGGTAGTAGATCACATATATAATGATCTCAAACTCTTTGGTAGTAGATCATAAGGGCCTTAATGCATTAGTGATCTTAAACTCTTTAGTAGTAGATTACATGTATAATGATCTCAAACTCTTTGCTAGTAGATCATAAAGGCCTGAATGAATTCAACTCTCATGTAGTAAACACATGGATGATATAATGGAAAATGTGCTTAAAATATGTGTTCTCTTTTGTTAATGAACATCTTTGTGCAAGTATATGTTTTTTTCTTATATTTATTTATAACTTCCAAGTATTAGTTTTATCTTATTGACAATATATGATGAGAGGTGTATAAAAGATATGTAGGCATACTCAGTACAATATTCTTGAATATTGTGCTGACGTGTATCACATGTAATATTTTGTTTAGGTTGTGGATGTATGATCTTGAAGACCAAGATAGTTGTGAGTTGTATAACGAGCTGATGTATAGGTGGACCTGTTGTCTTAAGATGATGTTGTTTAGTGGTAGTACGTGTATATGTTAAAGTTTGTTGTTCAATATGTGATTTCAAATGTTGTAATAATTCATTATGTAATTATATGTTGAATAGTGAACATGTGTTGTATGGCTTTATTCTTGTTCATGTGCATGTGCTACTATTGTTTCCTTCTTACTTCCTCCTATTTTCTTCTCCTTAGCCTAGTTTGGGTGTTTAAATTAGGATTCTCACTGAGTGAGGTTTCAATTTGGATGTCTCACATTAGATAAAGTTTTAGAAAATTCGGGGACGTCACACATGTAAGTGAGGTAGGATTGTCCTTAGGTGGTATCCCAACAAATGGCATATCATGTTGATCCATGCAAGTGCCCAGAAAACCATGCAAGTGTCCAGATGATGACACTATGTTGCTTCAGTCATGGAGGTTTCTCTTGCATCTTATTTGGGGTTAATGAAGATAATCCAGAGAAAGACAGAGAGAGTCTCTGGAAGACAATGGTTGACATAATTCAAGATGACATTCCTTATCTTAGGCTTGGTGAATTTAACCACACAAGAATATCAAGGGAGAATCACAGAGGTCTAAGACTCCTTGAGCGCATAATAAAGAGACTCAATAATTTTGTTGAAGATACGAGGTTGCTCAAGATTAATACAAATGGGGGGTTCATTTACTAGTCCAATAAGCAACATCACAAGCACATCATAATGAGCCCCCTTAACAAAAGTCTATCTAACAAAGCATGATTGTACATCTTTTCATAGTCAATTTTTAAAATGGGTTATCATCCGTTCAGTGATCATGCTAGGATGAGAATCTACCTTACCAATACTAAGCAACATCCCCATCCCTTCAGGTTTCTTAATCTCTAGTGTGAGTGGGTTGGTTTCAAGGAGGAAATCAATAGAAGTAGGAGAAAACAAATAACTGGGAACTCCATGTTTATCATCCTCAAGAAGTTACAAATGATGAACAAGGATCTTAAAGCTTGATCCAAAGAAAAAGTCAACATACCTAACCTACTGGCACAAGCCAAGTCCATCTATGAGAGAGTTTCTACTAATATTAGGTCCAACTGCCTTTCACATTAGGTCATTGAAGAAGACAAGAAGAGGGAAAAGTGATTGATCAACATGGAGAAATTATAGGAGATTTTCATGTGGCAGAGGAGTATAATCAGATGGGTCAATGATGGTGACAGGAACACACATACCTACCATACTACCATTAAGAATAGAGAAATGAGGACACCATTCATGAGCAAATAAATGAGCAGGGTCAAATAGCATGTAGCAGATATGAAGTCACTTCACATGCCATTCAATACTTCCCAACCTTTATCATCAGGAGAGGACTAACACCCCTGATTGGGTTTTCAATACAGGTAGTAGATTAAATGATCAGATGAGTGTTAACTTATATAGGGAGTCGACTTATGGGGATTTTCATGAGTTTGTGATTTCCATCCACCCATCCAAAGCTTTGGTCATGGATGCATTTAATAATGATTTTTTTTAGGTTAATTGTTTTACTATTAAGTGTGAAGATTATAATGATGTGAGGTAGTTTATGAAGTATGGAAGCATGGTTAGGGTAGTTAAAGATTGCTTCATCAAGGTCATACCAAATAATAAGGATTCCAAAGAAATTACCGACTATAGGCCCATTGTAGGTTGTTATGTTCTGTATAATGTGACCTCTAAGATACTTGCTAAGAGACTGAAATGTATTTTGTATTTGATTATTTCTGCATAAAAGAATGCTTTTTTACAAGGTAGGAAAATTGTGGATTTATCTCTTGGATACTAAGTTTTTGAATTATTTCAATGTTAACAAGTCCACTTACAAAGCATGTATGGAAATTGAAATTATCAAGGCTTATTCCCATTTTCAATGGGCTTATATGTGGAACATGGTGATATCTCTAGCTTCTCTACACAGTGGATCAAATTGATGAAGAAATGCATGGAAACTATCTCCTAGATCATCATCAATGAATCACATGTTGGTTTGTTCAAAGGATCTAATGTGCTATGACAGGGGATTCCCTCTATCACCCTATTTATTTACTATTGTCATGGAGCACATCACTTCCATGATAAAGGATGATGAGATGAAGGGTGGCATGAAATCGTTCAAGGTTAAGGGTGTCAAGGTGAGGACTCACATCATTTTTGTTGTTGATGTCATACTATTCTTAGTGGGACATGCTAAAAGGCTTAGGAAGTATCATTAAGTATTACTCACATTTGGCAAATGTACTGCAAATGTACTGGCATGTACATCAATGCCATCAAATCATGTGTATTCCTCTCCAAACTGTGTGCTAGTAGGGGAGGAAGATTGAAAATCGCCCCAGGCATGTCCAATGGTAGGTTACCATGAAATACTTAGGGATACCTATAGCTATAGGTAGAGGTTCTTCCAAATAATTCAACATTTGCAAAGAAATTTTAGAGACAAAGTAGAAGAGTGAGTTGGTACGATAATTTCAATGGCGGGGAGGGGGGTTTTTGTTAGATAAGTCCTACAGAGTATTGTTAGGTACTTAACCTACATCTATGATGTATCTAATCCCCATCATCATCGCCATGAGAGACCTCAGAATTAGGTTCATTTGGGAGGGAGGCAAGACACATGGAATTTCTTGGGTTATTATCACACAACCATACAATAATGATGGTCTACAATTTATGGACCCGGATGATATCCTTAGAGTCAAAAAAAATTTAAAATGATTTATCAGTTCATTTTCCAGCTGGGGGGCATTTGGTCCAAGTCGATGAGAGTGTACATATGTGTTCTTATTCTA
The DNA here is from genome assembly GCA_963693085.1 of Alisma plantago-aquatica. Classification (NCBI taxonomy): domain Eukaryota; kingdom Viridiplantae; phylum Streptophyta; class Magnoliopsida; order Alismatales; family Alismataceae; genus Alisma; species Alisma plantago-aquatica. The sequence continues at coordinate 72,903,375 of OY856412.1, read as the reverse complement.
AATGAATAGAGCAGACCATTGAGAGTTTAGAGAAAAATGTGCAAGTCCTTCCACTTTATCCAACATTTGTATGATGTCAATGGTAATTGTTATGACCGTATCTGAGATTAATCAGTAAGTTAGGTTTTATGTGGATGATTACATGCTTTACTAGATTGATAATTACTTAAACATGATTAATGATGATATCTCAATCATTATACGTTAAACCTAATGAGAACCCAAAGTATGCTATCTCTTTGTATAATTAATGTTTGAGAAAATATAAACCCTAGTGGGCTGAAATTAGGGTTTTAACCAAATAGGCTCATGTTGGGGAGGAATGAGAGAGGTATGCAAAGGAGAATAAAAATGGTAGTTGAAGTATAGGATAGCACAGCCGTGGTGGGTATCACGGCCATGATGGGTCGTTGGTGGAACGAGCATTCTAGGCCACACAACTGTATTGAAAGAATTGAACTATTGACCAACTTTTATACTAAAATATGATGAAATCAATGCACCACGGCTGTGGCATGTAGCACGGCCATACTAGGTCCATCTTAGCACGGTCGTGGCAGCTAGCATGTCCGTTTTGGGGCATTTTCTCTTCAACCGACTGTTCTGCAGATTTCGAGATAGCAGTGCACTGCTCGATTTTTATTTATTTAATGTTAGCTCAGAATGATCTACAATTTTAACTTAAGATTTATAGCTCAATTATAAACAACATGATGAATTTTAATAATTTTTGGAGAATATTTGATCTCTGAAATACATAAATTACAGTAACTTTTTTATGGCAGAAAAATATACTGAAATAAGAAAAAGTTTAGTGAGGGGTCAATGTGCAATTCACCCAAGCAGCTCAATTGCTCTATATGGTCAACCTAACACACTAGCATATCTCATAATTTGTGATTCATTCCAGAGAAACAAAATCCTAGAGAGAGAGGGAGAGTTAGGGTTTGAGAGGAGAAAGTGGTGGAATTGTTGATCTAGGATTTCTCTATCCAAGATATGATGAAATCAAGTAAGTTTAGCTTCTTTGCATAGCCTTTCATGGCTAATCTTCTCTCACATGTAAAAATTCCTTCCCTCCACTAATTTGATCTGAAATGGTGTCAAAACATCCCCTTTTCTCACTCTTTCTTCATAATCCCTCATTTCTAGGGTTTCCGAGTTGAAAGGAAGAAGAATCGGGTGAATTGCTAGGGATTTGATATGATATCGAGATTTTCAGGGATGAACTGCGTTCTTAAGGTGTTTTCACACCTTAGGGTGAGTGGTAACTTCCTGTAAATAGTATATTGCATGAAAATTGGTTGAATCATCTATAATCTTTAATTTCTTAGTATGCGACTACAAACCCTGAATTGTGTGTTTGATCTAAGTTGTTGCAAAATGCTATGAAATGGATTCTTCCTCTATTTGGATGAATTTCAGATGATAAAATTATATTAGAAATGTATACAGTATATCCTAATGAGAATTTCCTAAGTATTCACAGGGGATATAAGAGTAGACTAAATAAATAGGGAATTTGTATATGACTGAAAATATTGTATAATTAAATAGAGAAATTTGTTTATCTGGATTCCCTTGGTTATGAATGATTATTTATCTGAATTCATAGTACATATATGTCGGATACTATCTTGGATTTCATTTAAGGTGAATAGTGTTTGTTTGATATCTTAGTAAAGACGGTGAAACCCTAGATGCGAGGAAAGTTGGATATTTGCGAATAGATATTGTGAAATCCATTTGAATGGATTTTCTTGACATGATAGACTTTATTTATTCAATTTTATTATTGATGCATGTTATCTCAGTCAATGGCATGGAAACCCAAATTCAGCTCAGTTCCAAGGTTTCATACATATATTGATTTTATAAGATTTGTTGATAGTAGTCTTTATTCAGTGAATGTTTATGTCGCATGAAATCCTTATGAGAGCCTTGTGATAAGTGAATGAGGTAAATGAAACCTAAGGATAGGGTGTTCAATGAATTAAGCATTTTGATTACCATGTTCTCAGTATGAGATGTGTGATGCTTAACAATTCAGTTGTGATAAATGTTATCAGATGGTCTATGAAACGAATGGTTTACAAAGCTAAACTAAGATATGTAATGTGATGATTGAATTGTGAATGTAAAGAGTGATTTAGACATGTAGATTCCCTGAACACGGTAGATTCCCTATGAGAGGTCTGTGCCGTAGGGATGAAACGAACTAACCCTAGCAGTGTCCAGTATACGGGGGTCGGAACGTACTAACAGGTGGTGCGGGGGACGAAGCCCTAGTGGAAGTCTCCTTAAAAATACAGTATGTAGTGTCCAACATCAACCAAAGATCCTAGTGGCACTAGAGTACAGAAAAGCCAATAGGTGGATTGACTAAAGCCAATAGGTGGCTTGACTCACCGCCTAAGTACCCAGGTTGAGAGGTGGAGTCTGAGATATCTGACCGCTCCCATGAGCCGCCGAGAGGCAGATGTGTCGAGGCCCGCTGTAGATGGGGTCTTACTCGAGAGATAGGCTTAGGAACCCGGGCATGCTTCTAAGACTTGTACAGTGAGATCGTAGCTTGTTGTGATTCTTCCACATGTTGTGGTACACCTCGTGTGGGTTTAAGGCATAATAAGATGAATGAGAGGTTAAACAAGTGTGTGCAGTTATTCAATTATTCTTTGCATGTTTCGAAATTATTAGTTCTCTTTGAAATTAATCAAGCATGCTCATATATTGATTTACTCTTGTAGATATCTAGAGTATCATGACATATTTATGATTGTCAATGATTAGACTCTTTAAAGCTTACTACTGTTATAATTGATATCAGTTGCTCAAAAGTATATTTGTAATTATATCAATGCTTTAGACTATTTCTTTGAAGTACTCATTCACTGAGCGAGTAAGCTCACCCCTCTACTCACAATTTTTAGGGAAATCACATGGACTTGAAGAAGGTCAAAGCATCAGAGTAGATCTACCACATGAGTTAAGTATGAGATTAGTTAAGTTCAGTTGGCCCCTGTCACTCTAGGTCCTTGTATAGATGTGAGAGAGTTGTAAATGATGTTTGTATCTTTGTTTCCTTAATAAGAGAGAATGCATTTGATTATCATGTCGTATGTACATGGAAGTGTGAGAAACAGAATGAATGTATGGATATGTATCATTAATGTTGAGTTCATATTGGAGTAATCAAGGTTTAATTCTCTTGTAAAGTTTGTTTATGTGATTCAATGCGAGAAAACAAAGAGTTGACAAAAAAGTTGGGAGTGAACTTTGCATTAAGTATATCCTCAAACTGATGCCCTAATCTCATGATTAGTGGTAACCGTGGGATGCCTAGGCTAAGTTGTCAGGGACCATATGATAGAAAGTCAGAGTTATAAATGTGGAAGATAGGAGGCGATGTGTCTATAGCTCTGGGAAGTCTGGGTATTTGGATACCCTGGCCCGGTATCTGAATACTTGGATTGACCAGTATCAAGCTAATATGTATATTCTTCTCTGGATGCCCAGGCTAGGTATGCAGAGGAAGGATAGAATAGAGAGAAACCCTAGAATTTTAGGGTTAGGAGACCGAAAAGTAATGAAGGAGTAAGAGATTTAATCATAGAATGTGATACAACTCTTTCTTTATATTGCTTCTTTGATTGTAGATAAATAGAAATGCTCTTATATGTATGAATTCATATTATCAGTTTGTAGACTATATATGGTTCTTTGATATTGTTGTGTATCATGAAGTTGATTCACTTATTCTTTGTATCAAGTAGACCGGAAGTTATGTTTAAATGAGTTTTCCCTAAGTGAATATTCTTTCCACATGTTTGAGATTAATAGGAGTTAGTTAATCCTGAGTAGCTTTTGGCTTCAGGACTGTAGGTTTGGCCTGGTTCGGCTGGAAGAGTGCGTTACTAGGATCTAATGAATCCTATTGAAAATATAATAAGTGTAGACTCTAGATAAATTAGACACACATCATAGTGAGAATGTACATACACTAATATGTTGAAACATATGGGAAAGATTAGAATAGCTAAGAATCAGTTGGAACTGATATCTGAGATCTAATTTTGGGGCCTCGTATGAAAAACCCTTAATTAGGAATAAAGGAACACGACATAAGGTTCAAATTAAGTTTAAACTTTAAAAATGAAATATGGAAAAGATATGAGAAAAATATGTAAGGGGCCAAGATAGTAAGAATCAATTATGAGGAATGGATCATATAATCGAGTAAAATGCTTTTATGTACTTCAAAGCAAAGGTAAAATATCACGAAAGCTTATGATTCTGTAAAGTGGTCCTTCCTTTTCTCTATTATGCACAAAATGGGCTTCCCTGCTATTTGGATTAATTGGATAAGAGGAATCTTTCACTCTTCCTCTTACCAGGTTCTTATTAATGGGGAGCCTTCCGATCCTTTTAAGCCCACTAATGGGGTGAGACAGGGTGACCCCATTGCCCCTTACTTGTTTGTCATTGGTATCCAAGGTATCTCTGAGATGTTTAAAAAAATGGTTAGAAATGGTGATCTTGAGCCCATTGGTATATCTAAGAAGGTGCATAGATCCCACCTTATGTTTGCGGATGATCTCATGATCTTTTCAAAAGCTAGTAGTACTAATTCTATTGCTATTAAGAATACTCTTGATTCCTTTGCTGATGCTTCTGGCCTTTGTGTTAATTATGAGAAGAGCTCTATTGTCTATAGCAGGAATGCTGATAAGAGTGATGTTGCTGAAATCATTAATATCAAAGAAGGTTGTTTTCCTTCCAAGTATCTTGGGTTGCCTTTATTCTCTGGGAAATTATCTAAAAGATTTTGTGGGACTTTGGTTGATAAAATCAAATCTAGACTGGATTCTTGGAAATCGAAATTGCTCTCTATTGCTGTAAGAAGGGAGCTGATTAAGTCCACCCTTTCTAATATGCATCTTTACTGGCTTTTTTCTTTTCCCATCCCTAGTTCCATTATTGATCATATTGATAAGCTTTGTCATGATTTTCTTTGGGGAGAAACAGAATCTAAGAAGAATCTTCATCTTGTAAAGTGGGAAGATGTTACTGAACCTAAAGAAGATGGTGGTTTGAATATTAAAAAGTCCAAGGATGTGGCTAAAGCATGCTTGTTAATGAATGCTTGGGATGTAGCAAGTAAAAAAGACTCCCTTTGGGTGAAGTGGATTTCTGAGAAATATTTAAAGAAACAATCTTTCTGGATTGCTAAGGAATCTCCCAACTATTCCTGGATGTTTAACAACATTATTCGTATTAAAGAGGATTTGCTTGGTTATATTAAATTTGAGGTGGGAGATGGTTCTTCTATTCATACTTGGCAGGATCCCTGGTGCAATAATACTTTCCTTGAAAGCCTTGTGGGCAAAGAGTGTATTATTAGAGCTGGTATTCCTTGGGATTCAACTCTGAATGTTATTATTGAGAATGGTGTTTGGAATATGCCTAGGGTTTTCAATCGTGGCCAAGCTGATATCTTTAAAGCTGTTAACTATTTTCAGATTCATAAAGGTCACAAAGATACTATCCTGTTTGATGGGAAAAAGAACATTAAGCTCCATGATGTTTGGGAGGCTATTAGAATTAAGAAGCATAGTCTTACTAACTTTGGATGGATTTGGAAGATTAATACTCACAATCGGGCTAGGCTACATCTTTGGAAGGCAAGACATAATAGGCTCCCCACTACTGATTATTCCAGGAGGAGAGGTCTTTGCTTGGCTTCTATGTGTTATCTTTGTCAGAATAGTTATGAAGACACCAATCATATCCTGTTTGAGTGTAAATATGTTGATGATATTTGGGCTATGGCCAATATTCCTAAGATTAGATCTTGGAGTCAAGCTGAAATTTTGACTGATCAGAGGGTTAAATGCATCATGAGCATCATTTTTTATCATTCATGGGTTGAGAGAAATCAAAGAGTCCACGAGGATAAGTATAGGGATCTGATGCAGTTATGGAAAGTTATTAATCTGGATATCCTTTGTTTCTTTGCTGAGATTTGAGTGTGGCTTTTCTTGGTGTGCCTTCTTTATGTTGGTGTTGTCCTTGTGATGGTTGTTAATGGATGTTTTTTCTGGAGAGTGTTTTGTTTGGCTCTTATGGTTTGTTTTTTCTTGGTGGTTTTTGGGATGGTTGAGGCTGTTGACCTGTGGCTGAGCTTTTCTTTGCTCTCTTGGGTGGATAAGTTTATCCGTTTTTGGAGTGGCAGAACTTTCCCATTTTTTATCTTTTTCCTCTTTTTTCTTGGGTGGTAAAGATTATCCGTAGTGGAGTGGCAGATCTTTCCCAAGTTCAGTTTCTTTTTCCCTTGAGTGGCTGAGTTTTTGAGGATTGATGCTCTGAGCCTTTGGTTGCTCTATGGGTTGTTTTTTTCTGTTATGGTCTGCAGACCACCTTTCTTCTTCTGTTGTGGGTTTCGGCTTCTTATCCTCTCTGTTATGATGGACATGGAGTTTTTTCTTTGGAAAGCTGATGTTGACTTGATGGTTTTCTTCTTTTGGAGCAGCTGTGGTTGGTTATGCGTTTTGGTGTGGTGCTGGCTACTGGTTATGGAGCTTTCTGTCATGACTGAGTGGGAGTTTTCTTCCTATGGGAGTGGCTTTTTCTGCTGAAGCTATGGTTGATGCTCTATCCTCGTGGTGGAGGGCTATTTTTTCAGTTTTCGAGATCTATGCTTGCTGTTGCTGCTCTATGTTCTTTTATTGTCAGACCTGTTGATCCTTCTGTCTGAAGATGCTTTGAGGATCATCTGTTCAGTTTTTGTGAGCTATCCCTTTTATCTATCTATGCTCTTGAAGGGTTCTTCTCCTGGCCGTGCCATGCTTATGATGTTGGTTATCTGTTGCTTCAGATGGATCCAGTTTTTGTTGAAGTGATGATTGATGCTCTATCCTTGGGTGGTAAAGATTATCCTTAATGGAGTGGCAGATCTTTCCCTAGTTTTAGTTTCTTTTTCTTGAGTGGCAGAGGTTATCCAGGTTGGAGTGGCAGACCTCGCTCAAGCTCCGGTGGTCATGGAGTGTTTTATGGTCTGCAGACCTCTTTATCTTCTTCTGTTGTGGACTTCAAGAGGGTTTCTTCTTTTTTCTGTTATGGTGGTCATGGAGTGTTTTCTCTGGAGAGCTGCTGCTGGCTTTAATGGTTTCCTTCTTTTTGGGTAGATGTGGATGCTTTTGCGTTTAGTGTGGCACTGGCTGCTATTTTGGAGCTTTCTGTCACGGCTGAGTGGGAGTTAATATCCTATGGGAGTGGTAGCTTTGCAGAACTGCTGGGAAGACCCATATACATATTCTATGCATATGAACTGGAATACAGCTGAAGATATCTCTGATCCCAAAATGTCTTATTGGGTTGAAAGAAACTGCCGTGTTCATGATGATAAAGCAAGGTCCCCTGATCTGATTTCTAAAGTCTTTAGTGACGAGCTTATCGCCTTCTTTCCTGCCAGAGACTGAGCTGTCTACTTTTGTTATGGGCTTGTGGTTGGTCTTTGGTTTCTTCTGTCTTGTTTTCTGTTTGCTGTGCTGCTCAGCTGGGATGTGGTCTGATGGTCTAGCTCTGTTTTTGGTTCGTCTGTGCTGTGCTGGCTGTTGAAGTGTCCTTCTCTTGGTTTTTTTTCTCATGCCCTCTACTGTGTGCTGAAGTGGACTGCTTATGGCCTTTGCTAATGCTAATTCCTGCTGTTTCTTGCTGGTGGGAGCAGCTTTGGTGTACCTGCTCTGCTTTGGCTGCTTTGTGGCAGAGTGGTAGTGCGTTCCCAAGGTTTTTCGTTTCTTTGCTTCTTGGGTGGATGAGATTATCCTCTGAGGAGTGGAAGATCTCTCCCAAGGCTGTTTGCTTCTCTTTCCCTTGAGTGGTCGAGGTTATCCTGGAGGGAGTGGCTGACCTCGCTCAAGTTGTCTTGGTTTTATCCTTCCTAGCCTGCTTTGACTTTCATTTGAGGTTTGGTAGGGCTGGTTTTGAGGAAAGCTATCCGCTTGCTATCATATCTCCTGTGCTGGCTGAAGATGTCTGTTTTTGGCTGCTGCTGTGTGCTGAAGATATCTGTTCATGGCTGTTTCTTTTGGGGAGACCTGTTGGTTTTGAGCTTCTACCCTTCGAGACCTATGTTGAAGATCTGTCCTTGCTATCATATCTGCTGTGCTGGCTGAAGATATCTGTTTTGGCTGCTGCTGTGTGCTGAAGATGTCTGGTCATGGCTGTTGCTGTTGGGGTGACCTGTTGGTTTTGAGCTTCTGTTTCACCCTTTGAGGGTAGCTCCTCTTTGATGGTTCTCTGTTTGCTACGTTTGCAGCTTGTTTTGTTGGTTCTTGGAACTCATGTCCATCTTTGTCAGGGCCTGCTCTCTTTTACAATTGTACATGATGTATAGATCCTTTTCTCTCTTTTCAGTTGGTTCTTAATTGGGACCAACAGTTTCTGTAACTATTACAAACAAAATACAAAAAAAAAGCAACATAAGTTTTACCGACCAAAAAAAAAGCAAAGGTAAAATAGAAGAAAAGAGTTAGGTAGACAATAAGTACATATAAGTGAAGAGTCTTCAGAAGAGCTAAAGTAAAGAGAATTGGATGAACATGTAAATCATAAGACTAGAATGACAAACTTAGATGAAACAAAGAGAAATGTTAGAAATGATGAGCTTGATTAAGGAATGAGGTTATGATATAATTGAGAGCATGGAATGTATGCCTTTATTATGAAGTTTAATACATTCATCCTTACTACCTTTGGATTATAAGTCTCTATAGAACAACAAACTAGTTTCTAAAATAAGAACAAAAGTGTAGCTGAGCAAATGAATAAGCCATACAAAGGTAGACTATATTCAGGAAGGGAAAAAAACATGATTGAAGGAGAAACTATGTTTCACCCATGCATGAGCCGTTTGATTTAAAATGAAGGATATGTAATGTATTAAACATGAGGTGAAACTAGTAGAGAGATTATTGATTTAGAATTTCAACTTCACATTCACTGAAGGATAAAAAGAAATATGTGCAACATGGTATACATGATCATACACATGAATAAGCAACATGATCATAAGAGAAAATTAGAAGTTAAATATGACAGGCGGAAGAGTAGTATATGGTAAGAGGATTATGGAAAGTAAGGAACGGTTTGAAACATTAGGGAGTAATATAAATTATAAACAAAGAAGTTAGGAGATTCAAGCAAGTGCTAATTAGTCAAGTATCCTTGTTGATAACTAACTAAACCTACATATGAGAAATGTATTAAGGGAATGTTTGAAGATAAGAATTATAAATCTTAGAATCATCTTCTCTTTCATATCTTCCTTAATGAAAGCAATGTGGGAATGAAGTGATAAGAAAATGAATCATATATGATGCATAACCACCATGGTAGAGACATCTAGTGAATGTAGTAATGGCACACAATATGATGATGAAACTCTAGTGGGGTAAATTGAGAATGTAATCTATCTGAATAGGTCAAGTAAGAGAAAGAAAATTCAATTGATAAGATAAGAAAGACCTTAGTAAAACTTGTGAGATCCAAAGTTTGAATTTCAAATTAAGGGAGAAAAGTCACATCACAATAACGTCATGCTTCGGATAAGGACCAAACCCTAGAATGTTTAGAGTTGTAGTAGTTTAAGGGATGTCAATAGTGATTTGACCTTGAATACTAGCATCTCTATAAAGCAAGATTATGAGATTTGCACTATGATAAGTAAACTAGCACTGATAATAATCTAGGGTTTAAAGGTAGCTAATATGAAAGGTAGATAAACAATATGGAAATGATTTGGTAGCAAAGAGTAAGATATATATTTGAAATGTAACAAGTGTGTTTTGAAAAAAAAGGATAAATACAATATGTGTGAAGTGTGATTTGAGATAAATTCTTACAGTGATAGCAAGAATGATGAATAACCTATTTGTACCTTGTATGTTTCAATTTTAAGAATGTTTAATCTACATGATTAAAATGAGAAGGATAAGTAGCAAAAAGTAAGTAGTAGTGAATGAGGAGAGAGATAAGAGAAAACAATGGCTTTTAGTAATATGTGAATTTGTTTTTAGAAGTATAATTTGTTGAAGGTATATTAAGGGATGTAAATTGGTTCTACGTATGATTTCAGTGTACATGTGCAAGCAAAATGTTAATTAACGGAGTCTGATAGTTGTAGTCATTCATACCAATAATCCATCTCAGTATTATACAATTGTGGTATGGTGATATGGGTTGAATGATGATGGAACAAATGGAGGGTTACCCTGAATAAGGTAGTCTTACCTATTCACTCATATGAATAGAAGGGATGATAACCATATTGTATTAATATGTAATCCTAATGAGGTATAGGTTGTTATACCTAGCTTTAATATAACTAAGTGATGGTAATTGGGTATGAATAGTCCTTGAATGACTAATACAATCATGGAGTTCTTTGTTACTGTTGTTGAAACCCTAGTATGCTATAACCTGATGGTTACACCTTGAATTATGTGTGGGTTCATACTTAAGAATAATATGGAATGTGATGGTAATGATTCACCTTATGCATCCATGATGCAATGGGGATGCCGTGATTAGTATTGTACAATTGTTGTTGAATCTAGTCTTCCAACTCAAGGTTGTTTTGCTACTTGAGTAGCACAATAGTAAAAATTCAAAATAGCATGGTGAACTCTCTTTTTTGACTTAGAGGTAATACATAACAATAGTACATATTGAGCCGTATGAATTGAGATAGTTGGATCAGATTATCAATGTTGAGGTAACACCTCAAGAGAATGGAAATATTGAAATGGTTGTTTCTCTCTCTATCCTATGATTGATTGTGGCATAGAGAATTCGTTGGATATCATTGGAAACTATTTCAGACATGTTGTGATTATAAAATAAATAAAGGACTTAATGTTTAAAAGTGAATTCAAGTATGAAATACAAGAATATAATGACATGTAAGATTTCAGAAGATTAAAATAAACCTTGAAAGTACTTTGCTTACATATTTATGTTTCGGGGGCAAAACCTTTTTTTTGGGGTTGGGGTGGAATTGTTATGACCGTATCTGAGATTAATCAGTAAGTTAGGGTTTATGTGGATGATTGCATGCTTTACTAGATTGATAATTACTTAAACACGATTAATGATGATATCTCAATAATGATATGTTAAACCTAATGAGAACCCCAAGTATGCTATCTCTTTGTATAATTAGGGTTTGAGAAAATATAAACCCTAGTCGGCTGAAATTAGGGTTTTCACCAAATAGGCTCACGTTGGGTAGGAATGAGAGAGGTATACAAAGGAGAATGAAAATAATAGTTGAAGGATAGTATAGCACGGCCGTGGTGGGTCGTTGGTGGCACGGGCATTCTAGGCCACACGGCCGTTTTGAAAGAATTGAACTATTGACCAACTTTTATACAAAAATCTGATGAAATCAATGCACCACAACCGTTCTATGCAGCACGGCCGTGCTGGGTCCATCTTAGCACGGCCGTGGTAGCTAGCATGGCCGTTCTGGGGCATTTTCTCTTCAACCGACTATTCTACAGATTTCTAGATAGCAGTGCACTTCTCTATTTTTATTTATTTAATGTTAGCTCAGAATTATCTATAATTTTAATTGAGACTTTATAACTCATTTATAAGCAAGATGATAAATTTTCATAATTTTTGGATAAGGTTTGGTCTCTAAAATACATGAATTACAATAACTTTTTTATGACAGAAAAATTTGCTGAAATAAGAAAAAGTTTAGTGAGGGGTCAATGTGCAATTCACCCAAGCAGCTCAATTTCTCTATATGGTCAACCTAACACACTAGAAGCTCTCATAATTCGTGATTCATTCCATAGAAACGAAATCCTAGAGAGAGAGGAAGAGTTAGGGTTTGAGAGGAGAAAGTGGTGGAATTGTTGATCTAGGGTTTCTCTATCTGAGATATGATGAAATCAAGTAAGTGTAGCTTCTTTGCATAGACTTTCATGGTGAATCTTCTCTCACATGTAAAGATTCCATACCTCCTCTGATTTGATCCGAAATGATGTCAAAACATCCCCTTTTCTCACTTTTTCTTCATAATCCCTCATTTCTAGGGTTTCTGAGTTGAAAGGAAGAAGAATCAGGTGAATTGCTAGGGATTTGATATGAGATCGAGATTTTCAGGGATGAACTGCATTTTTAAGGTGTTTTCACACCTTAGGGTGAGTGGGAACTTCCTTTAAATAGTATATTGCACGAAATTGGTTAAATCATCCATAATCTTTAATTGCTTAGTATACGACTACAAACCCTGAATTGTGTGTTTGATCTAAGTTGTTGCAAAATGCTATGAAACGTATTCTTCCTCTATTTGGATGGATTTGATATGATAAAATCATATTAGAAATGTATATAATACATCCTAATTGGAATTCCCTAAGTATTCACAGAGGTTATAAGAGTAAATTGAAATATAGGGAATTTGTCTATGACTGAAATGGTTGTATAATTAAATAGAGAAATTTGTTTATCTATATTCCCATGGGTATGAATGATTGTTTATCTGAATTCATAGTACATATATGTCACATACTATCTTGGATTTCAATTAAGGTGAATAGTGTTTGTTTGATATCTCAGTAAAGAGGGTGAAACCCTAGATGTGAGGAAAGTTGGATATTTGCGAATAGATATCGTGAAATCCATTTGAACGGATTTTTTTGACATGATATAATTTATTTATTCAATTTTATTATTGATGCATCTTATCTCAGTCAATGGCATGGAAACCCAAATTCAGCTCAGTTCTAAGGTTTCATACATATATTGATTTTATATGATTTGTTGATAGTAGTCATTATTCAGTGAATGTTTATGTCGCATGAAATCCTTATGAGAGCCATGTGATAAGTGAATGAGGTAAATGAAACCCTAAGGATAGGGTGTTCAATGAATTAAGCATTTTGATTACCATGTTTTCAGTATGAGATGTGTGATGCTTAACAATTCATTTGTGATAAATGTTATCATATGGTCTATGAAATGAATGGTTTACATAGCTAAACTAAGATATGTAATGTGATGATTGAATTGTGAATGTAAAGAATGAATTAGACATGTAGATGCCCTAAACACTGTAGATTCCCTGTGAGAGGATTGTGCCGTAGGGATGAAATGACCTAACCTTGGCAGTGTCCAGTATACGGGGGTCAGAACGTACTAACAGGTGGTACGGGGGATGAAGCCCTAGTAGAAGTCTCCTTAAAAGTATAGTATGTAGTGTCCAACATCAACCAGAGATCCTGGTGGCACTAGAGTACAGAAAAGCCAATAGGTGGCTTGACTAAAACCAATAGGTGGCTTGACTCACTGCCTGAGTACCTAGGTTGAGAGGTGGAGTCTGAGATATCTGGCCGCTCCCATGACCCGCCAAGAGGCAGACGTGCCGAGGCTCGCTGCAGACGGGGTCTTACTCGAGAGATAGGCTTAGGAACCTGGGCATGCTTCTAAGCCTTGTACAGTGAGATCGTAGCTTGCTACGATTCTACCACATGTTTTGGTACACCTCATGAGGGTTCAAGGCATAATAAGATGAATGAGAGGTAAAACAAGCATGTGCAGTTATTCAATTATTCTTTGTATGTTTCTGAATTATATGTTCTCTTTGAAATTAATCAAGCATGCTCATATATTGATTTACTCTTGTAGATATCTAGAGTATCAAGCCATATTTATGATTGTCAATTATTAGACTCTTTAAAGCTTACTACTGTTATAATTGATATCAATTGCTCAAAAGTATATCTATAATTATATCAGTTCTTTAGACTAATTCTTTGAAGTACTCATTCACTGAGCGAGTAGGATCACCCCTCTACTCACATGTTTTAGGGAAATCACATGGACTTGAAGAAGGTCAAAGCATCAGAGTATATCTACCACATGAGTTAAGTATGAGATTAGTTAAGTTCAGTCGATCCCTGTCACTCTAGGTCCTTATATAGATGTGAGAGAGTTGTAAATGATGTTTGTATCTTTGTTTCCTTAAAGACAGAATGCATTTGATTATCATGTCATTTGTACATGGAAGTGTGAGAAACAAAATGAATGTATGGATGTGTATCATTAATGTTGAGATCATATTAGAGTAATCAAGGTTTAATTCTCTTGTAAAGTTTGTGTATGTGATTCAATGTGAGAAAACAAAGAGTTTGAAAAAAAAAAAGTTGGGAGTTAACTTTGTATTAAGTATAATCCTCAAACTCATGCCCTAATCTCATGATTAGTGGTAATTGTGGGATGCAGGCGTGACAGTAATGATTTATGGTCTAGTTGTGACCAATCACCATGAATGAAAATTAATACTAATAATGGGGCTATTGGGCGATTGTGGTATGGGGTAAACATCACTATCCCAAATGGAGTACCCTTCTCTATAGGGATTTACTGGGTAGGCTACCTACCAATGACGAACTGAACATTTGGGGCCTTGAGTTTGACCCCATTTGTAGGCTATGCAAAGAAAGAAATGAATATGTTGATGACATCTTATGGAATTGTAATACCAGAAGAGTGTCGACAATCATATGTCTAGGAAATTGTTGGGGATCCTATGCTCCTACTAAACTAAAATACATTACTGATTGGGTCCAATCAAAGTATGGGAATGACAAGATCATGCTATGCTTTTTGAGTCTCTCTATGGATAGTACTTGCTACTATATATGAAAGGAGAGAAGTATTAGGGTGCATAAAAACCTAGAAAAGAATAAGCCTAAGTTGGTCAACACAGTAGCCAGTAACCTTTGATGACTTGTTAAAACCAAGAGGAAATTTTTTTGTAATCTCAATGCTAACATCAGAACCTATTGGGATTTTTTTAACCAATCCATGATTGTGTATTTTGTTTTGGTTTTGTTTTCATATTCCTTTTTTGTACATTATAGCTTAGTTATACTTCAGCCTTTTGGCAATACATTTACCTATTTCCAAAAAAAAACATGTTATTTACTCACATTGCGGTTCCTAATCATAAAACAAGGCAACGTTCTAATATGAGAATTCTATTATAAGTATCTCATATTACTGTTCGGAATAGGTCACATTAGATCAATCACATAATAATCATCTTAACCAATAGGAACATGATAATAATCTAGATTAGCACCTTTGATCTTAAAATAACTAAGGATCGGTATCCAGAATATCTTTTTAGAGTAGTGAAATAATTAAGATCTAATTATAATTTATTTGTGTTCTTGAGAAAAATGACATAATTTCATTATCATCCAATCTACATATTTCTTACTACATTCATTGCAAAATAATACAATTCTGACCAATCATGTGCTGACATATCAACATTATCTATTTTCTTTTCTAATATTTTCTTAGATGGGGTGGGTTTAGAGGAAAGGACACTTGCATGCTCCCTTATTACAATTAAACACAATAGCTTTTGGGTCATTTGGCCCCAAGTCATCCCCTTCCTTGTGGAGGGGCATTAAATCATGCTATGGGTGAGTTAGCGCAAGGTTGACCATATTATTCTGGCCATCCTGTGACCAAGCAGAGGTTCAAGAAACCTCACACATCCTTTCCGGACCTATTTTGTGGTTCTTTGAGGTCTATGGTGGCCATAATGAGGGAGACTAGAACCTAAGATGGATGTGTGTTGAAACATATTAGAAGGTAAAGAGAAGAAGATCAAAGTATTAACCATGTGTGTATCTTAAAGCTCATCTTCTAGGACCTGCTCCATCTTGCCCACACCATGGGATGCAACGAGAATCTATACTTGTACTTTCACTACCAAAAATATGGACGCACCCAAGCAAGGGGAAACTAGATGAGTCATGGGGTTGGGTCCTTGTGTGTTAGCAGAGAGGTTTTTAGTCTATCTCCCTCCATTGGCCAAAGATTCTATTTTTTTTATATATGTTGTTGTGATAAGACATAGAGTGAGGGAAAAGAAACCCTAATAAGAGAAAACTCTTCTGTTAATCTTATCAAACCACCATGAAGATGATGGAAAACTGAATAGGCTGGTGCGGCTAGCTCTGTCGATTTCATTGAAATAAGTCGCGTTCATTCAAGACTCTTGAGGAGGGATAAATATGTAACAACAAGGGTACAAATTCCTCCTTCTAGAGGGATACCCTACTGCATAGAGGTTAAGGGGACAATTTCCTATTTATCAGATCTGTCATGATCGATATAGTCCTCTATTCTCACAAGCAATACTTTTTGTTTGATAAATAACCATTATCTTTACATAATTCCAATGTCCATGAAATAGATCGATTTAATACCAGAATTAATAATAATCTTTCCTTTAACATTATCTCCCATTTTAAAGAAGATAATTCCTAGAATCATATTTATATTATCTAAAACTTGGTCTCTAAGAATTGATTATATAATGCTTCAATTGAAAATCTAGATCATAATATAGCTTACAATCTTATGGAATTTTTCCTAAAATCTAACATCTCAACTATCCATTAACTAAAAATATCTTGGATATTTATTATAATCATGAAATTCCAAATAAAACATTGTTCTTTTAGGGACATATATGTAAACCATAATTAGCCCAAATGGGCTTGAATTAGGTTCCAAGGCCCATGGCTCATACTCGGAGCATTTTAAAAGGCACACAAGCTTTAAAATAACCTCAATTATGAAATTGAGGATTTTCTCATCATATTATCTCAATTGGAGCCTGAATTAGCATATTTTCTCAATATCACATTATTTCCTCAAATTAAGGCTTACTCAAAGTTTATAACTTTGTTCATCATTCAAATTCAATCAAAGTCATATTGTTGAGTCAATATTACTAGGTTTGTCTCAAAGTGAATATCAATATATTATTATGGGATTCATAATCTCAAAATCAAAACTTTTGTATCTTACATTCATTCCCACACTTAGTCAAACAAGGTTTTCATGTGCATTGCACTTGGATGTAATCTTAAATTGATATTATATTGAGAGATTTATATACATATGCATCCAATCACCAATAGATATACATTATAATAGGTGTCACATACTAAAACAATCAACATATTTTGTGACGTCCCCGGATTTTCTAAAACTTAATCTAATGTGTGACGTCCAAATTGAAACCTCGCCTCATTGAGAATCCCAATTTCAGCACCCCACACTAGGCTAAGAAGAAGAAAATCAGATGAAGTCAGAAGAAAACAACAGTTGCACATGCACATGAACAATAATAAAACCATACAACACATGTTCACCATTCAACATATAATTACAACATGAATTGTTACAACATTTGATATTACATATTGAACAACAAACTTTTGCATATACATGTACTACCATTTAACAACATGATCATAAGACAACAGGTCCACCTGTACATCAGCTCGCCACACAACTCTCAACTATCCTAGATCTTTAAGAGCATAAGCCACAACCTAAACAAAAGATTACATGTGGTACACATCACCACAATATTCAAAAATATTGTACTGAGTATGCCTATGTGTATTTGATATACCTCTCATCATATCTTGGCAGTAAGATAAAACTAATACTTGGCAGTTATAAAGAAATATAAGAAAAATCATATACTTGCACAAAGATGTTCATTAACAAAAGAGAACACATATTTAAGCACATTTTCCATTATATCATCCATGCATTTACTACCTGAGAGTTGAATGCATTAAGGCCTTTATGATCTACTACCAAAGAGTTGGATCATTTCATAATGTGATCTACTACCAAAGAGTTGGATCAATTCCACGTACTTTACTACCAAAGAGTTGAAGTACTTACCTTCCAGCACTACTACCAAAGAGTTGAAGTGCTTGGATATAATGGAACAAATATATTATGTTTTATGTGTTCATAGCAATAAGTATGGAAAATCATGCAACATATCATACAAGAACAATCATTTCATCTAATATCATATGCCAAGTACTTTACTACACATACCACAAGCATATTGTATAATAAGCCAAGTAAGAGGTAATGGCATACCTTGATCAAGAAACAGTCTAACCCATATTCTTGATGTCATCTATATCTTAGTCAACCCCTGATTAAGACAAGACCACATACTATCATCATATTCTAATATTCTTAACCCTAGTTATGTCCATTTTAGGGTTTGCTTACTCATTTGGATATGTGCACCATTACTTGCATTCTTGCCTTAGAATTATCTTACTGATGTTGTTTTCCAGATTATGGTTCATTATTTAAACATTAGGTTCCATATCCTTTTTGTGTGCATATTAACCTGGTCTATATACATTATTCACATTAGGGTTACAACCCATGTATTAAGGGTCATCTTCATATAATAGGGATTCTATGCATCTAACTGATATCAAAGTTTCATATTAACTTTCAGTTACAGATATAAGGGTGCTCCATGAACTCCATCATTTATTGAGCATGTATGTATTTATTGCATTTTATTTAGGGTTATTAGCACTAGGTAGACATTCTAAGTAAATTACATGATTTCATGCATCAATATCACAATTACTGAAATCATATGGATTATACATCACATCTAGGAGTTATTGGAACATTTCCATAATTTTAGTCCATTGTTTTATATTTATTATCCATGAAACAAGCATTTCACGACTTACATGAT
Organism: Alisma plantago-aquatica; assembly: GCA_963693085.1. Lineage (NCBI taxonomy): Eukaryota > Viridiplantae > Streptophyta > Magnoliopsida > Alismatales > Alismataceae > Alisma > Alisma plantago-aquatica. The sequence goes on along the minus strand of OY856412.1, from coordinate 72,884,738 downwards.
ATCACTATTATTTATGAAACAAAATCTTGATATCATTATTCTTATGTGTTCTACTCATTTGGATGAACATTTTGGTATATGATTTGTATTTTTCTAATGCCCAAGATAATTACTGTGATTATCGAAGATATGGGAATTTCTGATTATTTACCTTTTTTGATGAATAATAGTGTGCCACGTGTCTCTTAGGGGGAGCGGCTCCTACTGGACCTGCTTAGTCTACTCGTGCTGAGATGGCCGATTCACAAATGAATCGGGTCTAGGATTTAGTTTGGCTGTCTGCCTGCTCTCCCTTCGCACACAATCATAAACTCGATTCTCTTCAAGTCCAGTGTGAGTTGGTTTCTCCGTTTGAGTGCCGCCGCCCAGAGGTCAGGTTCCAACGATGAATCAATGGCTCATCAACACTCCTCCTCAGATTCTAACAATGCCTCATTCCAAGTCGTCGGCACTGTTGTTCAACGCTCCTCTCTCATTTGCGAGTCCTTGTGCTCCCATCTGTGTGATTAACGTCGTAACAGGGATCTTCCCTCCCATCTATGGTGCCACTGCTACTAGGGCTCTCCTTCGACGTGGATGGGTCTGCTCTAGTGAGAGGTCAGACTCTCTCTCTCGCCTCCTCTCCTTTCTCATGTTCAAAATGATCTGTTTGTGTTAGTCCATAGCACAGCTACTGCCTACCTCTGTGAGGTCCTCGTGTCTGTCAGTTCTCCAGTGCACAAGACTCGCTACCCTGGCCATCATCCCCAGTGTGAAATCAGCCGCCAAGTCTTCCCTCCGCATTGCCTCATCTAGATCTGAAACCCACATTAAGGAATCATGTTGAAGTAACATGGTGTTACTATCGCCGCCATGGTGGGGACTGCCGGTGAGCAAATCCCAAAAAATTTGGGCCTCCTGAAGCAACCATTGTATTTCCTGTGCCACTCCACGGTGGAGATGTTGGTAGAGGGTCTTCTCACACTCTCTCATGCAGTTTCCTCATGCCTCAACTAAGGCCTTAAACTGTAGTTCTTGACAAGTAAGGAGTACATTAATCCCCACAATCTGTGAATGTGGCTGGGTGGACTAAGTGCTCACTTCCTTCCCCTCTATGATCTCTGAGCAGTTTGGATGTAAGTATTAAGCTTGAGAACCGTCTGATCCATTTCTTAGACTGTTGGATCAGGCCTCATCTCATCAATCTATGGTTCTTCACTAATCACAGGTGCACAATCACTGATGTCACCGAGACCTTAGTCTATCTTCATCAATCATGCACATATTTATCATAACCTTATTCCAATATACCAAAAAACACATATTGTTTCATCAATTCAAAAATATCAATATCTCGTTCTAGGAACCTCACAACTTCTTGAGATTTTATTCATAGCTTTATTACCATACAAACTAGACGTCATTCAATCTTGGTTCCAATAATCACTTATTTGACCATTCAATAACATCCATAAAAATTCATAAACTTATGAATTATAACCATGATGTCGACACCAATTAACGTTCATGTTTCATAAAAAAAAGTTGGAAATCTTTAAATTACTTAAATGAAAACATGATTACACGTATGCCATTGTATGTCCAAAGGTTCCAAAAGTTCATTCTATCACATCCTACACACCTTAAAAGAAATTTCATCCTCAAAATTAAGCTAAAAAAATCTAGTCTTTCACATCATATACATATTAAAAAGAAATTTCGTCCTTGAAATTTAGTCATTCTATTATTCCAGGAAAAGCCAAAAGGTCTTCATCCATATATGGCACTATTCTAGGTGCAGCATATCCAAAAACAAGATCTCTAGAACATATAGGAGCCACCCTTCGGAGATTTTAAAAGCATCTAAGGTGCAATAAGGGTTTGGAAACTCCGATCATGTCATGACATATCTCAAATGTTAGGGTTGCATTCTTATCTTTACCCATGCATTAGGGATCCCACATCATATTACCATGTTCTAAAGGAGTTAACTAAAGATTAATCCATTATATCAAGGTATCATCAATAGTTTATTGAGAGAATTGTTAGAACATGTTCAATATTAACATATGTCTTTTGGGAGGGAGTTAACTAAAGTCAGCCCACTTTATCCATAAAGATCATATCAAGTTGTCATAATCATTATGTTTTTCTAACTGTTAAACTATATTTTTTTTCATCTTTATTAAGCACTAAGATTAACACCTCATGTAACATGTTTTATTCATATGATTTTATGTCCTTGCTCAAAATAAATTGCAACATTTACTAGTGATTTCATCACAAGATTAACCAACAATATCATCTTATCATCATTATTCATGTATATGGTTAACCATTTATGCATTAATATCTATTAAACCATCTCTAGGTTTCCATCATATCATGTCCATATGTCAAATCTCAAGATTATATCACATTCTTACACATGTACTATCATGGTTATTCTAAACAAACTTATATGAGTGGCTTGTCAAACATATATCAAAACTTCATTTAGTCCAACTGAGGTTCTCCTGACCCATATCATGAGGTTAATGCCATGCTCAGTCTCTCTGAGCTAAGTCAACTCTATGAGTATCTCATATGCATATACTTTATCTTTCCTCTCTTAGTCTAGGGTTTTCATATTACCTCATTGGCACTAGTTATAGCTTTATAAGCTCTAGCCACATAAACACAAACCAAACCACGATATGACATTCTCTTTGTATATCCTCTACCCATGAGACATACTTACCCACAACTTTCTTTCATAAACACCGCTAGATTGCTAGAAGATACCACCAACCCGAGCATGAGGCTTCATAGAAACTAACATAGTTTTACCTCCTCCAGGGTCTTGCGACTCTCTTTCCCTCACCTAGATGGTAGGTTTTCATACTTCCTTATTCACATATGCATATATATAGACAACCTCCCTCTAACTCTAGGTTTTGGTCCTCTCAAGGACATATAGGGTTACACAACTTTATAGGAATCATGCATAAAGAAACTCAGCTCAATCACTCAGGAGTATTCTAGTTTAGGACATATTATATCCCATATTTCTCATAATTCTCATATATTGGAGTTTAGGTTCTCTGACCTTCTCCCTATGGGTCTCACTCTCTATGGAGTTAATCGTAAGTGGTCCTAACACTAGAGGTCCTCCTTCGTAAAAGAGATTGAGGCTCTTTCCGATTCACATCTTGTCTTACATAGCTTATCGTAACTTATCTCATAAAAGCCTAGTCACTTGCATCATTAAAACTTATCTCAAATCCTCAAAATTGAGCTTAAGTCCTCAAATACAAACATTGATCATCATAAACCATCTTATATAACCTATATAAGACCTACATCATATCATCAAAACTTATTTCATCTATTCCATCTATCATATATTCCAAACAAGGCTCTAGACATCTAATCTAGAAATACTCTCTCTTCTAGATTGATGTCATTCACTTTCACTTAGGTTACATGACCACCTCCTACTCTAACTTGTGTGGGGACACATTTTTGTAATACATATATATAATAAAATATTATATAGTTTTTTTCTGATAAAACATGTGTCACAGAAAACTATCAAGGTTTGATCCAATTGGAATAAAAAACCAAATCCAGAAAATGATTGTGTAACACCCCTGGCCTGGGTTATGGCCTAACCCTAGATGTTTTGATTAAGTAAGCTTCTTACAACTTGTTCTTATCTTTTGGGAAAAGTAATTAAGGCCTTTGTGAAATTTATTCTCAAAATTGAGCTTATATGCAAACTATGTGTTTGTGCATTATATAATAACCTAAGTGAAAAGTACAATTTACCCAAGATAAAGGTTATGTTGAAAATGTTACATGTTGAATATATTCTACGTGTTTTGTATGACATGGAAGAGAATATGATGCTAAGTGCTTGGTGCATCAATTATAGTACAATTTGCAATATGTACAAATGCATGGTTAAAATGAAATTAATCACCACTAGATTGTTTTTAGTCTTACCTAGTGTTATCTAGAGGAAAGAGAAAGAAGGAGGCAACATGATTGAAGCATCTTGAAGTGTTAGTACTCTTAATAATAAAGAAAACAAGAAAATGCATACATTGAAGTTATACACATGAGCCATATCGATTGTGGAATAAGAAAAGGAGCCCCTATCAGACATAGATCCATAAGGAGAGCATACTATCGGTTTGTGGAGCCTTGGTTTGACCCATGACGGGCAAGGCACTTCAAGAAAGATATAAGTCATCGATTTGCTTTTTTCTTGGAAATGATGGAGTTGAATAAAATAATAAGTTAGTGGAAGAATGCTTGCCCTAGGAGACAACTCATGGGCCACCCCTTATCTTTTCTTTAACTTTTTTTCATGGAAAAATGATAGTGGCATGCATGCAAGAGCATGTGTCGACCTTGCATGGCTAGGTGGCATGAAACACCTTAAGTTAGTGACACCTATGACACTCTTTTCTATAAACCTCAAGTATAAATACCTTGACCTTCATTTGTTGGCAAGATTTTCAGATCTAGAAAGTGCCCTTTTCTCTGGTATCGTGCAACACCCCCTCTTGTTTCACCCATAGTGAAGAGGGTTGAGTGGTATCGGCCAAGGAGGAGAGATATCGGCCAAGGAAGGTTGAAGCAACCAATTAAGGTGATATCGCCCAAGATGATGAAGGATATCATGCAAGATCTTGGAGCCCAAGTCTTGGAGCATGGAGAAGGTCCTACTTCAACCTTGGGACATGAGGAAGTGAAGCTTGAAGCTTGGAAGCTCTTTGAAAGGCGGGTTATATAACTTAAACCCTTCAATATTATTTATCCTTTCTCAATGTTATTCAAACTGTTGATTATTTGCAAATTAGGATTTCCTATGATCAATTGATGTAATCATGGGTTCCAAAATGTAATTAGGATTGTTATCCATAGTTTTGAATAAGATTAATTATCTTAAGGTTGATGATGATGACATCATCATTGGATTCCCGATATGAGTTTATCACTCTTGAACAACCCAATATGGATTGGAGATCTTGTAACCCGACATGGGTTAGAGACTTGGGGAAATCGATATGGAACCCAATATGGAGACTTTATCGATATGTAGGTAAGTCATAGTAGGTCTTATGAACTATATGAAGGATCCTTATCTATCACTTGTACTTAGTACAAAGGAGAAACAATACCTTGTGCCCGATATGAGTAAAACCCTAAAATGAGAATGGGAACCTGATATGCTTTATGACCTTTGAAAACCCGATATACCTCCTTTGTGTTAAAGGATCAATTTGGTATCTAGCTTGTCAAATTTGAGTGTAAGGGTTCTTATCAATAGTGCACACACGATATGATCAGGAGGTATCACTTAACATGGGTACCTAATATGGTGCCCAATATCCTGTCTGGTATGGTGCCCAATATCATGCCCGATATGGTGCCCAAGATGATGCATGATATAGTAATCTAAGTAGGTTCACGATATGGTAACCAAGATGAAACTCAATATGATACCTAGAGGTGAAACCCAATATGGTATCTGGAATAGGCAAACCAATATGATAGTTGCACGATATGATGATAGGGGATATGCCCTATGCCCGATATGAGGATGTGGTTATACCACATGATCAAATTGAATACTTGACAAGATGTTATATGAATGACGTTATCAATCATGTTACATGATATGGTAGGCAGGTCCTCAATTATTAAGATTGGCTAAGTGATGAATATGATTAATGTAACATTAAGAAACAATTAGCTTAATTCATTTGATATTGATAAGGTTGTAGACCTTAAAGATGTGAACTAAGCAAATTACATCCTAGTGAGGATGAGAGAGAAACTAAGACTTGAAAGATAAGTATATAATTAGTATTACTCCTGAGGTGAGTGGAGTATGAGTTAGAGCATAATCATTGCTAATGAAATCTTGAAACCCTAATTGGTTAATTATAACTCAAATCCTTCAAGGAGGATGTGTTCCTTAGTAGTTCATTGATAAAGACATATGTTGAGATGATTGTTAACATAATATGATAATCATGTATGGCTAAGTAAGTACTATATGGCTATGTGCTATAGACTCAATGAACTATGTGGACTGTGTGAACAAATATTTGGGTCTAATGATCTAGGGATAATGATCGTCTGCTAAGTGGTGAGAATACTCAGTGATTAATTAGGGGTTTGAATACCCAAGTATGATAGTGATGTAAGATTGAGATTCTAAGTGAATTTATGTGTCTTAGTGAATATGAAAGTATTTAATAAATGCAATTATGCTTTTCTTTGTAGAAATTGATATAATGTTTGTTAGAAATATTGGTTGATGAATTAATACTTTCATATATCTTGATAAGATAGATGTTATATATGTTCTTTATATTTCCTTTCAAGTAAATAGATGTTTTATAATTCTATCCAGATTTACATTATTTCCTTTGATAATAATATTGTTGGTAGAATGTTATATCTCTCACTGGGACAATAGTCTCACCCTATGGGATCCATAGTTTTTTTTAGGTAAGATGCGGACGAGGGACTAAGAACTGACTGCGGAAGAAGGAGCGTATCGACAAAGATCATAGTTGTATCTCAGGTCGAGTATGTTGTTTGTTATGTCTTGTAGATAGAAGTTCTATGTGTCGTCTCTGTACTCTCAGGTCCTTGGGAGATAATCTTAGTGGTTTTCACGAGCGACTCGAGATTTTGGGTTTGCTTATCTCGAGGATTTTATGTTGTTACTGTGTGTATCAAGCAAAGTAGTACTTGTTATTCATAAGAAGAGATAGAATACTAAATGTATAATGTGAATCATGTGTATATAAGGCTTTGGTTCTTTATGTAATAGTTTTTGGAAGATGAACCTATGTGCAAAATGGTTTTAAATTTCAGTGATTTTTTTGTTAACCCGTTGTTTATGGTTATTCCGCTTAATTAATAATGATTTGGTCGTCGGTTTGATGTCATTCGTTTCAAGTTTGGTATCAGAGCTAAAGGTTCACTACGTCTACAGAGACATAGGACTAAGGTGTTGAGTCTAAGTTAGTGTCCTCCAATATACCCTATAGTGACTTCTGCTTATGTAGGAGATAGGGTGAATGTAACATCCCTGACATGGGTTATGTTCTAAACCTATGTGTTTTGCCTAATAAAGTTGATTATATGCTTGCTTTCATTTTTTGAAAAGTAATTAAGGCTCTAGAGGAACTTATATTTCAATTTCAGTCCTTTTTGAATAATGTTGAAACATTGTTTTGTTAATTTCGGACTAAAGTGGAAATTACCCAATTTGAGGAGTTAACTTGCAAATTGTACATGATAAAATGTTCCTCATATTTTGAGACATCATAAGATTGAGTATGATTTAGTGTTATGGTTTCCACAAGCTTAGGCACCAAGATAGAGCTTGTTGAGCAATCTTTGTGCATTAAAACCTAGTTTTGGTGTAATGTGCAATTTTCCCAAAACCTAGGGTACAATATGCAAAATACCACCTTTTGAGGGTCCATCATGTTTATTGGCATCAATTAGATCAAAGCAAATGAGATGGGTGCCTCATTTGAATTATCTTGGAGGACAGAGAATCTTGATATTAAAATAATCAAGATTTAAGCATAAATGGAACTTTAATTCAATTTAATGCAAAAAGAAATAAATTGATTGAGGAGCCCTTCAACCAAAAGTTGAAGGATGATTTTGTAAAGTATTGGGCGATCTTGTGTCTTGCTATGGCACGAAAAGATCTTGGTTGAGTGGAAGCCCACTCACATTAACATAATAAAAAGTAATATCCACTAAAAGTTGGATATTAGTATAAAATTCATTAAGGTGCTTAATTTCTTTTCCTTTAATCCTTGGATAATGAAGGGGTTTTGCAAGGGAAAAGAGTTGGCTTCGTGGCCAAGGAGTTGAGGGGGAATCGGTAGAAATAATTTTGGGATTAAAAGGAATTAATTCCATTTTTTCTTTCCTTGAAATTCCTTATACATATCTCTTTTCCAACACACTTAAGGATCTTTTCCTTGGAATTTCTTTTCTCACCTTGCCTTGCCCGACCACGGGAGAGATCAGGAGCAGGAGAAGGACGACTCTAACCTTTTGGTAAGCTTTTGATCATCTTCCACCTTGGTTTCATGGTGAAAACCCAAAATTAATGCTTGATTCTTTGTTTTCTTCACTCGATTTCCAATCCTAGCAAACTTTTTCATCCAAAAGCTCAAGAACAGACCTTGTGCAGTTGTTGGAACTTCATCCACCATTATAAATGTGGATCTTGGATCTTGTAAATAGGATTCAAAGGCGGGTTATATAACTTAAACCCTTAAACATTGATATTGCATTCTATTCTTCAATAATTGTTGATTAGTTTCTTCTATTTGGAACTCTTTTGATTCATTGCTGCTATTTCCATGAAAATGGCAGTAGTTCTTGGATTCATGAAGGAAGATGATGATGACATCATCTTTTACACTTTTCCCAAGAAATTCTAGACCAAACAGTTTCAGCACATATGCTCAATCGGTTTCACAAACCGTTTGGGGAGCAAACGGTTTCAAACCGTTTGAGAGTAAACAGTTTCATCAAACTGTTTGAGGGCAAACGGTTTCAAACTGTTTGGGGGCGTTGACTATGGTTGAACTTTTGGTGAATTGTTGATAATGTTGAGGGTTAATGACTCATTAAATACAATTGACTAGTTTCAATTGGTTCATGAGTTTAAGGACCATCAATCACCAAACCATAATCGGGTTAAGTGTTGATTTCTAAATTGATTGAATTAACATTTTGGGTTGATTGACCCAAACGGCTTCAAAACCATTTGGGAATCACCCAAACGGTCTCAATACCGTTTGGGGGTCACCCAAGACCGTTTGGAGGTCTAGGGTTAAGTATAGTTGAGCAATTGAAGATCCAAAGATACTAAGTTGAAATGTAATCAATAATCGATTTGATGATCAATCCAATGATCCAAACCCTAATTGGATGTCATGGATTTTGATGATGTGATGGGAAAATGGTCTCAAGACCAGTTTGAGGTCATCCAAACGACCTCAAGACCGTTTGAGGTCAGGTCATGTTCAATTTGGATGGTGGCCCAATGATTTCAAAGTAATTAGTTTCATATTGATTAACATTGAAGGTTCATCGATTTCAAACCCTAATCCAATTGATTCAAAACCCTAATTGATGATCAAATGAGGGTTAAATCAGTTGAAGTATTATCTATTAAGCTCAATTGAAGTATGGTGTTAGGCTCAATTGATGAGTGTTTATATGAATTCAATCGATTAGGGAATCAACATTGGAAACCCTAAATCAACATGATTGGTTGAGACCATATTTGGTCCATTCGGTTTTGAGGAGGTTTGGACCAAACGGTCTCAAGACCATTTGGTACCAAACGATCCCAAACCGATTGAGACTCAAACGGTTTCAAGTATCACTTTAGCAAATGGTTTCAAGTCTCAACTTTGTCAAACAGTTTCAAGTCATAACTTTACAAAATGGTTTCAAACCGTGTGACCAAGACCGTTTGGAGGTCTAAACGGTCTTAGACCATTTGGAGGTATTTCAAGCAATACCGTTTGAGGTCTAATTGGTCAAGACCGTTTGGGTTCTAAGTGACCAAGATCGTCTGAAAAGTAATTAACCAAACTGTATGAACACTCAAAGTGGTTAAAGGTCAATTGTCTAATTGAACAATTACATGATATAAATCAAGGATTATTATAATAATTGTACCCTTAATTTGATAGGGTGATTAGTACCATTTGAGTAATTAATCTTTAATGATCATGGAAGTAATGATATAATCCATTGTGTTAATCCTTCATTCAAGTTGAGCTTACTTAGTCTAATTAAGTATGAAGTAAGTATCACCTTTAGAGGATGAGAGAGAGAGAGGACCTCCTACATGAATGATACTCATGTAATGGATAAGCCTCAACACCTTCAAAATGAATGATTAAGTAATTAGGGTATGATCCTTAATAAAGAGATCATGAAACCCTAATCAAGGAGGTTGTTGAGCCCTAACCTAAATCAAGGGCAAAATCAGATGTAACCCAAATCAAGGGTAATGTTGTGACTCTAAACCAGGATGATAATATGGGAAATCAAAATTTAGGGTAACTTCATGAGAAACCCTAATTGAGGGTGATTCCATGTGAAACCCTAGTTGAGGGTGAATCCATGTGAAACCCTAATTGAGAGTGATGTTATGAAACGTTAGTTGAAATGAATAGTAAACCCTAATTGTAGGTTATTGAATGTGAAACCCTGATTTAGAGTAATGCCATGAAAATCCCTAAATTAGAATGATGTTATGTAAAACCTTGATATAAAGATATTATGAGAGACTTAAATCCAGGATGATACCATATAATAATATGTGCAACCATAGTGATGGTATAATGGTCAATACAATAAAGTAGGATGTGGTTATTACAATCAAGGGTAAAGTTGATGAACTATTGAATGGTAATGTTGATACATTAATGAGTAATGGTCTAAGGGATAAGATGATGCCTAGATCATTATATATCTCATTTCATGCATGTGTAACAACCCTATACACCTTACAATGATGAGGACATGAAACTCTTAGGAATGATGTATGCTATACTAAATAATGATGTGGATATCATCCCAAGAGTTGAAATATCTAAAGTGATGGATAATGGTTTATCCTATATTCAACACTGCCCAACCATTAGATAAGTCCACATCATTAAAGGTAGTTGGACAAATCTAATGTATGATTTATATACTACATGATAAAGATGAAAGGTTAGTGGTTAAAGTATTAAGATGGAAATACCTTAATACAAGGATAGTTGATTAACTTAAGCAAGATTGATATGAGGAGAAAAGTGATACATCAAGATATGATAGATATCACATTTGGCATTTCAGGGATAATATACCTTGATGCACTTCCATCCAACATACTTGGATAAGAAACACATGAAGTATGTGTTATGTAGTTGTTACAATAAGATTGTAATGAATTTGATATACTTTGATAAGCATAGGCTAAAATACAATCTGAAAGGGGACAAGCCACACTAATGAGTATGATGTAATCATACCATAATAAGAATGAGAAATGAACTTGTACCTTGTATTGATGATCATTAATGATATATGATGAGAATAAAGATCATGAGTAAATACTTATGATATCAGTGAATGCTCCTAGAGGTGTGGAGCAATATATATTAGGGTTGAACTAATAATGTGAGCATGAAACCCTAATTAATGTAAGATGGGAAACCCTAACCCTAATTTTGAGTAAAAGGGAATGAAAAGCCCTATTTGATAGTAAACCCTAATCCTGATAAAGGATGGTGGTGTTACTATTGTTTCATATGATGTGATAAATGATTCACATGACTGTTATCATATTTATTAATTAGGTAGACATCATGAGATGATGAACATAGCCATATTTGAGCTATGACATTCATATAATAAATATGTTGAATGGCCTTATGTACCTAATGTTGTTGTTGCTTAGTAAAAGTAACAAAATTTGTATGGACCTTATGAGTTCCATGAATAAGTTGTTGCCTAGTGAAAGGTGACAAAACACTTAATAGGCCTTGTGAGCCATGTGAGATACTTGTGTAACAAGTATTATGTATACCTCGGTCTGAGGACCTGGAGGTAATAGTTACCTAACAAGTGGTAACAGTGATAGTGATGAATTGAGGGTATGAATACCCAAAGTTGATAAGTATGATAATGATTTTGATGAGGGATGTGAACTTTCAAAGAAATGAAAAGAGGGACTGAGATCTCAATGCCTTTTAAAGACTGAGAAGTGATTGATAAAAATAGTACATGTTTCTTTATAGCATTTGTCTGAATAAGTTATGTTTGAGAACTTGACTGATGATAAAAGAATATGCTAATGTACTTAATTAATTAAGTGAAATCATATCATGTAGAGCCCTGACCATAGATCCATCATCGTCAGCAAATTGGTGATGGTGAAATGGGTGTCCCACGGCAAAACCCGGAGCGCATATTTTGAATATGTGGGGGCAATGGGTGAATGTATCCTGACGTCCTAATGAGGGAATTGGGGAAAGGTAAACATTAAACCTCTCAATCCTTCATTATATGTATCGGGATGGATGTATCATGAATCTCCCAATGATTGGGTTAGATGACGTTCACATCTCCCAATAATGTTAATTCCGGATCGATGGAGATAAACATGAAATCTCACGATCGCGAAGAGAGTGCAACACACCATTGTAACTCTGATAGCGAAGTTGCCAGTATACCCTGGAAAGCTATATATAGCAGAGACACAAGATGTCCTGCTTGTGATCTCGCGCTGACCGAGATGTGGGAGGTCTTGGTAGCCAGCTCTACCATTGACCTTGTATGGTACCGATTTCGACTTCGTAGTGGTCGGTTGGAGTATGAGCGGTATACCTCATCTCCTCAGGGCATAAGTGTGTTTGTAAAATGTAATCAGCTGTATAGCATGTTTACTTAAGGATTGAATACAGAAATTCATTGGCTGATGTTACATTTCTTTTATGCATCTCTAGTTGATAGATGTTATTTGTATTCCTTTATATTCATTGCAAGTAGATGTACAAATTATGAATCTACCATGAGTAGATACAATGTTCTCCTTAGGAAAGGAGATTTCTTTACTCTGTTCATTCAATGTTTAATACGGTTGTTAATATATAAGAACTCCTGCTCAGTTTTAATTATAACAAACTACTATAACAATGTTTTGGTAGAGAGTTATATCTCCCGCTGGGATAATTTACAATTGTCTCACCCCATGTGATCCAATGTTTTTAGGTGAACACGGACGAAGAAGCAGAAACCCTTTAGCAGAAGAAGGATAGCAGCAGCATCGGGGACAGTAGTAATATCTCAGGTGGAGATACTTCCTGTCTAGTCATATAGTTAGAAATTCCTATGTGTCGTCTATGTACTCTCAAGTCCTCGGAGTCAGTAGTCAGTGTTTTTAATGAATCAATCTGAGATTTTGTCTTGATGCCTCGAGGTTTTTATGTTGTCTGTATATAATGTTGAATAGGGCAGCTGATGATGTAATCCTTGAGAAGAGATGATACAAGTCATTTACTTTTGAATCAGGATGTAAATATTATACTTTGGTTCTTGATGAAGAAGATTTCCTATGTGTGGATCTCTTTGCAAAAAATTTTAAATTTTTAGTGATTTTTAGGAATCCGCTACAAATAATTCGCTTCTGCTTAATTAAATCTTATTTTTGTAAGTTGGATGTCACAGTGAAGTTTATGAATGACTGGAGAACACGAAGAATACATTGCTTAGAGAAATGTTGTTTGCACCAGGAATGGGTGCAAGGGATCAAGCAAGGGAAGAACGAGTGCCTGAGAATTCCCATCTTGACCCAATCAGGATAGAGAATCATGTTTTTATGCTCTTGTTGGGCAAGTTAGGACAACGGTGATACATATAGTAGATTTGAAACTAGCATTACAACCTAGGTTACCATTCCTCAATGCAGAAACTTTGGGTTCTGAAAGGGTTCCTGAATGACATAGTCATGTTGGAACAATGGAAAATGTGGGAAGAGTTAACATATGGCAAGAAAATAGACTCTGTCATAAGTAAATACAGATAGTACATCTATGATAGCAATACCCAAGGAGGGGAAATAAGTTGAGAATCAAGGAGAAGTCTCTATAATTATAGAAACATTTGTCTGGTTGTTCTAAAAGACCATAGTTTTTGGTGCCACCAGTGCAATATATGCTTAGTGCTCCAGAATAGTATTCACTAAATAAAGGCAAAAGTCCTAACCTTCCACCTGTAAGAGCTTCTGACTTAGCTTTTACATCGGTAATAAGACCGATAAGACAATGGTACGAGGACAAAACATGTTATAGATGCAGACATGTTGAGCATACTAAACCACCTTTTTGTTTGAAAGAAGGGAGGAAATGACCCAACCACCGAGGAAGACTCGGCAGGGCATATGAAAGTTACAGCCCAATAGGGTAAAAAGGCAAAAGCAACAACATGAAACAACTAGACTCTATGTGTTGAGTTAACTGGAAGTGGTAGATGACCGCGAGGGGTGACAGTCAGATAAAGCTTTCTCATTTTAATATGCCTTCTTTTGATTTTATCTGATAGACATAAGGGGGGTTGCTATTATTGACTTCTCTATTGATTTCCCTATGGGAACACATGGGAGAAATGATGAAAACTAGAATTTATATTATGTCCGGTATTCTTTTAAATGCTTTATAATTACTCTTATCTATGTGAAAGAGGATGAGGTATAGAGGTGATTCTTGGAGAAAATCCAGGGATGCTAAGTCTTACGCTTCGATGATATGAAAAGTAAGGGATAGATTGTTACCTCTCTAATTACTTTAACCAGGTGGTCATTTTGAGACAATCTAGTGAGCCTAACGAGACTGGAAATATGGCATGGGTATTTTCATCACATCCTAAGTGCGGTAAATTGGAATCTAAGATGATCTCAGATCAATATGTGTGTGTAATAGGAAGTAAAAAGTATAATCTTTATGATAAGAGGAAGGAGAATGAGGGAGATGATACTTATTCAATAAAGTCTATGTGAATAGTAAAGATCTTTTCCATAATATGAGAATGGGAAATGTGATAAAATTATAGAATGTTCGTAAACATGTTAGACAAAAACAAAGAAAGGAATGAAACTAAATAGGGATTGCTAAGTGAACTTTCCCAACTAAATAGGGATTGCTAAGTGAACTTTCCCAACTAAATAGGGATTGCTAAGTGAACTTTCCCAACTAAATATGGATTGCTAAGTGAACACTCCCAACTAAATAGGGATTGCTAAGTGGACTTTCCCAATCAAAATAGGGATTGCTAAGTGGACTTCCCTGATTGATAAGGGTTGCTAAGTGGAATTCCTTAATTAATAAAGGTTTCTAAGTGGACTTCCTCAACTAAGTGTATGTCTCTCCTTTGATGAACAACCCTGGGTAATGATGGGGTGATAAAAAGGAATATGTTCCTTTATGTTCCTTCCTTTCATGAACATGACAATCAAGTGAGTTTTATGACACTTGATGTGCATGAGTTAGGATCGTTCATTTGATGGGTACTTAGAAAAGTATTAGTTCGTTTGGGACTTTAGTTCCAAAATTAAGATATGTGAATATATATATATATATATAATGTCTCAAGGTTAAAGAAAGATCCTTTTGTATGTTTAACTTTGGTGTTAGTAATAGGGAGATGGAAATAAGTAGGATGTGATGGGTTGTCAACACGTGTGAAGGATACCAAGATGAGGAATTCTGGTACCCAAGATATGTCAGGTGATATGAGAGGTTAAGAATATAAATCCTGATAAGATGAATAATGTTTGGTAACCTAGAAGGGCCAACCTTGAGATAACTTTAGTATGGAAGTCATATGTTAGGGTTTTATGCTCTACATAAACATAAAATTGATAAGGATGAATTAATTAAAGGAACTATTTTAAGAAAAAGCTTATCAAGCTAAAAAAATGATTCCTTAAAAATATCCCTACCTAGATCAGATTGAAGGAACTTATAACAAATCTCTAGAGATACCTCCGAGATAAGTTCTTCTTTGACAAGTAGCCTCTCCTTATGACAAGAAAATAAACAACTAGAGGAATAGTTGATATAAGTCATAAGAAAGCTAGTGTTGAACCAACAAGATTAGACTGGTACAATAGAGGTATGATTAGACTTGTAGCATCAAATGAAGGACAAAATGTAACTCTGGTCTGGAAAGGACAGTTGAGTATAACAGATTCTATGATAATCATGTGTGAAAGAACCTTGTGCCGATCAAAGTTCTGCAGTATCTTCATGAAATCAAGATGTTATGTGGACACTTGATGATATGATGCGTGAACGACAACTGTCTCCCTTTATCTGGGATTTCAGGGACGAAATCCTTGTTAGGGGTTTATAATTGTAACAGCCCTGACCTAGGTTATGGCCTAACCCTAGATGTTTTTCTTAAGTAAGCTACTTACAACTTGTTCTTATAATAACCTAAGTGAAAAGTACAATTTACCCAAGATAAAGGTTATGTTGAAAATGTTACATGTTGAATATATTCTAAGTGTTTTGTATGATATGAAAGAAGATATGATGCTAAGTTGTGGCTTGTGAAAAGCCTAAACCCTAAGTTAGAACTTGTGAAAATAATGCTAAGTGCTTGGTGCATCAATTATAATACAATTTGCAATATGTACAAATGTAGGGTTAATATGTAATTAATCACCTCTAGCTTGTTTTTACTCTTACCTAGTGTTATCTAGAGGAAATAGAAATAAAGAGGCAACATGATTGAAGCATCTTGAAGTGTTAGTACACTTAATAATAAAGAAAACAAGAAAAAGCATAAATTGAAGTTATACACATGAGCCATATCAATTGTGGACTAAGGAAAGGAGCCCCTATCGGCCATAGAGCCATAAGGAGATCATCCTATCAGTTTGTGGAGCCTTGGTTTGACCCATGACGGGCAAGGAACTTCAAGAAAGAAATAAGACATCGATTTGCTTTTGTCTTGGAAATGATGGAGTTGAATAAAATAATAAGTTAGTGGAAGAAAGCTTTCCCTAGGAGACAACTCAAGGGACGCCCCTTATCTTTTCTTTATCTTTTTTTGCATGGAAAAATGATAGTGGCATGCATGAAAAAGTTTGTTTCGACCTTGCATGGCTAGGTGGCATGAAACACCTTAAGTTAGTGACACTTATGACACTCTTTTCTATAAACCTCAAGTATAAATACCTTGACCTTCATTTGTTGGCAAGATTTTCGGATCTAGAAAGTGCCCTTTTCTCTAGTATCATGCAACACCCCCTCTTGTGTCGCCCATAGTGAAGAGGGTTGAGTGGTATCAGCCAAGGATGAGAGATATCGGCCAAGGAAGGTTGAAGCAACCAATTAAGGTGATATCGCCCAAGATGATGAAGGATATCGTGCAAGAGCTTGGAGCCCAAGTCTTGGAGCTTGTAGAAGGTCCACCTTCAACCTTGGGATGTGAGGAAGTGAAGCATGAAGCTTGGAAGATCTTTGAAAGGCGATTTATATAACTTAAACCCTTCAATATTATTTATCCTTTCTTAAATGTTATTCAAATTGTTGATTATTTGCAAATTAGGGTTTCCTATGATCAATTGATGTAATCATGGGTTCTAAAATGTAAATAGGATTCTTAGCCATAGTTTTGAATAAGATTAATGATCTTTCGGTTTATGATGATGACATCATCATTGGATACCCGATATGAGTTGATCTCTCTTGAACAACCCGATATGGGTTGGAGATCTTGTAACCCGACATGGGTTAGAGACTTGGGGAAACCGATATGGAACCCAATATGGAGACTTGCCTGATATGTAGGTAAGTCATAGTAGGTCTTATGGATGATATGAAAGATCCTTATCTATCACTTGTACTTGGTATAAAGTAGAAACAATACCTTGTGCCCAATATGAGTGGAACCCTAGAATGAGAATGGGAACCCGATATGCTTTATGACCTTTGAAAACTCAATATATCTCCTTTGTGTTAAAGGATAAATTTGGTATCTAGCTTGTCATATTTTGAGTGTAAGGGTTCTTATCAATAGTGGGCACACGATATGATTAGGAGGTATGACTTAACATGGGTACCCGATATGGTGCCGAATATCATGCCCGATATGGTGTCTAATATCATGCTCGATATGGTGCCCAATATCATGTCTGGTATGGTGCCCAATATGATGCCTGATATGGTGCCCAAGATGGTGTAGAATATAGTAATCTAAGTAGGTGCACAATATGGTAACCAAGATGAAACCAAATATGATACCTAGAGGTGAAACCCAATATGGTATTTGGGATAGGTAAACTAATATGATAGTTTCACGATATGATGATAGGGGATATGCCCTATGCCTGATATGAGGATGTGGTTATACCACATGATCAAATTTAATACTTGACAAGATTTTATATGAATGATGTTATCAATCATGTTACTTGATATGGTAGGAATGTCCTCAATTATTAAGATTGGCTAACTGATGAAAATGATTAATGTAACATTGAGACACAATGAGCTTAACTCATTTGATATTGATAAGGTTTTAGACCTTAAAGATGTGAACTAAGAAAATTACATCCTAGGGAGGATGAGAGAGAAACTAAGACTTGAAAGATAAGTATATAATTAGTAATAGTCCTGAGGTGAGTGGAGTATGAGTTAGGGCATAATCATTGCTAGTGAAATCTTGAAACCCTAGTTGGTTAATTATAACTCAAATTCTTCAAGGAGGATGTGTTCCTTAGTATTTCATGGATAAAGACATATGTTGAGATGATTGTTAACATAATATGATAATCATGTATGGCTAAGTAAGTATTATATGGCTATGTGCTATAGACTCAATGAACTATGTGGACTATGTGAACAAATATTTGGGTCTGATGATCTAGGGACAATGATCATCTGCTAAGTGGTGACAATACTCAATGATAAATTAGGAGTTTGAATACCCAAGTATGATAGTGATGTAAGATTGAGATTCTAAGTGAATTTATGTGTCTTAGTGAATATGAAAGTATTTGATAAATGCAATTATGCTTTTCTTTGTAGCAATTGATATAATGTTTGTTAGAAATATTGGTTGATATATTAATACTTTCATATATCTTGATAAGATAGACGTTATATATGTTCTTTATATTTCCTTTCAAGTAAATAGATGTTTTATAATTCTGTCCAGTTTTACATTATTTCCTTTGATAATAATATTGTTGGCATAGAGTTATATCTCTCACTGGGATAATAGTCTCACCCTGTGGGATCCACAATTTTTTTAGGTAAGACGCGAATGAGGGACTAAGAACTGACTGTAGAAGAAGTGTATCAGCAAAGATCATAGTTGTATCTCAGGTTGAGTATGATGTCTGTTATGTCTTGTAGATAGAAGTCCTATGTGTTGTCTCTGTACTCTCAGGTCCTTGGGAGATAATCTTAGTGGTTTTCATGAGCGACTCGAGATTTTGGGTTTACTTATCTCAAGGATTTTATGTTGTTACTGTGTGTATCAAGAAAAGTAGTACTTGTTATTCATAAGAAGAGACGGAATACTAAATGTATAATGTGAACCATGTGAATATAAGGCTTTGGTTCTTTATGTAATAGTTTCTAGAAGATGGACCTATGTGCAAAATGGTTTTAAATTTTAGTGATTTTTTTTGTTGACCCGACGTTTATGGTTATTCCGTTTAATTAATAATGATTTGGTCGTCAATTTGATGTTAGTCATTTTAGAGTGTCCCACACATAGTAGAGAGTACAGTGCCATGAAAACTAGTGACAAGGGTGAGAACATGGTGTAGACTAGTGTAGATACCCAAAGCATAGATGCATCATATGCCAATGGTTTCACTTCCTGTGATGTACATCATTTCAAAATAATACAACGTCCCATACTGTTGTACTATAAGGAAAGAATGAAATTTAGGGACCTACTATACAAGAAGCACCAGTCTAGACCTAGTTCTCAGACATCTTATGTGGTCATACTTATGTGAAGATCAATTCCAAGAGTTGAAGGAGAAGTTGACTACGACTCTGGTGTTGACTCTACTGTCTGGTAACTAGGGTTTTATCATCTTCACCGATGCATCAAAGATGGGCTTGGATGTGTGCTAGAGAAAAATAGGCATGTTGTTGATTATGCCACCAGACATCTCAAACAAAATGAAGTGAACTATCTGATACATGATTTGGAGTTGACTGTAATTATGCATGCCCTGAAGATTTGGTGACACTATCTATATGGATCCACCTTTGAAATCTTCACCGACCACAAGAGCATGAAGTATCTCCTAACTCGGAGGGACCTAAATATGAGATAGAGATGATGGATGGAATATATGAAACATTATGATTTCACCATCGCCTATCACCCTGAAAAGGCGAATGTTGTCGTAGATGCCCTTAGCAGGAAACAGCTCAGGTGTGCAGTTGTTTTGTCTAACCAGTAGAGAAGACTGGAAGATGTTTCTAGGTGAACTCAACATCTATTAGAATATTGGATCTGAGTGGCTAATATCCAGATTAAACCAGACATGTTGATCGACTTGGTAGCTGCCCAGTTAGCCAGCCCAAAGCTTGATAAGATGAAAGGTTTGTTAGAGAAACACCAGACCCATCTCTCTATGGGAGTGGATGGCAGATTTCGTTATAAGAGTCATATTTGGTTCCTAAATATTCGTCGTTGAAGGATTGTATCTTGCAAGAACCTCATGGTTCTAAGTACACGGTACACCCTGGAACTACCAAAATGTTTAAGAATTTGTAGTGGTACTTTTGGTGGCTTGGAATGAAAAGAGATATAGAAGAATATGTGGTCAATTGTCTCACTTTCCATATGGTGAAGGTCGAATAGCAGTGACCCGGTAGATTTCTACAGTCGATTGAGATTCCTAAGTGGAAGTGGGAGCAGACCACAATGGAGTGTGGTGGGTCTCCCTAAGACCAAGAGAGGTCATGATGCGACATGGGTTTTGGTAGATCTCCTTACCAAGTCGGTGCATTTCCTTTCCTTAAAGACCACTGCCAAATTAATGGATATAGTTGAACTTTACATCAAAGAGATTGTATGACTACATGGTGTTATGAGTTCGATCACTTCTCACTTCAGATCACGATCTAAAGTTCACTTCTAAGCTGTGGAAGTAGGTGCAAGAGGAACTCGGTACTAGATAGAAGTTCAGTACAAGATATCACCCCCAGATTGATGGATAATCAGAGAGGACAATCCAAACATTAGAGGATTTGTTGAGAGGATGTGTTCTCGATTGGGGTGGATCATGGGAGTGATACCTGCCCCTCGTCGAGTTTGCGTACAATAACAGCTACCAAGCTAGTATCGGGATGCCACCATATGAAGCTCTATATGGGAGGGTATGTTAGTCACCGCTTCACTGGGATGATGTTAGTGAGAGGACCTTGTTGAGGTTAGAGGAGTTGTAGTTGTATGCTGACAAAGTCGCTTTAATCAAGCAAAGGCTGAAGAGAGCCCAGGATCGAAAAAGTCATATGCTGATGCAAAGCGGACTGACTATATTTCATTGTGGGTGAACACGTGTTTTTGAAAATCAGACCCTCTGAGCTATAACTAAGAATAGAGGAAACCTAAGTCCCCAATACATGGGTACATTTGAGATTTTGAAACGGATTCGTGAAGCAGCTTATTGTTTGGACTTACCCCCTCAGTATAGTATGATGCATGATGTTTTCCATTTGTCTAATCTGGAGCGCTATGTGAAGCACTTGAGCCATGTGTTGAGCATTGAACCTACTAAACTCCAAGGGAGATTGACATACCCTGAGTCACTTGTGAGGGTATTGGATACCAAGGTGAAAGAGCTCAGGAATAAAGAGATAGAGATGGTAAAGGTTCCTTGGAAGAACCATGGAGAGGATGAAGCCACATGGGAGCTGACATAGGACATGGAAAAGGCCTACCCTGATTTGTTTGTTTGATTGGTTGAATTTTAGGGGCAAAATTCCTATAAGGAGGGGAGGATGTTACAACCTTAATTTTGCTTGTATGGTTGTAAATGCAATTTTTCCAAAGAAAGCTACTTGTTTGTAAATTGTATGACTTATGATAAATATATGGGTTTCTTTTGCGACATTTTCCCTTATGCATGTGATTTCATGGATCCTAATGTATTAGTGAGTCCAATATGATAAAAGAGGAAGAAAAGTTGAAGGAAATCAAATAATGCATAAATAAGAAAGGAAATTGTCATAATGATAAAAATATATAAGAAATATGTGGAAAGATGAATGATTGAACATCATGGATGATATTTCGAATCCACATGGTTTCTAATGGTAAAATGAATCCAAATAAAAATAAGAGAGTAATAGAGAGAAAATATGAATAAAATATGCCTTATTAAGTGATAACTTGCACATGAAGAAAAGTCTCTTTTTATTTCAAATTATGACCCCAAACTTGGCACTCAAGTAGATTAAGTCATTAATGAGTTTCCCTCAAAATTGGAGATTAAAAGGAGCCATGGTTTGAGAGTTGTGAATTTTGGAAGATTTCATAAAGTGAGAAGGATATCCTTAAATGTCATGTTTATTTTCCAAGCAATTAATTCCTTTAATCCTAGTTTTGTTTGAGTGAATGGCAGGATAGTCGTTGGATCTGAGATCCAATGGTGGTTGTTTCATCAATGCCCTCGAGTCATATTGGGAAATAGGGAGACTTTCTTCTCCACTTTCCTTGCTACTCCAGGCATGAGGGGATCTAGGAACAAGTCCTTTGTCTTTGGGAGGTCCTAGGGATCCCATCCATACTAGGATTTGGGACCTGTCATGGTGTGAATAGGATTTCCCCAAATTAGGAGAACCACTGATGACCCTGCCCTAGAAATAGGGGGTCACACACCCTCGGCGAAGATTCAGAACATCTTAGTTTGTTTGGGCAGAGCTAGAGAACTCGTGGGTGTGTCCAATTGCTATGAAGAATGCGATCTTCGCCTTGGTCCAGTAGCTTCTTCTCGCCAGAGAAGAGTGACTCCATTCAGAGGATCCAGCTGAGCCACGAAGCAATTGAAGGGTACTTTGAGTCCAGGAGGTCGAGACGAAGGTGAAGCTAGCCTTGCCTTGTGTCGAGGAGGAGCGTAGCATGAAGTCAACCCCTTGGTTGACCATCAACTTGCATGAGAGGAGGAACGTGAGGTTGAAGGCGATGCCTGGTGAAAAGACTCTCCTTCCCTCAAGTGTTCGTTCAGAAGGTAAGGGTACTATCATAATTTTGCATCTATTATTTTGTTGCACGGGTGAGTTTCCACGCGGGTCCAAGTACCAACGTGGCGTGATCCGGTTGGCTCAAGCCTGGCCCCTTCGGTGCAGCTTAAGTAAATCTAAAATGAATATGTGGTAACTCCTAATTGGTTGAAAATGTGGTTTCTTATAAAAATCTTAACTAATGATAGGATGTTCAAATTAATGCATATGATATATGGTTTTTTATCTAAAAATACTTATAATAAATTAAAAATATAATTAAAGCCTGATTTTTCTTGTAATTCGAAAAGGGTATAAAGTATCGTCTATAATGGTTTAATTCATGAAAAACAATGGCTTTGATTATAATTAAATCTAGTAATGTTCCTTTTATATTTTGTGCAAATATTAACTTGTTGTTAATAAAAGGAAGATTTAGATCCAGAAGATGATATTTGTACACGATTTGCTTAATTTAGGGTTCCATGTATATGAAAGTGCATTAATGGGCCTAGAAACCCTAATTTTTATAATTATGAGTTTTAATGGTTTTATTTCAAAAACTTATGAATACGATAGAGATATGATGATCCTAAGCCAAGTTGATAATAAAGAACCCTTAATATGGATAATTTGAGTAATTAGAGTTTTTATGATTTGAAAAGTTGTTTTAGGGTTTCTTGACCTAAAATCGATAAAGATTGAGAAATTGATCTAAGAAAACCCTAATGAATCCTAATGAGACTTAGAAACCTTAGAAATGTGTCCCAAGTAAATAAAGAGTTGTTTGGGATGTAATGGTAACAATTAGGTGTTATACAGGTTTTCAAGATCAAGGGATGCTTGATTTGGTTGCTTAGCTTGCTTGATTGGACATCTAGTTGGATTAGGATATCTTGCTTCTTTTGACTCTTAATCAGGTATGTGGTTATGCTTATGACTAATCACTCTAGTGTCATGGCAATTTCTGAGGTTTTACCGATTGCTCAAATGTAACTGCTTAGTTGACTTTTATTTCATGCAACTATAAAGTGACTATGGCTATCACCATAAATATATGTGCATAACTAGCTCAGATCCTAGTCCTCCTCTATAGCTTTGAGTAATTGTGACAGATGGATAACCTAGTTATTGGTCTACCCTTGGGGTAGGATCATCAAGTTATCTTGAGTCGATGTTTGGTCTGCCTTTGGGCAGAATCATATGACTATACAACTCTATGTCTTGGTCTACCTGTAGGGTAGGATCAAAAGGGGCTATTTGGGATCTACCATATGAGAAAGGTAGGATCCATGTCCACTACAGGGGTAGCACAGAGTCAAGGATACGTTAGGATTGAGTAGTTATGTTTAAGACATAAAGATTTATCTATTAAGAAATAATTTGGCTGCAGTATGTTGTTACAAATAGATGGAAGCTATTGGTTCCCCCACATACCAGTATAATTCTTTATACTGAATGACGTTTGTCGACATTTTAGGCTTATCAGAAAGTGGATAATCCTTTAAAGTGACATTGAATGAATAAAACTAAATAAAGATTGGAGGATTGTAGATAGATAGTTTCCTATCTGGGGTAAAGTCCATCAAGTCATACATTTTGCATGGTATGTGAAAAGAAAATTTTTATCCTATTTTAAGCTTAGTTGTGGTAGAATTTATTAATTATTTTTTATTATTTGCAAAAAACATATGATCCTATTTTGGTATAACGGCTTTAGCTTCTTGGTCTCCCTTAATTGGAGGTTATCGAGAGGTGGGGTCGTTACAAGTATTCAACATTAGGTTATTGATAGCAAGGAATGCATCTATAAATGGGAACCCTTGTCATACATTCTAACGGTCTCTAATCGGTGATTAGAAACTACATCACACGACACAAATCCTACAAACGAGTAAGGAGGTGGCCGCCGCATTGGAGAGATTGGTCTTCCTGCACCAGGCGTCATGGCCCCTTCCTTTGTTCTACCTATCTTCCCATTATTGTCTCTCACCATCAGCGAGGAGATGTTTTCACTGGGGAATGGTGACTTTCCCCAACAGCCCGTATTTTATTCTAGATTGTATCTAAACTCAACAATACTATTGCTAAATAAAGTATCATTTAGCTTATTTTCTTGCCTTGCAAATTGATATCTTGCTTTTCATATATGTTATAATCATGGATATGTAGGTCATTGTCATCACAGTTAGAATGAAAGAAAAATCTTATCATCCCCCTTAAGTGTTATCAAGGGATAGTGAGGTGGTTGGATTATGGTCTACTAACACGCCGAGAATGGTCAGATGCAGTGAGGGAATCTAGTCGAAATAAACTAGGGACTTGGGTGTTGAGTTTGGTCGGTTCCAAGGGAGTTTAATCCATGCAATAATTTGTATCTTATAAGGGTGAAGTAGCTAAGCCTATGTTTAGTAAATTGAATTTTAGGAGTTGAAAAATCTTGTTAGTAATAATTATGCAGGCTTTGGCAAGCAAAACCCCATGCCCTAGTCCTTTTTATTATCATTTATTTACCTCTTTAATTATTGTTTCTACTGGAAGCAATTAGTTTAATCACTCAATCAAATTACTCGGTGATAAATACTACTCTTAATACTTTAAAATATATAAAACTACTTTAAAAGGTTATCATTTGGGTTTGATCCTTAGGTATATTGCAATAAGGCTTCCATTCATGTGGAGTGGGGAATTAGTGCACAAAATTTGGGTTACACCTAAGGTTATTCCCTTAGGGTTTTTATTGGTGCAACATCCTAAGCCCCATCAAAAATTGGCATCATTTCTGGGGACAATGGTAGTATATGTTTTTATAAGTTTAAGTGTAATTAGATTTTTTCTTTTTATCCTTGATATTATTGAAAATTCTCTAGAACCCTATTCATTAACTCACAATCATTCTGCCTCTTTCCAGGTACTCCTAGCACATGCACAGATCCAAAAGTCTTGACTTATAATTAATGTTTGATCCTAAAATTGAGATAGCTCTCAAAAGACTTCACAAGGAGAAAACCATGGCAGATGCAGCAGCTGTGGAAGCACCCATTCAAGCGTGAATCAAAGAGGCTTCACAGCCCAACGAGAATTACTTGCCGTGGAAGCTAGGACACAAGCAGATGTTGAACTAAAGACGGTCCTAGAAGTTTCTCAAGCTATAGAACACACCAAGGAATCATCGGGTGACTCGATCAAGATCAAAGCTCAGTGGGTCAGTCTATAACAAAACTTAGCCTTCACTAGAAGGACTATTGAGAGAAACTCCTCAAATTCACTGAACTTTTCTCGATGATGAAGCTATCAAGTACTATTGATGATGTCATGTGAGTACAATGCTTCAACTTCTCTCTCACTGACAAATCCTGAGCGTGGTATAGCATTCTTTAGGGGGACCCTTTACAACATGAGAAGCTCTATAAAATTAGTTTTTAGAGAAATTCTACCCACCCTCAATGACGTACTCAACCAGAGGACAAATTACAAGGTTCAATCAAGTACCTGAAGAATATCTATACAAAGATTGGGAAAGGTTCAAAAAACTTCTACCTAAGTGCCCACATCATGGCATTCCCGAAAACTAGATCATCAAATTTTTCTATTGAGATGTCAACAATGAGACTAAGAAGTTCCTTGAATCCACTTCTAATGGGAATTTTATGCGACAAAGCTTTGAAAGCGCATTGAAGATCGTCAACCATGTTGTCGAGAATCAAACTCATTGGACTAGACCCTTGGGAAAGGGTGTCCTTAAAAAAGATATGTGGAGGTTCGTTCAGAACTCAAATCCATATTCGAGTCACTAAAATCTCTCTCTCTCTCTCTCAAGCAAGATAACCTTGAAAAGTCTCTCAATACATATGAGAGGAAGAACCATATACCCCAGGTGCAAATCATTGTGCACCTTCCTACAAGTTCTGCCATGCAGTAGACCACAATACCATTCATTGTCAACAATTGTACAACACATTCCATGAGCATGAGACTGAACAATAGTATATAGTCACCCAAGTTGAAGACATGAATTCAATCCATAGCATCCCAGGACAGGAGTACTATAATCCGGATCAAGCTTGAAACCACCCGGTTTTGAATATGAGAACCCAATTAGAGCCGAGAGCCCAAATCAATAGACCCCATTACAATCCATGCAATCCAGGGCGCCATCAAATTACTTTGTTCTATGTTACTGAGGAAACTATAGATTCAACTTCCCAAGAAGGAACTACCAACAATGATAGTAATATCATAATCCAAATTAAGCCCCACCATTGCAAATAGAGATAGTGCCTGCACAAGATCCAGTGAAGACGCTCCTACAGATGATGGAAACATACTACGCTCAATTGGATAACATTGTAGCCAATCAAAAGACATTGGAGTTACAAATCACATGCCTAGCATCCACTCAATAGCCCCCAGTAGGTACAATCATGGGTCAACCAGAATATAATCCCAATCATCCGGAGCAGCTAAATGTTGTAATACAAAGGTCATAGAATGTGTACTCCACACCCCTGACCTCCACTCATGCACTTATTCCTCCCAGTAGAGATGAAGGCACCCGAGTCAGGATCCAAAGATGTCCAATTTACCAACCAAAAGTTAATCCAGTAGAAGCTCGGATATTAGTCCCCCCCATGACGTCATCCCAACTAGGCACTAGTGACAACTCAATTGTTCAAGCACCAGTAGTAAACTTTGGATAGTCCATAGAATCTGAAACACCTTTTCATAAACCTTGTATACCATATTTAGGTCGCCTCAAGAAGACCAAGATAGATGATAGGTTCATGAAATTCAAACACACCATGAAGAAATCCACGTCAAAATCTTGTTTCTAGATGCACTAGTTGAAATGTCAACCTGGTACAAATACCTCAAGACCCTTCTATTCAAGAAATATGTGACAGAGGAACACCAAAATTTAAAGCTAGCATAGACAACCTCTGATATAATTCAAAATCAGATACCTCAAAAGCAAAAAGATCCCATCTCATTCGAGATAGATTGTTTCTTAGTTGTGACATTTTTCACAAAGGACTTGCTTACCTAGGGTTGAGTATTTCCAATATTACATACACTCTATCCCAATGCCTTGGATTTACCAATCTCCTACCAATAGCTATGACTATCCATTTGACTGATGCATCCACAATGAAGTCTCTAGGGATAATAGAAGACATTCTTGTCAAGCTGAAAAGCACATACATTCCATGCAATTTTTTAGTCATGGACATTAAATAAGATGATCGGTGCCCATTGATTGTCAGAAGGCCCTTTTTAGCTATGACATGAGCTTTAATTATTGTTGAGTATGGAACCTTGATCCAATGATTAGGAGAGGAGACTCATGAATATTGGGTTTTTGATGGCTTAAGGGCCCCCAATTTTTCTGCAGAAATTGTGTTGCTAGATTGGATCGATGAAATGAAGCAGCTGAGATAGGTGCCTTACAAATATTCTCTACAAATAGCACTGAATGGAGAGGAAGATGATGACAAAGAATCTCATGTAGCCATGTATTTTGAACATATGGACACCAGTAGAAGTAGAGGATGAAAGCATCAAGGAAATCATCGAGATACTTGAAGATCTGAGGATGGCAAAAGAAATCTCCAACAACACACCATCGCAAACACTGTTAGAATTAATGAATTTGCCCGAGGGACTTAAATATAAATTTCTTAATGAAGGGGGTCTATGCCCAGTGATAATCAACTCTAAGCTCAGTGTAGAAGAAGAAGATAAATTGAAGACAATATTGAAAGGAAGAAAGCACTACAGTACAACATGGGTGATCTCACTGCAGTCAGCGTAGCTCTCTGTATGCATAGAATACCCATGATAGAAGATCACAACCCCTAATGAGACCCACAATGCAAGCTCAATCTAAACATGAAGGAATTCATGTAGAAATAAGTGGTCAAACTTCTACATGCGAGGACATTATATCAAATTTGCAACCCTCAGTCGGTGAGTCATGTTCAAGTAGTGTTGAGAAAGGTGGTACTATTGTTGTTAAAAATGACTAAGGAGAACTCATACCCAAATGGGCCATCACGGGATGGAGACTGTCCATTGACTATGGCAAGTTGAATAAGGCAACCAGAAAATAGCAGTACTCATTACCATTCTCTGATCAGGTATTGGAGAGGCTTGCTCATCAGAAATACTTTAGTTATTTGGTTGGATGCTATGGGTTCTATAAAATTCCCATCCACCCCGACAACAAAGAAAAAACTACTTTCACCTACCCTTTTGGAACATATGTCTTCATATGCTGGACACCCCATCCATCTTCCAGCATTGCATGACATCCACTTTTTCTGGGCTTATAGAATCCATAGTGGATGTCTTCATAGATGAATTTATGTATATGGGGAGTCCTTTGCCAAATGCCTCGACAACTTGGTCAGTGTCCTAAGTAGATGTGAGGAGGCTCTACTTATCATAAACTGGGAGAAGTGACATTTCATGGTAGTGTGAAGGTATTGTCCTAGGTCATAAAATCTCCAACCAAGAGATTGAGGTCGATCCGGCCAAAGTAGAAGTGATAGAAAAACTGCCACCGCCTACAATAGTGAAGGACATACATGATTTTCTCAGCCATGTTGATTTCTATTGGAGGTTCATACATGACTTCATGAAGATTGAAAACCCCTTACCAACCTCTTGCTAAAGGAAGTTGATTTCAATTTCAACAAAGAATGTATGAAGAGCTTCTCTACACTAAAGAAGGCCCTGACCACCACCCCCATAATTTGTGCACCTGATTGGATGCAACCCTTTGAGATCATGTGAGATGCAAGTAATTATGTGGTTGGGGCCATCTTGGAGCAGTGAATTGACAAATAACACCATGTGATTTACTACACCTTGAAGACCCTCAATGAGGCACAGTGGAACTACACAACAACAGAGAGAAAAATGCTAGCAATCATGTATGCCTTTAATAAATTTTGGTCTTATCTGGTGGGTTCCAAGGTTATAGGATACACTAATCATGTAGCTATTAGATATTTAATGATGAATAAAGATGCAAAACCAAGACTAATTCTGTGTATTCTAGTCCTATAGGAATTCGATCTGGAAATCAGGGACTAAAAAGGTTGTGAAAATGTTGTTGTTGATCACCTGACCCAACTTATCTTCAAAGATGATAAAGAAACAAATATCAATGAATCCCTCCCAGATCACAACCTTTTATGACTCTAAGTAAATTGGCTTTGGTATACTGATTATGCTAACTATTTTTCTATAGGAGTCATTCACTAAGAATTTAAAGGACAAAGCAAGAAGAAATTCCTACATGACATCTAGAAATTCTACTGGGATGAACCATTCCTTTTAAAGTTGTGTGCAGATGGTCTTTACTAATGGTTTGTCATGCACAAAGAATCAAAAGATATCATGCAACACTGCCATTCTAGACCTACAAGTGAGCATATGTTCTCCCAAAACACTGTCGCCAAAGCCTTACAATATGGTTTTTATTGGACAGCTATTTTCAAATATGCCTATTACTACACCTGTCTATGTGACCAATATCAATGATCAGGAAACATTTCTAGATGAGTCCAGATGCCCCTCACCCAGTGGAAAGAATTAGAAATCTTCGACGTTTGGGGCATTCATTACATGAGCCCATTTCCTCCCTCATGTGGGTTCTCATATATCTTGGTAGTGGTGGATTACATATCTAAATGGGTTGAATCTATCTCCACAGTTTCATGTGACTCAAAGCCCATCATTAAAATGTTCAAAAACATCATCTTTCCTAGATTTAGTGTACCATGATTCATGATATTAGAAGAGGGATCTCATTTTGTTGAAATGAAGTTTGAGTCGATGCTAACGAAATATAGAATAAACCACAAGATAGCATCCCCCTACCATCCTTAGACTAGCGGCCAGGTTGAAGTCTCTAACTGATAGATCAAAGACATATTGGAGAAAATTGTAAGAAGAACGAGGAAAGAATGGTCCTTGCAACTCAGCAATGATTTATGGGCCTATCAAACTGTCTTCAAAACACCATTGGGAACAACCCCTTTTCGATTGGTTTATGGGAAATCATGTCACCTCTCAGTGAAAATGGAGTACAAAGCTAGTTGGGCCACAAAAACCCTTAACTTTGAAATGTCAACTACTAAAGAGAATTGCAAGTTGCAAGTCCAAGAACTAGACAAACTCAAGATGTCAGCCTATGAAAGCACACACATGTACAAATAACGAACTTAAATCTGGCATGACAATCACATAAGATGAAAGGATGTTAAAGTGGGAGACCTTGTCTTGGTTTATAATTCAATATTACATCTATTCCCATGGAAGTTAAAAACCAGGTGGTATGGACCGTATGTGGTAAAACATGTCTACCCTAATGGAGTGTTTGTCTTATGGGATAAGATCAAAGGATTTTGTTTTGAATGGCCAGAGGATTAAGCCATATATTACCTCTAATCACCTTAAACTTTGATACGGTGAAAAGAATAATGAGGATGAAATACCCAATCAAGAAAAACAATAACAAACCCTTCACCCCGTACCCAGTTATCGATGATAATGCTCAAATTTTATATCTCTAGACATTTTCCCTAAAAATTTGTAGTTTATTATCATCAATTTATCCTCTTATTTCCACAATGAGCATCGGCATTACATTGAGCCAAACAAAGTAAAAATAGGCTCTCTTGAGAGGCAACCTGATTTTATCTAACACAACGACTTTCCCATTCTTCTTAAACAAAAAAGAGAGAAAAAGAGATATAGAGAGAGAGGTGTAGGGTTTCCTCAGTCCAACTATAAACGGATACTTCACTCAATGAGTCAGCCAACTCGCCAAATGATACTCCACTAAACAAAGACTATCCTTGTGCTGCTGCCACCTGATGAATGATGAACCCTCATCATCCCTAGGACAATACCAACAAGGACACCCAATAGGCATGTCGAGCAAAAAGATTGAACACACTCTAATGGACATGGAACCCAAATCAAGCAACTCGAGTAAAAACTCACATTCTTCCATCACTTGCAGCCACAACGATGAGGCCTATGATCTGTGGCACACCAAAATACCTTAATAATACCAGCATGTCAGAATGATGGGTCCTGGTGAAATGATGTTGAAATTCTTGCTGAGATGTCGTTGCCAGCCCGGTCAGCCCCAGATCATCACCATGTACAACTACAACATCTCAAATTCCTATGATGGATAGGACCACCCCACAACCTGGTACATATTTCTCATTCCTGACTGAAGAACACCGACAATGCCATGACTTAATCCATAAGGTCAGAGTAACCCTTCCATGGTGGCTTGTGGTAATACCTTAGCAAATTTGGATATACAAGGCCCTCTTGGGGACATCCTTCATAATAGTCGGATTCACTATTTTACTTATCACACCCATCTAGTTTTCACATAATGAATAATGGAGTTCCTCACCTAATATAAAAAAATAGAGTTATTGATAGAAAACTTAGTTGTGTGTTCCAACTATTCTGCAAAAACTTCAATCTCAGTTCCCAGCAACTTTTAGCCACCTTCTATGATACACAGAATCATCTCCACCCTTGTTACAAGGTAGGAAAGTTTTGGGACCAAAACACTATAAAATCCTATTCCAAGTCTGAAATATGAAAGCATCAATGATGCACACTCTTGTGATCCAAACCTCCATGAGATAGTTTCATGCACATTTTTTTATAGAGATTCCACTCAAGGTTTCGTTACCACTACTGATCTTTATTCTATTTGGTGTTCCCTTCATCAACACCTATTCAATTCAAGAAGTGCATTCATCGAGCATCTCGGGCTGCAAATATCTCATAACACCATAGGAAAATTCAATCAAGGTGGTTCGATATCCATAATAATTGTTGATCTAGGATTCCTAGACATCTGACACAAGGTTTTTCAGCCAAAAGGCAACCAACATCTTATCAATATTCCCTATCTCATATCCAGAAAGGTTCTCCACCCAGTACCCAATGAGACACCTATGCGGTTCCCTTCTACAATTATTCATCCCAACTAGTTCTACCCAATCATGTAGAGTTTGCCTCAACAAACATGTCTTACAAAATTAAGGATCTCTCGGAACAAATTCAGTGTTTTTACCGAGACAAACTAGTATCTCCTCCTCCATCTACCATCAATCTAGAAGTGTAGGCCATGCACTCTCAGAAAAGGAGCCAAGACTATAAATATCAAAGCATAAAGGAAAAATGAGTAGACTCTTATGGCGATGATAAACCGCATAAACTGTAAGTCTTTCTTGAGGTAGTGGCCATATCACAATACCGCATTGAGAATGAACTACAATGCCAAGCTCATCAACTAAATCAGATTCATCTTATGTAGAGTTCACATGAGCAATGGAATGTCAATCGCGATGAGTACAAGCCAACCTGTGCAGACCCTCCAATTTCTTCCCCTCCATCCTGACTTAGACTTACTCAAAATGAGCAAAGGATTAAGTTTGGGGTCGGGTGGGAGGTAAGATTCAGATCCACCCATCTATCTACTTTTATAAGCATCATTTTCTATTATTTATGAGTTGTTTTCCATTTTAGTTTTTGCTTTGTTTTGTTTTAATATTGGCCCTTATTTATCCGGCCACTTAGTTGTATGAAAGATGAAAATATATAAGTAAAATTACTCCCTTTTATTGAGATAACATGTGCATAAATAAAATTTTAAGGAACAAACATGCCTTGAACATATCTGAGATCCAATGACAATAATTGAGCATCCTTTCCCCTTGGAAATGATGATAAGAAGAAAGAGTTGGAAAGGTTAAGTTGTACATGCCCCTAATATGACTTACAACAATCTTTGTAAACACTTCAGTACCCTAAATTAACAAAATTAACTAATACAATATGATGATCTAACTGAATGCAGCAATAAAATGAAGAAGCACAAGTCAACCTCTTTGTTCCACTTTTCTTCCATCATTTCATATCTCTTTGCCAAAAACAAAAAGAAAAAAAAAACATATTCCATCATATGCCAAACCCTAAGTTCGAGTGGCATCCTCTCTCAAATATATCTTCTTTTCATTTTTCTTCCACAGGCATGGCATGAATAAAAAAAAGAAAAAAAGAGGCCAATGAGCTCAAAGAAAACATGTGGTCAATGAAATTGGAACCAAATAAAGTCTCGGGTCAAATAGAGGAGAGAAAAATAAAATAATTGTATCCCAATAAGGTCTCAAGTCAAATAGAGGAGAGATCAGGGAATAGTTTTGTGCCATGTCTTCCCCTTTCCCTTCTTTGTACAAATTTTATTCCCAGTGGACCTATCAAAACTCTCCCCAAAATAGCCAATTAGCCCTGACTTGTGCTCCCTTCCACCTTGCTTGGACAGATCAAAACTATAATTGAGATGAAATCAATTATTCGTAGGTTAAAGAGTCTAGCAAAAGGAGGAACAAGCCCCAATAGACGGATATCCAAGTGTGGTTACATGACCTCGAAGGACTAGGGTCGCTTGATTGCATTTAGTGGAAGAGGCCACAAAGTATGCTCAGTTGGGAGAGGAAGCATGGATCTCTGTATTAATTGTTTGTTCTCCTTACTATTTTTCTTTAATTGGGATACAAAAGGTTTAAGTTTTGGGTAGTTTGATGAGTATATTTATACCCATCTTTGCTTATAGTTTTATCTACTTTTTAGGGGTTGTTGTGTTTCTATTTCCTAGTTTTAGCCTTATATTTACTTAAACGTAATTATCTTCCCTTTTCTGGGCTATAATTCATTTTATATACTTTTCATACAGAAATAGCCAAAACATACTTCATTGTGTAGAAGGATGATCGAGCCCTTGTGATGCTACACCTCAAGGAAAGGAAGGCCCCAAAAGCTTTCCATTATCTACCTTCAAACCACCCAGTCAATTGATCGGCTCTGCTAGCCGCCCAACTTGAACCACTCTCTTTCCAGAGTCTTCCAGATTCTGTAGTCCTAGCATGTGCTTCCTGCATCCAGCCTATCCTGGTTCAACCCATGCTAGTTTTCTAGGGAATTGGATACAAGGTTTTGATTAAGTAACACACCTGAGTCGCCTGGTGGACTGAGTACGAGCCACAAAATTAGCTGCCTTCCACTAGAAGTATTCAACATTAGGGTTTTGACAATGAGGAATGCATCTATGAAAGGGAACTTTTATCTTCCATTCTAAAGGTCTTTGATCAGTGATTAGAAACCACATCATGCAACACAAACCCTAGCGAGGAGCAAGGAGGCGGCAGTCGTATTGGAGAGACCAGTCTTCCTGCACCAGGTGTCATGGCCCCTTCCTTTGTTCTACCTATTTTCTTGTTGCTATCTCTCACCATGAGAGAGTAGACATTTGTGTTGGGGCATGGGTATTAGCCCCAACAACCCATATTTTTTCTAGATTGTATATAAACTCAATGTTACTATTGCTAAATAAAGTATCATTCTTCTTATTTCCTTGCCTTGCAAATTGTCATCTTATTTTGCATATATGTTATAATTTTGGATGTACAGGTTGTTGTAATCGTGCTTAGAACAAAAGAACGATCTTATAACCCCATGAAGTGTCAGCAAAGGATAGTGAGGTGATTGGGTCACGATCTACTAATGTGCCGAGAATGGTCGCCCTAGTCAGAGAGTCTAGTCCGAATAAACTAGGAACTTGGGTGTCGAGTCAGGTCGGTTCCAAGGGAATTTAATTAATGCAATGATCAATATCATGTAAGGGTGTAGTTGCTAAGCCTCTATTTAGTAAATTGTATTTTAGCAGTTGAAACCTTGCTAGAATATTTATGCAGGCTTTGGCAAGAAAAACCCCATGCCATGGTCCTTTTTGTTATCATTTATTTACCTCTTTAATCACTGTTTCTACTAGCAGCAATTAGTTTAATCAATAAAAGAAACTTACTCAGTGATAAATATTACACTTAATACTTTTGAATATGTAAAATTTCTTTAAAAGGTTGTCCTTTGGGTTAGATCCTTAAGTATACTACAATAAGGCTTCCATTCATGTAGAGTGGGGAATTAGTGCACAACTTTCAGTTAAACCTATGGGTTATTCCCCTAGGGGTTTTATTGGTGTGACATTTGGAACCCCATTGGTCGACCGTTGATACTCAATGCCATGCCAGGAATTGATGACTGAGTGTATTGACTTCCCAACGGTTGGTATGTGGGAGTTCCAACCAGTGGTAGAATGATGGAAAGGAAGAGTGAGCATACCTATGAGATTTTAGGAAGATGCAAACCCACTCAGGTCGGGGGGTCTGTTGATGAGTGGGCATGGGGTTACACCAATGAATCAATTGTAAAGATATCAATCGGTGAAGGGACAGACCAGTGAAAATCTAGTCCATTTATCAAAAATTTCTTATTCCTTCTAGTTGGTTAGTAGGACCACTATCTTCAACATTGGTGTGTACATAACAAATCTCAAACCTACCATGGATGCAAGGGATTTGAATCAAGCCTACAAATTAACCTGAAATTAAGAAAACATAAATGTAATCTAGTTTCAATGTAAAATAATGGAAATGAATGCAAAACTAAGCTGAAAATATAACTAAAACTAGGTTGAATATGCATTAATAAAATAACCTCAAACTTAAACATTTCTCATCCTCGACTAACAAAAAAATCTGATATAGATGCCAAATAAATTCTTTCAACCCATGTGATTTCCTCACCTTCACATCATGTTAATTTCCCTACCACCTGATATGGCAAAGGTACCCAAATTCCAATGATAATAGAACACATCTATCCACATCTTCATTTTTATTTGGTTTCCCAAAAACACTTTCTCACCATTATCCCAAATACAAAGAATTTTTAAGAGTTTCGTAGATGTTTAGAGAACCTTGCAGAACAACAAGCATGCATGTGATCCAACATTGAGGTGCATGAAAGGGATAAAAAAATGAGAATCCACTATGTCCCTATGTGGAAAATGGAGAGAAGGGAGTGAAAAAGGAATATGTAAATATGTCCTTTATTCGACTTGAGATTGCATTTATTTATTCAAATGCATTTATTACAACATTGGCATTTTTCTTCATTATTGATGGTATGCCCCTATTACATAGAGAGGGGTATGGAAGCATCATATAGAGGAGGGACGGGTGTGCCACCCTAAACTTAGGGTTAGGCACTTATAAGGCTTTTTATTTTTCTCTTTGATGGTTAGATAAGAAATGGAAGAAGAATTCTTATAAGAGGGGTAGGATCAACATGCAATTTAATTTATAGTTCAGTACATCGAGTAGTTATCCTAGTCCCATTTTGCTAAAATAGTGACATCATAAGGGAAAAGGTGATACTTCCATAGATATGTTTCACTAGTTAGATAGAAGAACAATGTTTTTGTTCTCTCTTAGTTCCTTAAATACCTTCCATATTTCATAGGGAACAATGTTATTAGGGTTCTTAGGTCACATAGGGTGATTTATAGCCATAGTTTGTATCAAAAAGTTGCCTTGTTGTGAGGCACTTCTTCGAGTAAGAGGAGCTAACTGATAAAAATTCATAAGTGCAAACAAAAAATTTGAGTCTAAGATGACTAGATAATGGATTTGTTTACTTTAGAAAAGAAAAACTCTTGGAAACAATAGCTAAATGAAATGCATAAATGCAATGAATAGGTCATAAGTTACAACGGGATAAGTGCGGGTAGAGAGTAGAATACATAACACCCTCCCTCCACCCCAAACTTAGAAATATGCTCCTCTTTGAACAAAGATTAAATCCAAGATAGAGGGGAAGAACTATGTTGGTTGGACCACGAGTTGTGGCTTCTCTCTATTCAGAAAAAATAATTGATCTACTATGAAAGTTGTTGGATATTTTGATCTTGCCATGATATGCACTAAGTAATTAACACAAAGATGAATGAAAATATGAAAAAATAGCTTACGATTGAAAGTAATACTTGGCTTGCCTCCTGAAAAACACCATTTTTAATGTTGATGGCTCGTTAGCTAAATCTTAATAATGATATGCATAGGGAAGGACTGTGAGCAGTTAGTTGGCCTACATATCATCTGTTATGAATTAGTGTTTGAGAGGTTCGCCATTTACTTTGAATACAACAATCTTCTCGCTCCAAGCTATACAAGATACATGAGGGAAGCTGTGTTTGATGATGAATGGACCCCACCATTGGGTCCTAAGCTTCCATAGAAAGATTTGGAGATGAGAGTTGTGCAATAATACTTGATCTCTAACCTTTAGATATTTTCTATTTTGGTGGCCATCATGCCACATTTTCATGTGATTCATGTAAATTTGTCCATTCCCATATGATGTCAGTTGTCTCTATTCTAGTTCTTGTAGTTGAAGAAAATATTTTTCTTGTATTGCACGAAGGTCAAATTTGAGTTGTTTAGTTTCCCATCGAGCATTTTGTTCAAGATCAACCGATAAGTGACAAGATTTCCTATACGTGAGATGGAAAGGAGTAGTTCCCTAGAGGGGTTTGTAAGCTATTCAATAAGCCACAGTGTGTCACTCAGATTGTGAGCCCAATCTTTTCATGTTTTATCAATTGTCTTATCTAGAATAGGTATGATTTTAGGTTTGTGGAATTCCACTTTACCACTCTTCTAAGGGTGGTAGGGAGTATGTACACGATGAGATACACCGTACTTGCAAAGGAGAGGTTAAAACTATGCATGAGGAAGTGAGACCCTTCATCAGACATGATAGTGTAGGGGACTCTAAAGCATGGAAAATAATGTCTTTGACGAGCTTGATGACTGTCTTGGAGTCATTAGAAATTGTGTATATGGATGTAACCCATTTGGAAACATAATCAACAACAACAAAGTTGTAGGAGAGGCCATAATAGGAGGGAATGGACCCATGTAATCCACACCCCAAATGTCAAAGATTTAACTTCTTACCAAAGATTGAACCGCATCTCATCCCTCTTAGAAATATTACTAGATTGTTGACATTGGAAACATGACTTAACATAACTATGAGAATCCTTAAAGAGACAGAGCCAGAAGAACACACACTAAAAGACTTTGAAAGAAGTTTTTTTGGAGCTTAGGTGGACCCCAGTTGGGCCAGAATGACAATTTTATACAATGAGAGGAACTTCCTTTTTTAGAGATACATTAGTAGTAAGGGCCGTCTGAAAAAAAATCAGAATAGATATGATTCACCCCAATAGTAACAGCGAACGCCTTACTTGAACTTCTTCTTCTTGTTCCCTTTGCAATCTTGATGAAGCACTCTCACAATAAGGTAATTCACAAAATTAGTGTACCAAAGGGTGAATGGGACACCTTTAGCAAGTAATCATTAGGAAAAGAATAATAGATAGGAATTGTGTCACTATTTCGATGTGCAATCTTTGAAGATCATAAACATCAACATTTTTTATCCCCATCTTGTCCTTGATATCTGGATCAAACTCTTACAACAACAAGATCTATCTGAACAACATGGGCTTCATGTCCTTCTTTAACATTAAGTACTTGATGGCATTGTGACCAGCATAGATAATTACTTTAGAACGTATTAGATAGGAGTGAACTATGTTGAAGTTATAGAGAATGGTGAGAAATCCTCTTCAGTGATCACATAATTCCTATGTGTTTTCTCTAGCATCTTGCTTTCATTATAAATGACATGATGCTACTTGTCGACATGCTACCCCAGAATTGCACCTATGGAATAGTCATTAAAATCACACATGATCTCATAAGGTAGAGACCAAGATGGTTCAGGAAGGATGGGGGTAGGTATGAGGTATTCCATTAGAGTGGTAAATGTTACACCCACATCCCATGATTACCACTAATCATGAGATTAGGTCATAAGTTTGAGGATTATACTTAATACAAAGTTCACTCCCAACTTTTTTTCCTTTATTTCAAACTCTTTGTTTTCTTGCATTCAATCACATAAACAAATTTTACAAAGGAATTAAACCTTGATTAATCAAATAGATCTCAGCATTAATGATACACATCTAGACATTCATTTTGTTCCTCACACTTCCGTACATACAACATGATAACCGGATATATACTCTATCATTAAGGAAACAAAGATACAAATCATCATTCAAAATTCTCTCTCAACTCTATATAAGGACCTAAAGTGACAGGGACCGAACAAACTTAACTAACCGCATACTTAACTCCTATGGCAGATCTATGCTGATGCAATGACATCTTCAGTTTATGAGTTATCCCTAAAAAATGTGAGTAGAGGGGTGAGCCTACTCGCTCAGTGAATGAGAACTTCAAAGAAATGGTCTAAAGCACTTATATAATTATAGATATACCTTTGAGCAACTGATATCAATTATAACAATAGTAAGCTTTAAAGAGATTGATTATTCACATACATAAATATGGTAGGATACTCTAGATATTGACAAGAGTGAATCAATATATGAACATGCTTTATTGATCATAAAGAAAACTAATAATCCAGAAACATACAAAGAATAATTGAATAACTTCACACACTTTGTTAACCTATCATTCATCTTATAACGCATCAATAGTAATATACAAATATCTAAACATTTTTCTCATTATTATCTTTGTAATCTTTCATTAATCTTGACTTGACCTGAATACTGAAGTGACCACTACTATGTTGGCCAACTAAACATAACCGACTCATCTAACTACGATACTCTTTATCTGAACTCAATTGAACTCAATTAACTTTTCTTTTACTTTGCCCCTGAACTCACTTGGATTGTACTATCCAAGCAAAAGTCACTACTGTGTGACTTATTGTACAAGTCTTAAGGTAAACTTGGGACCTTAAGACTACTACTAACTACCTCGGTCTGCAGCGAGGTTGCCACTTCTGGCCTAACGACGGCTACACAATGTCGGTAAACTATGATCCCTTATCCTGGGTACTCAGGAGGGGTGCCTCTAGGCTAAAAAGCCTCAACTCTACGTAATGTGGTTCCACTAGGGCTGACACACAAAATGGAGTAACTTCTAGAAGATGTAGGTCCACAAGGGTTATATACTTCAACTGGTG
This sequence comes from Alisma plantago-aquatica, assembly GCA_963693085.1. Taxonomy (NCBI): domain Eukaryota; kingdom Viridiplantae; phylum Streptophyta; class Magnoliopsida; order Alismatales; family Alismataceae; genus Alisma; species Alisma plantago-aquatica. Next base: position 72,843,924 of record OY856412.1, on the reverse strand, counting down.
GGTACCACTGGATCTCTAATTATTATTAGATGCCCCTACTACTGAAATAGTACCACCAGGATCTCTGGTTATTTTTGGGTACCATGCTACTAAACTGAAGTACCACCGATATCCAATCAGTTGATGTTAGATACTCAGTTTTGGCCTACTGCTTCCTATATCTGATAGTTCATAGTGTGTTTCACCTATCTCGGTACAAACCTCCAGGGAGGGTTCTACAGTGTTCAAGGCATCTACTATTACTATTGTAGTTTTACTAACTACTTGAGCTATTGGACTAAATTCATTGATAATACTGAGTTGAATGCATAACATATTGGTTACCCTTATCTTAGTGTTTCTCATTTCTTAGATGCTTAACATACTAATTACCCTTCTCTCTGGGTTTCTCATTTCTCATGCACATAGAACTATTCTCATATGTTCAAACATATATCATGTCTAATGATATAAACATTTACATTAAACATTTCTCGTATTCATGCATGGTATCAAGACATTCCTATCTAGGGAAATGCCTTTTCTATATTCTTAAATTACCATAACAACTTATGCATTTCATACCAATTAACTCAGCTAGATATTTTTGCATCACAAATCAAAATGTGTATGCATATAAAGTGACATTCAGCTAGAAACTTGAATTATCACATAACCCATTTCAATCAGTCATCTATATGAAACCCTGGTATGAATTTAACCAGGGTTTCCAAGATATTCATTAACATATCATGCATCAAGAATAACCTTAAATAAATGAATTTATAATAATAAAGAATCATATCATTTGAATTCGTGAATCTATTCACAAACTTCCAGCTTTCCATTCATTTAGGGTTTCACACTCTTTACTGATATGTCAAGAAAACATTGACATAATCAAATGAAATACAAGATCTTATATGACATATATGTACTACACATTCATATAAAACAATCTTTTATAACCAAGGAGATTCAACTAGACAAACTTCTTTATTCAATTAAACAACAAATTTAGTCATAGGTGAAAACCCTAGATTTTGCTATTTTCATATAAACTTTGCAATTACTTTAGGAATTCCCACTTAGATAATTTTTATGCATTTCCAGTATGATTTATCAACTGGACTCCATCATAATAAAGAAATAATCTATTTCATATCATCTTGCAAAAGCTTGGTCAAAAGGGCAGTTTAGGGTTTGTAGTTGCATACAAAACAAGTAAAGATTATTGATCATTTAACTCATTTTCATGAAATCTACTATTTAAAGGAAGTACCCACTCACCCTAATGTGTGAATACACCTTAAAAACGCAGCTCATCTCTAAAAAACTTGAATTCATATCAAAAACCTAGCAAATCATTGGATTCTTCTTCCTTTCAACCGGGAAACCCTAGAAATGGGGGATTATGAAGAAAGAGTGAGAAAAGGGAAAGATTTGATACCATTTTGAATCAAAATAGAGGAGGGACGGAATTTTGACATGTGAGACAAGATTCACCATGAAAGGCTATGCAAAGAAGCTAAACTTACTTGATTTCATCATATCTCAGATAGAGAAACCCTAGATCAGCAATTCCACCACTTTCTTCTCTCAAACCCTAACTCTCCCTCTCTCTCTAGGATTTCATTTCTCTGGAATGGATCACGAAATATGAGAGCTACTTGATTACTAGCATGCTCATATAGATAAATTCAGGTGCTTGGGTAATTTAGACATTAACCCCTCACTATACTTTTTCTGATTTCAGTAGAATTTTCTATTATAAAAAAATTACTGTAATTCATTTATTTCAGAGGTCAAACGACCTCTAAAAATTATTAAAATTTATCATGATGTCTAAAATGTAATTTTTATAGCTCCAATATCAATTTCAAATCATTTAGAGTTACCAATAAATAATTAAAAATCAAATACTACACTGCCGAACAGTACTCTGTCAACATTTCAGTCGAAGTATAGTTTGACCAAGAACCACATTCAAATAACACCCAAATATTATGGAATTTTTCTCCAATTTGTATTATTGAGTTATCCATATCATATACAAAATTCAATTAAATAAAAATTCTTATAAAATATGAAAAATTATTTACCACACTGTTATCCTGATCAATTCCATATTCATGTACTATCAAAACCTTAATTTTTGTTGATTAGGGTTTACATTTCTCAAACCCTAACTCTTCAAACTAAAATCATAACTAGAGTTTCTTCTTAGGTTTTAAAAATCACAATTGAGCTACTATCATTAATCAAGTCTAAACAATGTTCAATCTAATAAAGCATGTAATCATTCAAGTAAACCCTAGTTTACCAATTAAGCACAAATGTGGTCATTACAATTCTCACCCCCTTAAAAAGTTTCATCCCCAAAACATAAATACACAAACAAAGTATATTCAAAGTTTCTTTTAAACTTTTAAAATCTTATGTGTCACTATACTCTTGTATTTCATATTTGAATGTTATTTTCAATATTGAGTCATTTGTTTCTCTTCTAATCATGACATATTTTAAGCCAGATTTCTCAATGATAGCCGAAGAATTTTTTTTTGTCACAATTAGTTATATAAAAGAGAGAGATAAACAACTATTTTTTCCATACCCTATTGAGATGTTACCGAGGTACTGGTAATCTAATCCCACTATCTTAATTCATACACATCAATCTGTACTTATTTTTCTACATCACATTCGAGTTATTAAAGATAGTTCTCCTTTCTATTTTGAATTGCACTATTTTTCCACTCTAATAAAAAAGCACCCATGAACTGCAAGACTAGAAGTAACAACAATTGTATAAAACTGAGTCAGAATACTGATATGAATGATTGAAACTATAAAACACATTATAATTTAGTATATTGCTCGCACATGTACAATTGAAGTCATATGAAAAACAAATTTTCATCCCTTGATATGCCTTCAACAAACTATACTTCTTTAAAACAAATTCACATATTGTTGAAAGACATTTATTTTCTCTAATTTATCTTCTTATGCATTGCAACTTCTTCTTACTTATCCTTCTCATTTTGATCATCTAGAATAAACATCCCTAACATTGAAACATTCAAGGTAAGAATAGATTATTCATCATTCTTGCTACCACTGCAAAAAAATTATTTTAGATTACACTTTGCTCATGTTTCACTTCTCCTTTTGTTCAAATCACACTTCTTATGTTTCAAATCTATTTCTTATTCTTCTTTCATACTCATTTTCGTATTATTTATGTATCCTTCACATTTGCAACATTTAAACCCATGGATACTATAACTGTTATTTTCTTCTCATATGGATCATCTCCGAATTTTATTTTATAGAGATGTTCATGCTCAAGGTCAAATCACTATTCACATCCCTTTAACTATTACAACCCTAAACTATCTAGGGTTTGATCCTTATCAATAACATGATGTTAATGTGACATGATTTTACTCTCTTATTTCGATATGCAAACCTTAGCTCTCTTGAGGTTTACTAAAGTTTTCCTTGTCTTTACCACTTGAATTTTCTTAATCTTACTTGACCATTTTGATAGATTACTTTCTTAATCTACCCTTCTAGGATTTCATCATCATATTATGTATCATTAGTATATTCAGTAGATGTGTCTCTCATGACAGTTGTGTATCATTTATGATTTATTTCCTTATCACTTCATTCCATGTCACACTCACTAAGGAGGATAAAGAAGAGAAGCTGATTTTGAGACATAGAATTATAATCTTCAAATAAATACTTATCATGATTCTCATATTAGCCATCATCAAGGAGACTAGACTATTTCACATTTTCTCACATCTCACATTCTCTCTCTTTTATCATCTATATTACTCCATCATGTTTCAAACCCTTCTTAATTTTCTATCATTGACTACCTATTTGTTACTCTTCCCTATGCCATTATTTAATTTTACTTATCTCTTATGATCATGGTTCTCACTCTTGTGTATGATTCCATATTCCATGCCATATAAACTTTCTTATCATCCTTTTACTTTGTCTGGTTAAAATTCTAAATCAATATTCTCCCTACTAGTTTCATCTTATGCATAATACATTACATGTCCTTCATTTAAAATCAAACAACTCATGCAGGGGTCAACCATAGCTTTCTTTTCAATCAAGCTTTTATGTTCTGAATACAATTTACCTTTATATGAGTTGTTCATTTATTTAGCCACACCTTTGTTCTTCTTTTAAGATCTAGTTCCATTTCATCACTAGGAACCTATTGAACACACTTGATGTCAACTAGGTTGCTATGAAATAGAGACATTGAATCAAAAGCTAGTAAGGATGAATACTTTAAACTTTATGATAAAAGTACACATTCCATGCTCCTCGTTATATCATGTAACCCTTCTTTCTAAATCAAACTCATCATTTCCATCACTTTCTTTCTTTTTTGTTTCATCTTAGTTTCTTATCCTAATCTTATAATTTACATGTTTATCTAGTTCTCTTCACTTTCATTTTTCTGAACTTCACTTCTGTGTACTTATTGCATACTTAACTTCTTTCTCCTGATTTCCTTTTGTTGTAGAGTACATAAGTACATTTTACTTGATTATATGATCCATTCATTCTAATTGATTCTTTCTATCTTGGATTTCCATGTAGTTTTCTCTTATCTTTCCTTGATTTCAAATTGGATAAAGTGCCACAATTAGTTATATAGTTCAGTTCTCTTTATCCATCCTTTCTTCTTCATTTTGTATGTTTCATACTAATGTATGTCTTGTATATATATCCCTCTTCATTCGTTCCCAACTTCGGGTTTCTTATCTGAGGCCCCAAAGTTGGATCTCATATATCAATTCCAATTGATTCTTAACTATTCTAATCTTTCCCTTATATTTCAACATCTTAATGTATGTGCATTCTCATTATGATGTGGGTCTGATTTATCCATAGTCTACTCTTATTATATTGTTAATAGGAGTCATTAGATCCCAGTATCACATCATGCCAGACAGACCAGGCCGAACCTGTAATCCTGAAGCCAAGAGCTACTCAGGATTAACTGACTTCTATATATCTCAAACATATAGAAAGAATATCCACTCAGGGTAAATTCATTTAAAGATAACTTTTGGTCTAATTGATACAAAGAATGTAAAGGGTAATTGAATTAACATCATAGTGTACAAGAATCTTAAAGGACCAAATATATTTCTAAGAACTAAATATTCAAATTCAAATACATAAGAACATATCCATTGATATCCAATCAAAGAAACAATATAAAACAAGAGTTACATCACATTCTATTCTTATTCTCAATTCATTTATTTCTTTCCGGTCTTCTAACCCTAATATTTCTAGGGTTTCTCTCTAGCCCATCCTTCCTCTGCATACCTGTCCAGGGCATCCAGAGAAGAATAGACAAAGTAGCTTGATACTGGTCAACCTAAGTATTCAGATACCAGGCTAGGGTATCTAAATACTTAGACCTCCTAGGGCTATAGACACATCACCTCCTAACTTCCACACTTATAGCTTTGACTTTCTATCCTAATGGTCCCTGACAACTTAGTCTAAGCTATGATACCAAGTTGTTACACCCACATCCCACTATTACCACTAATCATGAGATTAGGGCATAAGTTTGAGGATTATACTTGATACAAATTTCACCCCCAACTTTTTTCCTTTATTTCAAACTCTTTGTTTTCTCGCATTCGATCACATAAGAAAATTTTACAAAGGAATTAAACCTTGATTACTCAAATATGACCTCAGCATTAATGATACACATCTAGACATTCATTTTGTTCCTCACACTTCCATGTACATACAACATGGTAACCGGATATATACTCTATCATTAAGGAAACAAAGATACAAATCATCATTTAGAATTCTCTCTCAACTATATACAAGGACCTAGAGTAAAAGGGACCGACTGAACTTAACTAATCACATACTTAACTCCTGTGGCATATCTATGATGATGCAATGACATCTTCAGTCTATGAGTTATCCCTAAGAAAATTATGAGTAGGGGGTGAGCCTACTCACTCAGTGAATGAGTACTTCAAAGAAATAGTCTAAAACACTTGTATAGTTACAAATATACCTTTGAGCAACTGATATCAATTATTACAATAGTAAGCTTTAAAGAGACTGATCATTCACATACATAAATATGATAGGATACTCTATATATCTATAAGAGTGAATCAATATATGAACATGCTTTATTGATCATAAAGAAAACTAATAATCTAGAAGCATACAAAGAATAATTTAATAAATGCACACACTTGGTTAACCTATCATTCATCTTATAATGCATCAGTAGTAATATACAAATATCTAAACATTTTTCTCATTATTCTCTTTGTAATCTTTCATTAACCTTGACTTGATCTGAATATTGAACTGACCACTACTATGTTGGCTAACTAAACATAACCGACTGATCTGACTACTGTACTCTTTATCTGAACTCAATAGAACTCAATTAACTTTTCTTTTACTTTGCCCCTGAACTCACTTGGATTGTACCATCCAAGAAAAAGTCACTACTGTGTGACTTACCATACAAGTCTTAAGGTAAACCCGGGACCTTAAGACTACTACTAACTACCTCGGTCTGCAATAAGGTTGCCACGTCTAGCCTAACGGCGGCTAAACTACATCTGTAAATTGTAGCCCCTTATCCTAGGTACTCAGGAGGGGTGCCTCTAGGCTAAAATCCTCAACTCTATGTAATACGGTTCTACTAGGACTGACACACAAAAAGGATTAACTGCTAGGAAAAGTAGGTCCACAAGGGAAGTATACTTCAACTGATGGGTACCACTGGATCTCTAGTTATTATTGGATACCCCTACTATTGAAATAGTACTGCCAGGATCTCTAGTTATTGTTGGGTACTATGATACTCAACAGAAGTACCATCGATATCCAATCAGTTTATGTTAGATACTCAATTACAGGCTACTTCTTCCTATATCTGATAGTCCATAGCATGTTTCACCCATCCTAGTACAGACCTACAGGGAGGGTTCCATGATGTTTAGGGCATCTACTATTACTATTGTAGTTTTACTGACTACTTGAGCTATTGGACTGAATTCATTGATAATACTTAGTTGAATGCATAACATATGGGTTACCCTTATCTTAGGGTTTCTCATTTCTTAGATTCTTAACCTACTAATTACCCTTCTCTCAGGGTTTCTCATTTCTCATGCACATAGAAGAATTCTCATATGTTCAAACATATATCATGTCTAATGATATAAACATTTACATTCAACATTTCTTGTATTCATGCATGGTATCAATGGCATTCCTATATAGAGAAATGCATTTTCTGTTTTCTTAAATTACCATAACAACTTATGCATTTCATGTCAATTAACTCAGCTAGAGATTTTTGCATCACAAATCAAAATGTGTAAGCATATAATATGATATTCAACTAGAAACTCAAATTATCACATAACTCATTTCAATTAGTCATACAAATGAAACCCTGGTATGAATTTAACTAGGGTTTCCAAGATATTCATTAACATATCATGCATCAAGAATAACCTTAAATAAATGAATTTATAACAATAAAGAATCACATCAGTTGAATTCATGAATCTATTCGCAAACTTCTAACTTTCCATTCAATTAGGTTTCACCCTCTTTACTGATATTTCAAGCAAACATTGATATCATCAAATGAAATACAAGATCTTACCTGACATATATGTACTATACATTCAGATAAAACAATCTTTTGTAACTAATAAGATTCAACTAGACAAACTTCTTTATTCAATTAAACAACAAATTTAGTCAAGCTGAAAACCCTAGATTTTGCTATTTTCATATAAACTCTACAATTACTTTAGGAATTCTCATTTAGATAATTTGTATGCATTTCTAGTATGATTTATCAACTAGAATCCATCACAATAGAGAAATAATATATTTCATATCATCTTGCAAAAGCTAGGTCAAAAGGGCAGTTTAGGGTTTGTAGTTGCATGCAAAACAAGTAAAGATTATTGATCATTTAACTCATTTTCATGAAATATACTGTTTAAAGGAAGTAACAACTCACCCTAAGGTGTGAAGACACCTTAAAAATGCAGCTCATCTCTGAAAAACTTGAATTCATATCAAAACCCTAGCAAATCACTGGATTCTTCTTCCTTTCAACCTGGAAACCCTAGAAATGGGGGATTATGAAGAAAGAGTGAGAAAAGGGGAAGATTTGAGACCATTTCAAATCAAAAAAGAGGAGGGATGGAATATTGACATGTCATAGAATATTCACCATGAAAGGCTATGTAAAGAAGCTAAACTTACTGGATTTCATCATATCTCGGATAGAGAAACCCTAGATCAGCAATTCCACCAATTTATTCTCTCAAACCCTAACTCTCCCTCTCTCTCTAGGATTTCATTTCTATAGAATGGATCATGAAATATGAGAGCTACTTCAAAGCTAGCTTGATCATATAGAGCAATTTATGTGCTTGGGTAATTTACACATTAACCTCTCACTATACTTTTTCTTATTTCGGCAAGATTTTTCTATTATAAAAAAGTTACTGTAATTCATTTATTTCATAGGTCAAACATCCTCAAAAAATTATTAAAATTTATGATGATGTCTGAAATATAATTTCATAGCTCCAGTTTAAACTTTAGATCATTTGGATTTATCAATAAATAACTAAAAAGAAAATACTACACTACTAAACAACACTCTGTTAGCATTTCGGTCGAAGTATAGTTCAATCGAGAACCACATTCAAAGAACACCCAAATATTCTGAAATTTTTCTCCAATATAGATAATTGAGTTTTCCATATCATATAAAAAATTCAATTAAATAAAAATTCGTAGAAAATATGAAAAATTATTTACCACACTGCTATCTTGATCAATTTCATATTCATGTACTATCAAAACCCTAATTTTTGCTGATTTTTACATTTCTCAAACCCTAATTCTTCAAAATAAAATCATAATTAGAGTTTCTTCTTAGGTTGGAAAAATCATAATTGAGCTACTATCATTAATCAAGTCTAAACGATGTTAAATCTAATAACTTATGTAATCATTCAGGTAAACCCTAGTTTACCAATTAAGCACAAATGTGGTCATTACAGTAAATCTCTTCATGCAGTCAAAGTTGAAGATGTAGTACACATCCTTCTGGAGAATATTTTTAAGGATTTAGTGATCTTATTGAAGTCACAGATGAACCTCCAATGTAATTAGGCATGTCCCAAAAATGCTTGGACTTCCTTGATAGTAGTTAGTGGAGTTAGTTAGGTAATCATATCTATCTTTATTGTACAACCTCTATGCCTCTTGATCTGACACTATGCCCTAGAGAAATGTCCTCATTCATCGTGAAGTGTCATTTTTCCCAATCAAGCACCAGATGTGCTTCTTCACAATATTCTAGGACCATAGTAAGATGGTACATGCATGCATCAAAAGAATCTAAATAGATTGTGAAGTCGTCCATGAAGATTCCCAATATCATCTCTTTAAGGCTAAAAATAGGGAAGGCATCAATGTTGGAAAGTGGTGAGTGCATTGCTTAGTACAAAAGGCATCTACAGAAAAGTATATGTTCCAACTGGAAAGGTGGTATTTTCTTGGTCATTAGGGTGGATAGGAATCTATGTAGAAGCAAGATTATCCATCTAGGCAAACAAAAAACTCTCAATGTACAAGTCTCTCTAGGACTTGATCAAGAAATGGGAGAGGAAAGTGGTCCTTCTATGTGGCATTGTTGAACTTATAATTATTGATGCGCATACACCAACCAATAACAGTGCGAGTTGGGATAAGATCATTCTTCTTGTTCAAAATTATTGTAGTGCCTCTTTTCTTATGCACTACTTGCACATGGCTCACCCATAATGAATCATAGACGGTTTACATCATCCCAAAAAGTAGTAGATTTATCACCTCCTTGCATACGACCTCCTTTAGAATTGGTTTCAACTTCCATTGAGGCTCAATGAAGGTCTTGCAGTTGTCAATCATATTTATTATGTGCATACAAAGGGGTTATCTCACTCTAGTTAGATCAATCATCTTGTATCCTAACACCTTAGTCATCTTCCTTAGTTCAGTAAACTACGTGTCTTCTTGCTTCGTGTGGAGATCTACATTGATGATGATCAGGAAGACCTTTTTCTCATCGAGGAAGACATATTTGAGCCCCTCACATAGAAGCTTCATATCTGGTGCAGTGGGTTCCTTGTATTCTTATTCAATTAAGAGATATACTTGAGCTCTTCAAATTCATATTCAGCGTCTTACTCAACATTGTCTAAGTGTATCATAATTTTCTTCACCTGCTCATCATTTAGTTCATGAGAATTTCGGTCAATGAGCGATGTCTCAAAATGGTCTTAAAAAGCAGGTGTATCCTTCTGTAGTTCCACTATTTTGTCAATGTAGTCAATGAGGAATCATTGTTCTTGGAAAGAATGTACCTTCAGACTCTCAAAGACCTTAAAGTTAATTTGTATCTAGTCCTAAACTCACGGTTACAATTCCATCTTCAACATCAATGAGGGATCTAATTGTTGCAAGAAATGGGTGGCCCAAAATGAGAGGATATATAAGGTCCTATTTTATGTGCATGATGACAAAGTCACATAGGACGTAGGAATTAGGGTATACTCTTATAGGGATGTTTTCTATGATTCCCATAGGGATGGTTATAGAAGAGTTAGTAAGTTGGATCACTATGACACTAGGTATGATGTCAGAGGTGAAATGTAGTCACATCCACAAGTTGTAGGTCATGATGGAGATACTTCCCCTAGATTGGCTAGGCCTTTTTGGCATGTGTAGTTCCCAACAAATCAAGATATATTGAAAGATTCTAGATCATTATGTTTTTTAGCATCTTTCTTGGGATGATGTCTGACACCATCCTTTCTAGCTTCAAAGTCTCGTACTCCCATATAGTGTACTTGTGAATGGCGAGTTCCTTGAAGGACTTGGACCATGAGGGAAATTTTTCCATACCATCAATGAGCGGATATCAACATGCAACATCTTCATTGTTTCCTTAAACTTATTAAATCTCATGTCTAGACTTGTCTAGGATATGTGGATCTTATATGGGACCCATGGTTTATAGACAAGAACCAACAGGATAGCAGGAGTAGTTGGTGTTGCTTCTGGTGCCTTTTTGGGTTTGAGTGCGCCTCTTGTTTTGGGAGCTTCAACCACCAGTTCTACTGCTATAGCCAGTGGACTGACTTCTTCATCCTCATCCTCTTTAATCATTATCTTGTCTTTGGTGATGGGGTCTAGTGGCTTTGGTAGCACACACCCAAAATGTGCATTTAAAGGCTTTCAATTTCTCCTCTTGATGCTTGGTGTTGTTCTTAGGTTGATCAGAAAATGAACCCATTGGAGGAAAAATAAAAGTAATGATCTATGCAAATTGAGTCTTCATGTATTTATTATATGCTTATCGTTTGTTATCATCCTCTCAATAGCATCTAGTAAACCTTAATCCTTGGAGGCAGGCATGTCTTGTTGGATGATCTACCCTAGGAGAAGTCATTCTTGTTTGTTGTAGGATTTGTGTCCTAGGTTGTAGTCATTGCTTCAATTGAAGTTGTTTTGGTAATGCTCATGATTGAAGCTGCTTTGTTGAATGTTTTGATTCTTATACAAACTAGGAGGATCCAAAACTTGGTTTTGATTCAGTATTTTATTCACATTTTATATACAACAAAACATCCACATGATTCATTAACTCTTTTTCCGTCAGAAGAAATGCACTGATAGTCACAACCGACGTTAAAGGTCGATAGCCACAACCAAAAGACAAAACTGTCAGAGCACATCAATGGATTGTTTCATGATGGTGTGAAATCGAGTCAAGTTCAGCCAAACTAAATCAGTTTGGTGTGCCTCATCCTTTGAAATTTTTAAAATGAAAGACAACCAAAGATTCACCAGTGATGAAACCTCCCGCTTGCCTAGGTCAACGACCAAGACCAATGGAGAACATCTTTCACCGCCTCTTAATGGAACTCCTAATTTGCCAAACCAAAGATGAAAAACTAATTCCAGATTTCCCAAATCAAATTGTTTCACCCCCTCCCATTTATATACTTTTCACTTACTATTATAAATACACCTCCTTGGCCACCAAACCAACGGTTCCACATGTTTTTAGTGGTTTTGCGTATTTCTCAGTGGTTCTACTTTTTTGGTTCCTAGACCTCCGTCCTAGAGCTCAAAGTCCCCAGAGGTTTTTAGATCTTACCACTACATCAAACCCATCCGCTGGCACCCATCTGCCATCAACCTCCGGCATCTTCATCGACCACTCCCATAGTCCACTCACTCCATTCAATGTTCCATTCCATTCATCCATTCAAATTGTTGTTTGGGATGGAATCAAGGATAAAGGAGGCATTGGAGACCAAAAGATCCAGGAGGACATCCCCAAGGATGAGATCCAGTCCATCTGAAGGCTAAAGAGTGAGAGCCACCTCTCCTCCATAGACTAATCTCCTCTTATTCCTCTTTTCTTTAAAAGTTTTTCTTCATTTCTATAAAAAGATGTATCTCCATCTCTGTTCAGTGCCAACTATGCTTGTCCATATCTAGTTGAGCTCCTTTTTGGATATGTATCTCATTTTTTTGCATGTTTATGTAATTTTACTTTAAGAAAGTAGTTTATATTCAGATATGTCATGTTTTTGTTCTATCTTTTCTTTTTCTAGTCATGATAGATGGTTTGGTTGATCTCTTCTTGCATGAACTTTTGTTTCTACTAACATCCAGAGATTAGTGGTAAAAATGGGTAGAGGAGGTAGTTTGGCCCAAAATCCAAGAGGAGGAAGTCCAAGAGAGGATCTATCAGGAGCCCATGGTAAGATGATCTGACCCCACGTAGAAAAATCGATTTGATTTCCCTAAAACCAAGTCGGTTTCACTGTGTTAGGATTCCAATCAATCATTTGTTGCTACTAACATCCTTGGCAATTTTAGTCCCAAGAGGTAATTTGAAATATTCCTAGATGTTGGTCTGTTATCCTTGAGTGAGATTTCAAATCGTAGATAGGATTTAGTCACACTGCGTGAGAACAAGTGTGACCCCCATAGAAGTAGCTACCACAGTACGTTATGGGTATAAATGTTATATTCTTGCTAGGGTGTTTGAGGGTTGTCTATGCCTAAGAACAAGGTGCATAGACATGCCAGATTTGTGGTTATATGCTAGGATGATACTTCTCCTAATTAGTAGGATTTGACTGAATGTATTTTCTTTATTTTTATTTGTTTTGCTTTGATATGTAGACTCGTTCTAGTTCTAAGCATCTTTCAATATTATGATTTTCTTAACTAATTAAGAGTCAAATCTTAGGAGACTAAACATCCCTATGTCCTTGTTTTCAACCTTGTATATCTACTTCGTCTCCATATTGAGTTGTGGGCATCCTAAACATTTTAATTTATAAATTTAAAGTTTGATTACCTTCTTATTTGCATACTTTTTGGACACACTATGTGAGGCGATCATAGGGAAAAGATTTGGGTGATAATATACATGGAATAAGGTATATGGTTCAGTATAAGAACATCCCTTTTACCTCCTAAAATGTAGTTGTTATGCACATCTAGGAACAGAAGACATGGTAGTGTAGGAGATGGAGATAACATAAGGGAACATGCAGCAAGAAAGGATGGAAACACAATATGTATGGTATATTTCTCACAGACTATCCACATCCAACTACTAATACAGAAACTATGAAGGAAACAATAAACTATGCAGATAAGATTATCAGCACACATATAAGTTCCAAAACTCGGAGTACATGAACATGGAAGAGGAGGAAGTACATGAAGTTGTAGACCCAACAAAGGTAAAAGAAAGAGCAGCATCTAGAATTGGTTGGGGAGAAAAAAAGGAAGACAAGGGAAGAGAGGAACATAAGAAGAAAATAAGAGCACAATAACAAATACCATTTATATGACATAAATAGAAGGGCACACAAGGAGATGCAAACAAACAAGATGATGGAGATGTCTCAACACCAAGCAGCAGGAAAAGAAAATAACCACTTGACAATCCATCTTACAAGTGATGATGTAGTACTAATAGGAGTCTAGCTTCTAAGGAATCACTTTGAGGTAGGAGGATTTGATGTGGGAAGCTACACTCCATCATCAAAAGACCTGCACAACCTCTTCTCATTCCCAAAAGGGGTAGTTTAGTATATGCCTCTATAATAGGATTGTGCTTCCATTGTAGAAAAATCAGGATTATAAGACTAGGAAGAGGGAAGGTGAGGACATATCCAGGAGGTATTTGTAAAGTATAGAGTTGAGGAAACACCAACATCACAAATTTTTCATCGATAAATATGTTGATATGAACATACACGATATATGTCATTCAGAGTACCCAAATCACAGCGAGAGACCTTGTACACAAATATAAGGGCACTATTCTAGAAATGCCACAACCAATGACTAGAAGGGAAGGATTGATGAATATCATCAAGGGGCTTTTCTTCTTCCACTTACATTAGGTCGAGGTGGATATGTTCTCCCTAGGGCTTTGGCTGCTATGTAACAAAGGTACTCATAATATAGATGTCAATTTGAGTCACAAATAGTTTGTACACTATAGGGTCCATAAGTGAAGACTTCTTGTAATAGTCTATGGAAGAACATACGATCTGTTAGATGACTACTGTGGGATTGGCTGGAGGCCATTTCTTCTAGTGTCAACGATCTATGGGTCGTCATGGGTGACTTCATTGCACACATCTAGGCACACAAGATGACTAGAGGGAAGACATTGGATTGTGAAAGTTGCACCAAATTTTCTAACATGTTGGAAGCATTGGACTCTTTGACCTGGGAGCGAGCGGCTTGCATATGACACTCAAGAGAGGGATGATCATATAAAGACTCGACTAGGCATTGCAAAACCTGGAATGACTTGACAAGGAAGGAGAATAAAAAGTAGAGGTGATCAAGAGACTCAATTGTGACCGCACACCTATTTTAGTTACTCTAGGATGTTGGAGGATGGATAGAAAAGGCATAGGTAGAAACAAGGGTGGTCTAGAAGGAGCATTCTAACTATGTCACAATGGTTGATACTAAGTGGAAAGGAGAAGGGTGCTTTGTGTAATTGGATTCCTCCTTCTTGAAGGCGTCCATGAAATGAGATATCAAAGAAAAGAGCGACAATGGAAGATGTGGCGCCTCACCGCGCTAAATGAAATTTCTCAAAACAAAACACATGATCGATCACTAATTAACCAGATAGCATAAAAAGGGGATAACTAAGACCAAACTAAACATCCCAACACATCTAGAAACTTTTTCATATATATCCAACAAAGTGCATAACAACACATACCAAATCATGTATTTACATATTTGTCTAGTGGCCTCAGCCACAACTTGTATACAAAAGCATATGTCCACATATATACATACCATATACAACAATGAAATAGAAAAAAAACTTGATTCAATATACATATCATATACAAAACATCCCCTGCCTAGACCTAAGAGTAAAGGGACGACTCTAGGACACTCTAACTACTAGCCAACCTTCTTCTCCCACTGATCTCCAAGTCTCTCTTCCTCAACACCATGAACCTGAAGACATCACTGACGATCACCTAAAAAGATGAGGTGACCCACAAGGTGAGACCCATGTCCCGGTGAGAGATATAACTCTCAGCAATGAACATTGATTACAAAAGGTTATATTATTAAAAAGGTCAAATAGATTAAGTGGATAGAAAATATAACATTACAGTAAGATTGATTAAATAGATATCTATAGAGACAGATAAAGCTATCACCATCTTCACAGTTGACTTCTCTCACTACATTATATATCAACCAAGCATTATAAGAAACAAGGTAATGGTTATCAACCAACATGAATCACATTTAACCCTAGAAAATATGCTACACATTTGAATTAAATCTTTTATTAAGTCTTGGGGAGTTTGAGTCATACCACCCAAACTTCCAAATCACCACTATGAAGTTGCAATCAGTTCCGTACAAGATATAAGATAGTCAAAATCCTAAGACTTCTTCCCCTTGGATAATATGAGTCAATCATAGTGACACATCATCAACTACCTGCAACGACATATCAGTCAAGCTAAAAACAATCTAGTCCACCCTTAGTACATGCCACAGAACTAGAAAACCACTGTATACAAAACCTTATCATCTGAGGTACAACTGTCGGAGCCCTCAATCACATCACCTATTCAAATATCAGACACACTACCTCAACCATTCTAGGCATGACTGCAGCCATCCTCCAAAATTGTGGAATTTGAATGACAAGGACACACAGTCACTTGCCCCCACATATACTCAATAGTATATGACTCCATGCTTCCCTTCTATAATACATGTTTTACCATCCAGCAAGTCCTGACACTAGGATGGTTCAAAGGTATAGGGAACTACAAGATTAGGGTTTCACTTGATTAGTTCATGCCAATTGGGTGAGTTAAGGAAGCATCAATCAAGTAACATACAACCCAAAAAGAGTTCTACAAAAACATAGGTGTATTACAACTCCAGAAGATATAAAATGTATGAGATATCATTTTGATCACATCATCATAGGATACCAATCCTTATCACACATGAATAGGATTACACCTCCATTAGGGCTCAATACATGCCCAAAGGTCATCAAGACCATTAAATTATCTCGTACAAGAACATCATTATCTTTCCACACATTATAAAAGGTTTAACAAACCATTACCATACTTGTGATACACAGGTTCAACATAGCATTGCATCGTTCTCAAGGTCTATGATGTTCACATAGTAACATATTAGGGTTACCAATCATGAAACATTATGAATATATTCCTTCATTATAACAACATACAAGGAAGCTAAGTGTGATTAAACATCGTAAATTAATTGCTTTAGGGTTAGGTTCATCAAGGTAGATTGATGTCACGAATCCACATTTAAAACTAACCATCGATTCTTACACTAACTTAGATGAAAGCACAACCTTCACACCTAGAATCCTCATCGGATCATGGATGCACTCAAGACAAAGAACTAACATCAAATCTTGAACCTCCAACGAGACCATCGAATGTTAGATAGACAAAGCCATTGTATTGCATCATCAAACCAAAACCATTGGATCAACAACTAGGGAAACCATCATTTGATAAGGCTAGGATAGAAATTAGACCATAAACTTAGAAAAGCCATCGAACCATGGATCATGTAAGTCCATCGAACCTTGGACCCAGAGGTACCATCGGATCTAGACCTAGGTAGGCCATCAGTTGTGACCAACTAGGTGAACCATCAGATGTTGACACTATGAAATCCATCAGATCTTGCAACCAGTGAACTAGTATTGTGAACCATCGAATCATGGAACTAGTAAAGCCATAGAGTCATGGAACAGTGAGACAGTCACTTGTGAACCCAGTGAAGCCATCATTTGTCATCACTAAGTGGAAAAATAGATCTTATCTCAAAGGAAAAACCATCGTCAGAGGAACTATAGAAACCATTGTTTGGTAGGGCTTAAGACCATCGATTAAATCACCTGATGAGAGCACCAAGACCATTAGTTGTTGAGGTCATCATAGACATCAGTTTCAAGCACAAGAGAAGGTCCAAAATAGCAACTAAGTCTAAGTCATTGGTTTACACAAGAAGTCAAACCATCAAATAATGAAACAACATAGAAAATAGTCCATAACACCTAAGGAAAGTCATCGTTTGAGGGGACTAAAGCCAATGATTTCCACATGAATGCAAGGTATTGAGCTCCCACTTCCAAGGAATAAACGTGCACAAGGTTTAGAGGTACATCAAGGAAGATTGTCTACTCAAGAACTACCATAAAAGCTCAAACCCTAGGCAAAGATAGCATCTTTCTACTTAGTACTACGTTTTAGAGAAAGATCTTGTACATGCAAGTTAAGAGTAAGCAATAAATGTGGAGAAAAGTTCTATAACTCACCTAAAGGTAGGAGATGGAGGTCCAAATAGAAAGGTATCTCAAAGAGAGAGAGAGAAGAAACCCTAGCTTGAGCACTCCACACGTCCAAGCTAGCTCCTTCTCTAAGAACAAGCAAACCTTAGGCTAAAGAAGTAAGAAAGAAGGTGTTCTTCAACCTCTAGATCAAGATCCACCAAGAAAAACCATGGATCTGACCAAGAAGGAAGGGATAAGAGGGAGGGAAGAAATGAAAACGAAGGAAGGAATGTGATCTTATTTACTTAGGTCAAGAAACAAGGCAAGGAAGCTCCATACGACTAAGAAGAGGGTAGATCCAAACCTTAGGTGCACATGCAAGAAGGATTGTCCAAGATTATTCTTCCTTGAGATCCTTCTCCTCCACAAAGAAAGATGGAAGAGATCCAAGCAGCAAAAAGAAAAGTATAGTGTCTAAATATCTCATTTGCAAGGAAGGAGTGAGGTATATAAATCTTGGGGTAAAAGAGAAAGGAAAGAAGAGGTGTCAAACCATTCATGCCATGTGCCCAAGGTCAAAAGATCTTGTCCATGAAAAACTAGTACAAACATAATTTCTTAACACCAGGATGACCATCAGATGTCAACCCCAAATGGACCATTTACCTCCAAAAATAGGTGGCCCATCGGATCATACCATCCCTTGGTCATAAGAGCAGACCCTAGCATCACCATCGGTTATTGCACCTCACTCTGTTAACCATCAAGCTAGGAGCCTCAAGAGGAAAACCATCGAATAATTAGTATCTCAAGAGACCACCATCGGATTGCATGACCTCAAGGTGGACCATCGGATCCCAACATCCAAAGGAAACCATCCAGTTAGGGCATCTAGATGAGGAAACCCTAATCTCAACACAAGGTTAGATGTCACCGCTAAACCAAAGATGCAACAAAGCACCCCAAGGTGCAACTATATCAAACATGATATGAAAACTTATGAGGAGCAACAAATATGTGAAAAATTACAAGAAAGCTCCTAGATATGGGTAAATTGCGTAAAGCCCTTAAAAGCACATATATAGCAAAACTTACTCAAACAACGTTCAAACTATACAAAACTTGAAACTTAGCCTTTCCACATGATATCAAAGTGTATATTACGGTTTGTTTAAGGTATTAAGCGTCCAATTATGATAAGAAAGCATGCTCAACCATAAAGCAAGGTTAAGGGTCTTACAACTATAAACCCCTAACCAGGATTTCTCCCCGAAAATCTTACGCAAACAAAGATAGGTACTTGCTATGCATCTCATCCTCTAACTCCCATGTGGCTTCTTCTAAACCATGGTGATGACACAAAACCTTCACTAAGTCTATGTCCTTCCTTCTTAGCTTCTGCACATGCTTATAAAGGATGAACATTGGACCCTCAACATAAGGTACATATTCCTCCAACTCAATCTCCACTAGTTGTATCGTCTACTCTGAATACATGAAAGACATTATGCAAACTATGCAACTTTGGAGGTAACTCAAGCTTGTATGTCACCTTCCCAACATGTTCCAAGATATTTTAAGGTCCCATAAACATAGGAAACAACTTACCCTTCTTACTAAACCTAAGCAAACCCTTCTAAGGGGAAACCTTGAGATACACATTGTCCTCAACTTAGAACTCAAGCGATTTGCGACAATTATCGACATACAACTTATGTATATCATGAGTTGTCTTCAACTAATGTTATATGACCTTGATCTTCTCTGTAGTCTACTTCACTAACTTAGGACCCAAAAGTTGATACTCACCTATCTCATATCAATAAAGGGGTGACCAACATCGTCTCCCGTACAAAGCCTCATACATTGCCATGTCTATGCATCTTTGATAGTTGCTTGTCACGGAACTGGAATCCCAGTCCCATGAACCAAATGTATACCAAAGGCAACATGCAGAAGTGTAAAGCTTAGCACACATGAACAAATAATAAGATAAAGGCACCAACGCAATCTCAACATTCAACAAGTATAAATTATACAAAATGCATTATATTCATGAATTCAGTTACATATTTCCAGAGTCAAGGTACAAGTCATTCATGTGCACCAAATCTGGATCTTACAACAAGTACACCTAGCATAGCTCACCGAGCCCATCAACCTTCTAGCCATCTCTGAACCTAAAAACAAAATACAAGAAACGGGTCAACACACAAGGTGTTGAGTATGGGGTAGAAAGATACATATATGTATAAGCTTTGCATAATTTGAAAAGATTTCAAGACTAAACAAACAAGAATAAACATGTTAACTGTTTAACAAATGTGAAACCATATTTTATTTCATTTCACTCCATTATACCAATAATATCAAGCATGTTTAAGGCCTTTGACCATCTTCCCGTCAGAAGGGTCCATAAGGGTTACAAAAATTAGCTAACCCTTTTATACAGAGGAACCTCAAGGCAATAGCCAAGAGTTAACCCTTTTATCAAACAATATTATAATGGAGTTCTATATATATATATATATATATATATATATGTGTGTGTGTGTGTGTGTGTGTGTGTGTTCAAGTTATAAAACTGATGAGCAAACATCGAGTAAGACATAGCAATACTACATGGAAATATTTGAGCAAGTAAACAAACAAGCATACAATACATGTCTTTTCAAACAAGAAAGTGATATTCATATAACTAGATAAGGCCCATACCTGATTCAGAGATTCATAACCTAACTTATCCTTCATCATATAGCCACATGCCAAACCTGATTAACAACAAGATTACATGTATGCATTAGATTTTCATCATTAACCCTAATTAACTTCATTTTAGGGTTTTGGCCAAGATAGGTTCCAAGTTACTTATTAGTCCCTTAGAAAATCTTTTATTAATCTAGAGGTCACGTAGGGGGTGTGGTTCAATTTCATATCATTTCGAGGTTTCTTGTGGACATTACAAGATTTAGGATACTTATGCTCAAATTAGGTCATGAGACTCGTAATAGAGTAATCAATGTTAAAGATTATCAATTCAAGGGGTCTGAGCATAGAAGTTGATCTAGATCAGTAAGATTTTTATAAAAGAATCCTATTCAAGTTAGGGTGATGTCCACTAGGGTCTAGGCATCAAACCACCAAAAAGGGGTACCAACATCATCAAGAAGGGGTCACAAATATGCATATAGGTCAGTAAGAGTACAAGAAAGGTTATTGGAGTGTCCCTAGCGACCCAACTTCATAAACACACTGATTTCATGATTGATTGAGCATTTTGTGTCACTAGGTATCAAGCTTAGAATCAAAAGAGCAATGTACATCATTATAGTCCAATATGGTCACATATGTACAAAAAGAGTCATTTATGAGCAATAGGGAGATTAGGATCTTCACTTAGTTCAAATATACACAACATGTGCTAATTTAAGGATCAATGGGTGGATTGAGTAATCAAGATTTAAGTTTGCATCAAAATCCTACATCAACTATACTCCAAATGATTAAAGTATGCATCTTTTAGAAAAACGAGGAACAAACAATGTAATTAAACCCTGAAACCTAGTCCAATGTGTAGATTTTTTCGAAAGGATCAATTTGGTATATTGGTTTGTATCATTTGGCCAAGGGGTGTGGAAGTTATGGATTTTAGGACTTTTGATTAAGAACTATACTAATAAAGGAGGACATACCCATCTCATTTATTGACAACTCGTCGCCACTGGATCGTGGGACCTTGGTGGTCCACCCTCCATCCAGTGGTCAGTCTCGTGAGCCGGTCTAGGCCTCTAGATTTGGGTCGAAGCACTTGTTGGGCCACTCACCCGCCGCTTCATCTCGTCCCCTCCCCCGATCCTTGTTCGTTGATCCTCTGTTTCCCGAACAGGAATAGGGAGACCTGCAGGACGGCACCCAACCTTCCCAAGGGCCACTACGCCCATGGCAGAACGTGAAGAAGCGGGTCGGAGGTCAGTGGGGGCTTCGTGACTTTTGGATAGGACTTTGGCACTGAGGGCTCACGGCTGACTACTGGCATCTCCCCAAGGTGGTTTTGAGCGGAAGCACCAAGAAGGTATGAGGGACGTCAGCGCAAGAGGAAAAAGGAGGCAACAAAAGATGACTGGGGCTATAAAAGGAGCAGGGAGTTAGGGTTTGGGGTCATTAACTCCATTGTCGATCTGGCGAGGGAGAGTCTTTGTGCCTTGCATTTATTCCCCAAACGGGAAGGGAAAGAAGGGGGGTTCAAGCCAAGTGGTTGGGCGCGATCTAGCTGGGCCCATGTAGGGTCGGCCCAACAACTTAAGGCATAGAAAGGCAATTAGATCATGTCATCTTCCAAAGACCGTAACTTTGGTTTCATAGCTCGGATCTGGGTGATTTTTGTACCATTAGATTCAAAATAGAGAGCTCTACACTATGATATATACTGGGAATCCAAAAGATGATAGTGAAGAGGCTCAAAATTGGATTTTAATAAAGTGATGTATTAGAGCATGATATCGAGTTCAAATGTGCACATAGATGTCACACCTTGTTCAATTGATCATTGATGTCACCAAATTAGAGCACCATCACATTCACACTATAGAATTGACACCTATTTGAGAAATATGTCACTTGATGAGAGAGAAAAATCATAATCAATTATGGAGGAAATGGGTTTGTCACATCCTTCCCTCCTTAAAAGAAATTTTGTCCTCAAAATTCGTCCAAGAATAGAGTTAAGAGTCAAAGTCAAAATCCATTAGGTCTAGGAATTAAACCATGATTGTCAATGCATTCCTCGTAATGGGATGCACACTTAGGTTACAGTCATCAAGGGTGTACTCATATCGATGAGATACACATTTACTTATTGTTCAATCATACTATGACATCGTCATGGCATTAGGGTTTTCCCATCCCCGTCTCCTTATGAGACCAAGGTGTATTATCAACATCTATGTTTATCAATTCTCAAGTGGACATGTTCACGATCATGACTTCCAAAAGTGATCACCACAGGATGTGTAGACTTCATCATTATACTAGATTTCATGCATATGTTTAGTCCAAAATTTCTACCAACTCTAATCAATTATGTTCATGCTTTTCCATTTCAAATCCAAAACTAAACAATTCATTCATTATGTTTATTCAAGTTATGACCCCAAGATCATCGACATATCGAGTTAATCATTTTTCATTTGGATATGAGATTAGGCTTGTTACCCCTAATTATTCAGCTAAGAATCTCTAGGCATCATCGTAGCAATTTCATGATTTCAAAGCTACATATTTCATGTTTAGTATGATTAGGTCTATCTTACAAGAGTGACCATTGCACATTTATCAAAAATTTTACTTAAGTGAGATTCTTTCATGTATTGAGCATCATTTGAGGAACAATATTATCATCAATGTCAAGGTTTTGAAACTTTTTCACTTGTATGTAGAAAGAGCTCTACAAGCTCAAGCCACTCAAGCTAAGACATATATATATATATATATGTCAAGGTAAAACATGCTAACCACAACTTTCTACCTTTAACAAAATTTCTACCCATCTTTCAAGAAAAAAGGGTAACCACTAGATTCCTTTACATCAAACCACTAACCTGAGTATGAGGCTCATCATGGATATCATACATCATGTACATCATATTAATTAGGGTCTTGGGACATCTCCTCACCTATATAGCCAACATCAAATTTTCAATTGCCTCTTTCTCTAAGGTTAGATATTTTCATAGGAAATCTAGGGGGTCAACATTTTCAAGGAAACCACACAACAGGTCACTCCACTCATATACTCAGAAGTAGTCTAGCTAGGGACTCATCATCATGTATTTCATCATGCATATTCTCAATATTTCAAATATTCTGGAGTTTAGGTACTCTAACCTTCTCCCGAGGTGGGTCGACTCATATCAAAAGGTCACCCTATTCATATGTCCCATGCTAGAGGTCCTCCTTGTAAAGAGAGATTGAGGCCCATGTTGGTCTCAAACTATATGTCACATATCGTATCTCAACAAGCACAAGACTGGGTACAAGCAAACATGCCAACCCATTAGCTATGTTTAGCACATCAACCAAGTCATATGTATCAACAAGGTACTAGGTCTAGCTAGGGTTGCATGGTCAAACTCATTTCATATCATCAAACTACTTGGCCCCCTCAAGGATAAAATTAGGTCTTATCAACATCAACATAATCAACAATATCATTATCATCATCTTAGGTTTCTAGGTTACTCACTTGTCTAAACTATATCATGGCTAGCTCAGGACAACTCTAGAGACTATCACTATCATCTAAACTCTTTCATCTAGACTTGATGTTACATCTCTTTCTCCTAGGTTGCATGGAAACTCACTGCCTTTCTATGTGTGGTAACATTTTTCATATGTACATATAATAATACTTGAAATATGTTTTCTCCAACGTTTAAACAGGCGATGAAAACCACCATACTCCATCTGAATAAAATCAAAACCAAAATGAGTTACCACACTCATGAGGTAGTCTAGTACCATGACACCTAGAGAACAAGCAAGAACACGGTGCACACCTGTGTAGACACCCCTAAGCACATGTCACAAATCATGTCTAGGGAGGTAATTTACACAAGTCTACACCTAGTTCTAGAACATCTAGGTTCTAACCTAGAGGCTAAGTCTACCTAGTCCACAAAGGATATCTTATTAAATTTCTAGGGTTGAGATGTAGGGTGAGTTTAGTTTGTGTTTCATGTGAGCGATGTTTGGTGTAGTTATTGTTCATGCTCTGATACCATCTGTCACGGAACCGGAATCCCAGTCCCATGAACCAAACGTATACCAAAGGCAACATGTGGAAGCGTAAAGCTTAGCACACATGAACAGATAATAAGATAAAGGCACCAACACAGTCTCAACATTCAACAAGTATAAATTATACAAAATGCATTATATTCATGAATTCAGTTACATATTTCCAGAGTCAAGGTACAAGTCATTCATGTGCACTAAATCTAGATCTTACAACAAGTACACCTAGCATAGCTCACCGAGCCCATCAACCTTCTAGCCATCTCTGAACCTAAAAACAAAATATGAGAAACAGGTCAACACATGAGGTGTTGAGTATGGGGCAGAAAGATACATATATGTATAAGCTTTGCATAATTTGAAAAGACTTCAAGACTAAAAGAACAAGAATAAACATGTTAACTGTTTAACAAATGTGAAACCATATTTTATGTCATTTCACTCCATTATACCAACAATATCAAGCATGTTTAAGGCCTTTGACCGTCTTCCCGTCGGAAGGGTCCATAAGGGTTACAAAAATTAGCTAACCCTTTTATACAGAGGGACCTCTAGGCCATAGACAAGAGTTAACCCTTTATCAACAATATTATAATGGAGTTCTATATATATTATTTCATGTTATAAAACTGACGAGGCAAACATCGAGTAAGATATAGCAATACTACATGGCAATATTTGAGCAAGTAAACAAACAAGCATACAATACATGTCTTTTCAAACAAGAAAGTTGTAACTTCCCAGGATTTGAGGCCTCAGATAAAATGATCTTAAAAGGAATGATTAGACTACCCATATCACCAAGGTGCACCTCCTTTTTAGGGAGCCCATTTCTAAAGAACTCTGCGGTTAAGCGTGCTCAGCCCAGAGTAGTACTAGGATGGGTGACTAGTTGGGAAGTTTATCCTGGCTTGCGCGTGAGTGAGGATAAAGTGCCTTGTTAAGACTACTGGTGGTCTATGGGGCCAGTCGTCATTCTTGAAAGTCTGGTAGAGCCTTGGGAAGTGGGCTCATGTGTTACAAATGGTATCAGAGCATAACCCCTCCAGTTGGTGGGGCCCACATGGGCATGTGGCATGCCAGTCTTGAGCCGTGCGGTCCAGGAACGTTGGAAAGGGATATCCGTTGAGACGAGATGAAGCCACCCTTGAGCTGGTAGCCATGATCGGGAGTTGGGTGCACATGGGTCATTCTGGGTCTTCATTGAAATGGGGAATGATTATGAGGCCATATAGTTGAGCCTTGATGAGGATGTTAAGAGTCTAAGTGGGGGAGATTGTAACTTCCTAGGATTTGAGGCCTCACATAAAATGATCTTAAAAGGAATGATTAGACTACCTGTATCACCAAGGTGCACCTCCTTTTCAGGGAGCCCATTTCTAAAGAACTCTGCGGTTAAGCGTACTCATCCTAGAGTAGTACTAGGATGGGTGACCAGTCGGGAAGTTTATCCTGGCTTGCCCGTGAGTGAGAATAAAGCACCTTGTTAAGACTAGTGGTGGTCTGTGGGGGTAGTCGTCATTCTTGATAGTCTAGTAGAGCCTTGGGAAGTGGGCTCAGGTGTCACAAAAGCGATATTTATATAACTAGATAAGGCCCATACCTGATTCAGAGATTCATAACCTAAATTATCCTTCATCATCTAGCCACATGCCAAACCTGATTAACAACAAGATTACATGTATGCATTAGATTTTCATCATTAACCCTAATTAACTTCATTTTAGGGTTTTGGCCAAGATAGGTTCCAAGTTACTTATTAGTCCCTTAGATAATCTTTTATTAATCTAGAGGTCATCTAGGGGGTGTGGTTCAATTTCATATCATTTCGAGGTTTCATGTGGACATTACAAGATTTAGGACACTTATGCTCAAATAAGGTCATGAGACTCTTAATAGAGTAATCAATGTCAAAGATGATCAATTCAAGGGGTCTGAGCATAGAAGTTGATCTAGATCAGTAAGATATTTATACAAGAATGCTATTCAAGTTTGGGTGATTTCCACTAGGGTCTAGGCATCAAACCGCCAAAAAGGGGTACCAACATCATCAAGAAGGGGTCACAAATAAGCATATAGGTCAACAAGAGTACAAGAAATGTCATTGGAGTGTCCCTAGTGACCCAACTTCATAAACATACTGATTTCATGATTGATTGAGCATTTTGTGTCACTAGGTATCAAGGTTAGAATCAAAAGAGCAATGTACATCATTATAGTCCAATATGGTCACATATGTACAAAAGGAGTCATTTATGAGCAATAGGGAGAGTAGGATCTTCACTTAGTTCAAATATACACAACATGTGCTAATTTAAGGATAAACGGGTGGATTGAGTAATCAAGATTTAAGTTTGCATCAAAATCCTACATTAACTATACTCCAAATGATTAAATTTTGCATCTATTGGGAAAATAGGGAACAAGCAATGTAATTAAACCCTGAAACCCAATCCAATGTGTAGATCTTTTTGAAAGGATCAATTTGTTATATTGGTTTGTATCATTTGGCCAAGGGGTGTGGAAGTTATGGATTTTAGGACTTTAGATTATAAGAACTATACTAATAAGGGAGGACATACCCATCTCATTTATTGACAACTCATCACCGTTGGATCGTGGGACCTTGGTGGTCCACCCTCCATCCAGTGGTTAGTCTCATGAGCCGGTCTGGGCCTCTAAATTTGGGTTGAAGTGCTTGCTGGGCCGCTCACCCGCCGCTTCATCTCGTCCCCTCCCCCGATCCTTGGTCGATGATCCTCTATTTCCCGAACGGGAACAAGGGAGACCTGCAGGATGATGCCCAGCCTTCCCAAGGGCCGCTGCGCCCATGGCAGACTGTGAAGAAGTGGGTCGGAGGTCGGTGGGGGCTATGTGACTGTTGGATGGGACTTTGGCACTGCAGGATCACGGCTGACTACTGGCATCTCCCCAAGGTGGTTTCGGATGGAAGCAGCAAGAAGGCAGGAGGGACGTCGGTGCAAGAGGAAAAAGGAGGCAGCAAAAGATGGCTGGCGACTGGGGCTATAAAAGGAGCAGGGAGTTAGGGCTTGGGGTCATTAACTCCATTGTAACATATCTTCTTTCCCGATCTGGCAAGGGAGAGTCTCTGTGTCTTGTGTTTCTTCCCCAAACGGGAAGGGAAAGAAGGGGGGGTTCAAGCCAAGCGGTTGGGCCACGATCTAGCTGGGCCCATGTAGGGCTGGCCCAACAACTTAAGGCATAGAAAGGCAATTAGATCATGTCATCTTCCAAAGACCATAACTTTGGATTCATAGCTTGGATACAGGTGAATTTTGTTCCATTGGATTCAAAATAGAGAGCCCTACACTATGATATATACCAGGAATCCAAAAGATGATAGTGAAGAGGCTCAAAATTGGATTTTAAGAAAGTGATGTATTAGAGCATGATACTGAGTTCAAATGTGCACATAGAAGTCACACCTTGTTCAATTGATCATTGATGTCACCAAATTAGAGCACCATCACATTCACACTACAGAATTGACACCTATTTGAGAAATATGACACTTGATGAGAGAGAAAGAGCATAATCAATTATGGAGGAAAATGGGGTTGTCACACTGTTGTTGTAGGAAAACTTGATCAAACTTAGATTGACACCCCTAATGCAAAGAAACTACAGAACACACACCCTTAAAAGATCCTCCAAAGTCTAAATAGTCATCTCTGTCTGGACATCTATTTTTAGGTGGAAATTTGTGCTAAACCTCAGTTGTGCCCCTATTGTTGTATGTAGACGTTCCTAAAACCTGCTTGAAAACTGATGACCTCTGTCAATACTATCATAATTGGAATACCATGCAGATAAACTATCTCATCAACACATTTCTGTGCCACTATTGTGTAGGTTGTCTTGACTAGAAGGAAGCGAGCTAACTTGGTCAACCTGTCAGCTATCACCAAAATGGAATCATGACCTTTTCCTGTCCTAGGAAGACCAAAAAAAAAGTCCACGGTTATATGATCCCATTCCCACTTTGTATCAACAAAGGTTGTAATGTCCCTACAAGATTCATATGTTCTACCTTGACCTACTGACAAACTGGACACTTATCCACAAACTCTGCCACATCATGCTTCAGACCTAACCACCAATACAAGTCCTTCAAATTATGGTACATTTTTTACTACTAGGATGTGTCACATACATTGAGGAACAAGACTTCTCAAGTACCATCTTCCTCAAGACATCAACATCTAAAATCATTGTCCTATTATGAAAACAAATGTTCCCATCATATGACTCATGGAAGACATCATGCTTCCTGATGCTAAACTCTGACTTGATACTCTTTATCATGGTATCATTCTTATGAGCATCTTTATTATGTTGTATCCATGCCGACTTCACTGCAACTGTGCTAGCAATCCTACAACAGAGATACTTCCAACTATATATACATCTGGCAAAGAGATACTAACATGTCTCACTTGTGACATACCATAGAGTGTGATTGTTCCTTATCTACCGATGATGACGAAGATGACTTCTTGCTCAGTGCATCAACCACCACCTTTTCCTTCCATGTATAGTAGTCTATCGTACAATCATAGTCTTTGATTAGCTCCATCCATCTTCTCTGCCTCATGTTCATCTTCGTCTTCGAGATGATATACTAAAGGTTCTTGTGGTCTGTGAAGATCTTACACTTCTCCCCATACAAATAATGCCTCTAAATCTTCAGAGCATGCACCACAAATACTAGCTCCAAGTCATGTGTCAGGTAGTTCTCCTCATGTTTCTTAAGTTATCGCAAAGCAAAAGAAATCACATTCTTATCCTGCATCAATATACATCCCAAGCCATTCTTCAAAGCATCACAAATGACTATGTATCCTTTCCCTCCTTGCTCTGGCAGTACAAACACTGGAGCAATGGTCATCTTTTCCTTCCACAAATGGAAAGAACACTGAAACTTGTCATCTCAGACAAAAGGAACACCTTTCCTGGTCAACTTGGTTAGGGTAGCGCTAAAGCACTAAAATTCTTGATGAAACTCCCGTAGTAGACTACCAAACCTAGGATGCTTCTAACTTCACTCGGTGTCTTGGGTTGTTCCCACTCCAGCACCGACTCCACCTTCTTAAGAGAATGGGAAAAAGAATTCTTATATAAGTGGTGAATGGAAGACTTATCCAGGGAGACTATCAAAATGTTTCCACCTCTAAACTCATAGGGTGATGATGATTGGAGGTTGGAACCCAAGTATACATGGCCAATTCAGTGCTTCTACATCTGATCAAATCCTTTTCAGGTTGAAAGCATGCCACATAAACATGGACTAGAGTGGGTTATGGAAAATCAAAACACCACAAGAGCTAATACCTTCATGTGTCTAGTGTATCACTATAGGTTAATGACCAATAACCTGAGGTGGAAGAGGCAAATGGAAACGAGAAGCCAGAGTGACATATGTGGGCATGTAGAAGAAACTATAATGTTCATTGGTCTTGGTTTTTTCTCAGCAAACACAATTGGAAGCCAGTCACTTTTTGCTAAGAGAATAATGTAACTAGGAATTGGAAATGAGTTATTGCAATCACTTGTTGGCTACTATGAAAATCTAGGAATTAATTCACTTTCCAATATCTAAAAATGAGTAGCACATAACTGATGTCAAGATCAAGGTGGAAGTATAGAAAATTGAGAAGGCACGTGCCCTAAAATAAATTAAAAGTACTACACTAAAAGACACCTGGATATTTAGGATCGAAGGCCCCTCCATGGGGATCGAATGCAATGAATGTAGACGTGATAGTGAGCTTACTGAAAGTTTAGTCTTGTGTTAGTTGGAAAGCAAGGGCCACCCATGGGCAGTGGATATGAGGAGGAATTAAAGGGTTAATGGTGTGGACCCAATGGAGGGAGAGATCATGGTGGTAGAAACATGGCTGCTTCAAACTGTAAATCTAGTGTTGGAGAGATGTGTCACCTACATGGACTCAAACCTAACATAGAAATTCATATAGGGAAGCAAGACAAACTTGTAAGATTTAGAACTCTTGTAGGAAGAATAAGGCATAAGGAAAGAGGGTTTGGAGAGTGCTAGGTGGAATTTAGGGGCAAAGGGGCAAATAAGATAGAGGATAAGATGGTGTAATTGCAACCCAAGCAGCCTGACAAAATATACCTTGGGCATTAATAGACTCCTTAGAAGAGGAATTTCATAGACATCTGACTCTATGCAAGATGTCAAGAAGGAGACTAATGCAATGTGTAACTTCTATTCAGACTAATAGTAGAAGGAGGTGTTACAATTTTTTCCTTGATCATGATCGTTGATTAAGTGACCAACATGGGGTTTCAGCACGTTCAATAGTTGAATAATATTACGCTAGAGATAAATAACTTTTAGAATAATCAAAATTCTTATACTTGTGGACCATCCTTGTTATGGTGGTTGAGTTTAGAACTTTAGGATAAACACTTTTCTAGTTCAGTTTGTAGTTTTTTCATCTAATTTAATTTTAAATAACAACTTCTCTAGTTATTTAAGTAAAATAACCATGTAACTAATAATGAAAAAGTTTATAGAATAAACATGATTGAGGACTATAAGGATATATGAATCTATTGTTCATGCGTATATGTGTATGTTGGGAGGGAGGATATACGAATCTCATAAATGACTCGATCGTGTGAAGCATATATTAAGAATTTTATTTAAAAGGTTAAGAACAAAACTTGAATGTCTTATGTTTTCAAATTGATCAAATGGAAGATAATTTAGTATTTGCCACACAAATTCTTATGCTCCATGATACTAATTGCACCAAAAACTAAAATATGCTCTCAAACAGTTAAGGGGCACATAAGATAACAATATCCCTTTGTGGGAAATTTTTGTTTGAAATTTACTGACCCCAAAATATTTCTCATTGCCAAAAATGGTAGTATATGTGAAGCATTTTGCAAGTAGTAAGAGCATCAGTAGTACACTTGGGCTTCACATAGGCACCAAATTAAGATCAAAAAAATGTATTCCTCAACCTTAAGCGTTCATTTTTAAGTGGGTTTGTTGTAGCATATTGTTAGATATATGGTTGTAAGCCTTTTATATAGCATGAGTTAAGCCCAATGTAGAGCAGCTAGTACATGGGAGAAAAGTAGTTTTGTATCTAGTGCAAATGAAGAAGAAGTTTTATCCCACATTGCTCATTCCTAGAACTTTTGTGGTCCTTGTATGTAGGATCACATGTGACACTAGTGTCCAAAGGTCCTAGGAGAGGGTATGCTCACCTCCTTGGTGGGTACGGTGACCAGAACACATGCACGTACATGCACGCACCACGCCTTGCCTCGCCAGGCCTGGCCGGGCACGGGCTTTTGACTTGTGGCTTGTGGATTGTGGATTGTGGAGACTGTCTTCCATCTTCTTTTTGCACTAGGATACAACTACGTAATTAATTATTAATTTAGTTAATTGTTTCTTTCCTAACCATATTTATTAATCCTAATTGTAAAGTGTTTTTCCTTGTGGATTATTCCTATACAAGAGAGATTGAGTGATCGCGTATTAATGGAAATAGACTTACAGGGCATATAAGGCTATAAATAAGCCTCTGGTCATTAGGGTTAAACACATCTTTTTGAATGCACAACCATCAGAGTTTAAGTTTATGTTTACAAATCCTAAAGCTGGTGTCTTCTCCAACCGCCACCTCCGTGTTGATGTGTGGAGATCTTCTCCTGGGCATAGCAAGTTCGTACATCCTCTCCCTTCCAAGACGTGATCTGTCAGGTGGTGACTCCTGCGGTCGGTGGGTTGCCTTGGTGGTGCAAGTCATTCATCGTCTGCATTGCTCGTAGTCAACACAAGTAAGATGATCTCTTCTCTAAGTTCATGATCAAGCCGACTAGGAGAATGGTGTCTATCCTTAAGGATTGTAGGGGGTTGATTTCTTTAAGTATATCATGTTTGTTTTTCAATGGATAACCTGGTTTGATTCCTAACTCTATTTTATGTTCTCCTGTATTGGTTTATTCTGTGCTTTCTTATCTGGATCGGCCTGAATTGTAAATCTAATTGCACATGTTGTTTTTGCATGTAATGACGTAACATAAAAATTAACAAGAATATTAAAGAAATCATTATCTCTCATTAGTTATCTATGGCTGCTAAGGTTCTGGCATGAACATTGATACATCTAGTATGCCTGAAATATGAATTGGAACTAGTTTTTCTTGTTGGTAAAGTAGGATGCAAATCTGGATTAATATGGTAGGGTATGATCAATATCTAGAAAAACATGAACCCAAAGTTGATGAAGCTATCCCCGATAATGCTAATTTAATTACAACCTAGAAGAAGGGTGATAAGATGTGTTGTGGGTTGATTTTATTTGTATTAAACAACAAACTATATGACTCATGCTCAAAACTGCATATTACTACATCTAAGGTTCTGTGGGGGTGTTAGAAAAGAAATAAGCCTTTGGTCATCTTTTCAAACGCAC
Organism: Alisma plantago-aquatica; assembly: GCA_963693085.1. Taxonomy (NCBI): domain Eukaryota; kingdom Viridiplantae; phylum Streptophyta; class Magnoliopsida; order Alismatales; family Alismataceae; genus Alisma; species Alisma plantago-aquatica. Next base: position 72,810,678 of record OY856412.1, on the reverse strand, counting down.
AGCTGTCAGAGTTTGAGTTCATGTTTTGCAAACCCTAAAGTTGATGTCTTCTCTAGTCGTTGCCTCCATGTTGTTGTGTAAAGATCTTCTCCTAGGTGTAGTGAGTTCGCCCATCCTCTCCCTTATGAGACGCAATCTATCAAGCGGTGATTCCTATGGTTACTAAGTTGCACTAGTGGTGCAAGTCGTTCATCGTCTGCATTGTTCATTGTCAACACAAGTAAGACAATCTTTTCTCCAGGTTTGTGACCAGGTCGACTAGGAGAATGGTGCCTATCATTGAGGATTGCAGGGCACTGATATCTTTAAGTATATCACATTCATTTTTCAATGAACGACCTAGTTTGATTCCTGACCTTATTTTTTATTCTTCTGCATTAGTTTATTCTATGCTTTCTTATTTTGATCGCCTTGAAATGTTAATCTAATTACACCTATTGTTGTTGCATGTAACGTCATAATATAAAATTAATAGCAATCTTAAAGAAATCATTATCTATCGTTGGTTAACTATGACTGCTTAAGGTTCTGGCATGAAAATTGATATGTCTAGTATGCCTAAAAGGTTTACTAGAAGTAATTTTTCTCATTGGCAAAGTAGGATGCAAATCTAGATTAACATGGTAGCGTATGATCAATATCTAGAAGAAGATGAACCCAAAGTTGATGAAAATATCCCCGATAATGCTAATTTAATTGCAACCTAGAAGAAGGGTGATAAGACGTGTCGAGGGTTGATCTTGTTTGCATTAAACAATATATTGTATGACTCATACTCAAAGCCGTCTGTTACTACATCTTAGATTCTGTGGGGGGGCATTAGAAACGAAATACAATACTGAGAATTGGGGAACTGAAAAATATTGTCTCAAAAATTTTAAAGTTTCATATGACTGAGGGTAAATTTGTTTCTGATCAAACACACAATTTTCAACTCTTTGTGCAAGATCTCGCTGATGCGGGCATGATACTTCCTGAAAAGTTTGTTGCAATGTCAATAATTGAGAAATTTCTAAAATCTTGGGAATCATTTGGCATGACTCTTAAGAATCACAATGGAGACATGTCAATGAACGATCTCATGATGAACATCAATATTCAGGAAGAGCATCTAAAAGAGAAGACCATCAAGGTACTCACTGATGTTAATCTGAGTGTCAATTTAACTACTGCTAATAACAAGGATAAGAAATCTAAGGAATTCACTTAAACCTAAGGCCAAGATCTAGAAGAAATCAAAGAACAAACCTTGTTGGACTTGTGGACATGTTGGCCACTAGAACAAGGATTGTCCTTCAAAGAAGGCTAAGAAAGTTGTTGCATCTGCAACTAAGGAGGTTGTAGTCAACATGATGGCCACATCCTTGAAACTCAATGATGGGTATGTATCTATAAAACCTGATGTTCTTTCTATTTTTAACCACTATATTGGATAATAAACATTGGGGCTATTGTGCATGTGTGTACTGACAAGTCCTTATTTGTGTCTTACCATGCCTCTAAAGGTCGATCTGTGACTTTAGGCAATTCCAGTGTTGTAGAATTCAAAGTGAAGGATGAGTGGAGTTGAATTTTCCTTCAAGAAAGGTTCTGACGCTTCATAGAGTCAGACGTGTTCCATCAATACAACACAACATTTTTAGTGGTACAATTTTAGTTAGAGATGGTTTTAGAATAGATTCCAAGTGTAATAAGGCTATTATTACTTGCCTTCATGATTCTTTATTTTTTGATAAGGGATATCTATGTGATATGGAGAACTTTTTTAAGATTCATGTTGAACCTATTTCAAGTTTCATTTTAAATTTGAATGATAATAGTTCTTTATGCATGAATAGTGTATCATATGATGTTTAGCATACATGTTTGAGACATGTGAATGTTGGATAAAAGAAACATATGATGAATCTGAATTTAATCCCTAAATCTGACATTAGCAATAATAAATGTAAAATCTGTGTGCAATTTAAATTATGTAGGAATTTTTTTCATTCTATGAATAGGAATTCAGAAATATTGGATTTAGTGCATATTGATATCTGTGAATTTGATGGAATTACTAATAGGGACCAAAAGAATAATTTTATAACTTTTATTGATGATGCTAATAGATATTGTTATGTCTTTTTACTTAGAAGTAAAGATGAGGCATTGGATAAATTTAAAATTTATAAGAAAGAAACAGAAGCTCAAATCGGAAAAGTTAAGCAATTAAGGTCTGATAGGGGAGGAGAATATATCTCAAATTTGTTTTCCAAATTTTGCCAATCGCATGGTATAGTTCATGAGGTTACATCTCTGTATTCACCATAATCTAATGGGATAGCTGAACGTAAAAACTGAACCTTTATAGATATGATTAATTCTTTAATCCAAACCTCATGTCTACCCAACTTCATGTGAGGGGAAGCTTTGAATACGGCTTGCCATATTCTGAATAGAGTTCCCCATAAACATATAGAAAGTAGTCTGTTTGATTTATGGAGAGGAAGAAAACCGAGTCTCAAATATCTTTGAGTGTGGGGGTGTCTTGCTAAGGTACTTGTCCCTGAACACAAAAGGAAGAAATTGGGACCGAAACGGTTGATGCCATATTCTTGGGGTATGTAGAGACAAGCTATGCCTATAGATTCTTGATTGTAAAATCTGATATCTCAGGTATTGAGGTTAATATAATTGTGCAATTACGTGATGCTACATTCATTGAGGATGTATTTCCCATAAAATTTGGTGTTCCTAATGAAATATATCAAGAGGATTCATTCACCACATGTTCCATTCCCTAGCACACAGAAAGGATGACAAATGTGGGGGGTGACTCAGGACAAGTTATTTCTGAATTTGATGATTTTGAAGAAAAGGTTGAACCAAGGAGAAGTAAACAACCTAGGACATCCAAGGATTTTGGAACTGAGTTTCTCACTTACAATGTTGATGATGATCTTGTAACTTTCAAACAAGCTATGGAATCTCCAGAAGCTAAGTTTTGGAAATAAGTTGTTAATGATGAAATCCAATAAATTCTCTCGAATGGGACTTGGGAATTGGTGGATTTTCCTCCTGGTTATTCTATAGTTGGTTGCAAATGGATCTTTAAGAAGAAACTTAATGCATACAGGACAATCAATATGTATAAGGTTAGGTTAGTTTCTAATGATTAACATAGAGGGAAGGAATAGATTATTTTGATACCTATTCCCCTATTTCCCGTATGACCACAATCTGAGTGCTTATAGCATTGGCTTCCATTTATAATCTTTGTATCCATCAGATGGATGTGAAGACTGGGTTCTTACATGGTGATCTTCAGGAAGAGATATATATTGAACAACCTGAAGGATTTGTGGGTTGTGGGAATGAGTCCAAAGTGTGTAAACTTGTTAAGTCATTATATGGCTTGAAACAAGACCCTAAGAAATGGCACGAGAAGTTTGATTATGTGAATCATCTTTTGGATTTGTTTCTAATAAATTTGATAAGTGTCTCTACTACAAAATCGTCAATGATGGATTCATTTTGTTATGCTTATATGTCAATGATATCCTTCTTTTTGGTTCCGATATGAAAGTATTAAATGATACAAAGACATTCTTGTGTAGCAAGTTTGAGATGAAGGATATGAGTGTCGTTGGTGTGATTTTAGAGCTTCAAAATCATAAGGTCTACTGATGGTATAACTCTCTCGTAGTCTCACTATGTTGAGAAGTTACTAGAGAGGTTTAAGTACACATCATCTAAACCTGTTACCATATGATTCATCCAAGGCCTTGTTCAAGAATGAGATTGGGGTTCCACTGTCTCAATTATGATACTCTCATATTATCAAAAGTTTGATGTATCTTCTGAACTGCACATGTATAGACATTGTGTTTTCCGTGAGCAAGTTAAGTAGACACACTAGTTGTCCTGATAAGACTCATTGGGAAGCTCTTGATAGAGTTTTGAGGTATATCAAGGGAACTTGTTCCATTGGGTTGCATTATGACAAATATCCTTATATAGTCGAAGGATATAGTGATGCAAGCTAGATTGCCATCAACTTTGGGAGTAATGGTGTCTCAAGATATGTATTCTTGTTGGGAGGAGGAGATGTTTCCTAGAGGTCTAAGAAATAGACCATATTGTCTCGATATACTTTTGAGGCAGAGTTGTGTGCTTTAGATGGAATTGGATTGGAAGTTGAATGGCTACATGGACTTATGTCTAGTTTACCTATGGTAAAGAAGTCGCTTCCTACAATTTAAATTCACTATGATAGCACTACAACTATTGCTAAGATAAAGAGTCACAAGTACAATAAAAAACAGTGTAGATACATCCAAGTTAGACTCAAGTCTGTAAGGGAGTTAATGTCTAATGGGGTTGTGGTTGTGGACTACATTGATACCAAAGAAAATACAACTGATCCTTTCACTAAAGGTCTTACCCTAGACTTAGTGGAAAAATCCAGGATGGGAATGGGACTAAAACCCCTCATTATTTGCAGGCAGTAACAACCCAACCCGACAAAGTGGAGATCACACAAATTGGGTTTGATGTGGTAATTATAAGTTGTTGGGTTAATTGGATGACAGTATGAAATTACTTTAATGATTCATACATCTCTGTGTCTATCCCCTGAGAAACATGTTAGTGTCATGACTGCATGTTAGTAAGAGATTAGTCTTTGAATGGTGTCAAGTGTTAAGACATGATGTGAGCAGTACATCCTTGGAGACTCCAACTAAATGATTGATGTTGTGTAGGCCGCAATAGGAGAATTGAGTTGTTCTCTAATATCAATCATGACATAAAATTTTGTATGCATGGCCTTAACACAATGTTTTCTTTTCTATGTCTTTATTGTGTCGTTAACAACCCATACTCTTGCACCCATGGTTTAGGTTCAAAATTTTTGTTTACCTAGTTCCTGCAGGGGTCACAGTTGGATAACTCAGATAGATTCAAACCAAAAGGTATTTGCTGAAATCACAATATGGAGGACTGAGTGGTATATCACACTACACATTACACTTTGTGGGGGATTGTTAGACATATGGTTGTTAGCCATGTATAAAGAGACAAGTAGTTTTGTGTCTATTACAAATGGGGAAGAAGTTTTCTCCCACATTGCTCACTCCTAAAACTTTTGTGGTCCTTATATGTAGGATCACATGTGACACTAGTGTCCAAAGGTCCTAGGAGAGGGTATGCTCCTAGGGTATGCTCACCTCCTTGGTGGGTATGGTGACCACAACACACGCACACACGCACGCGCGCCACGTCACGTCTAGCCTGGCCAGGCTGGGAACGGGCTTGGGCTTGTGGCTTGTAGAGAATGTCTTTTGTCTATAATTTTCTTTTTGTACTAGGATAAAACTATGTAACTAATTATTAATTTAATTAATTGTTTCTTTCCTAACTGTACTTATTAATCCTAATTAGAAAGTATTTTTCCTCGTGGATTTTTTGCAACGTGTACAAGAGCGATCAAATGATCACATCTTAACAGGAATAGGATTACGGAACATGTAAGTCTATAAATAAGCTTCCGGTCATTAGGGTTAAACACATCTTTTCAAACGCACAACCATCAGAGTTCGAGTTCATATTTTGCAAACCCTAAATTTGGTATCTTCTCCAATTGTCGCCTCTGTGTTGCTACGTGGAGATCTTCTCCTAGGCATAGCAACTTCATCCATCATCTCCCTTTTGAGACGCGATTTTTTAGACGATGGTTCTTGCGGTCGTTGGGTTGCACTGGTGGTGCAAGTCATTTATCGTCTGCATTGTTCATCATCAACACATGCAAGATGATCTCTTCTCTAGGTTTGTGAACAAGTCGACCAGGAGAACGATGTCTATCCTTAAAGATTATAGGGTGTCGATTTCTTTAAGTATATCACGTCTGTTTTTCAACAAACGACCTGGTTTGATTCCTTACCTTATTTTTTGTTCTTCTCCATTGGTTTATTCTATATTTTCTTATCTGGATTGACTTGAACTGTTAATCTAATTGCACCTGCCGTTGTTGCATGTAATGACGAAACATAAAAATTTAACAACACATATTGTTTCAGATTGTTTACTTATTAGTTGTGAATAATCTAAGTGTAAATGCTAAACTGATAAGATCTCAAGTTGGACTACGTATGCTAATCTTAGACTTAGGGCATGTTTGGTACGTGGTGAATGGAAGGGAGGTGAATGGAAGGGAAGAGGCTTGGGCTGTTTGGTTGCACAAAGTTATGGGAAAGGGAGGGAAATGGAGGGGAACAAACTAAGTGTATTTTCAGCCATTTCTCTCACATTCTCTCCCCACTAAATCAGAGTGGGGACAAGGGGAAGGGGAAAGACTTAGAGGGAAATATATTATAAATGTCAGAAAAAACATAAAATAGAGACAGAAAATATAAATAACTTGGCAGAAAAAAATGAATATAGTCTATAACTAGTGTGGACAGAATGTTAGTATGTCACAAAAGTGTTAGGTTGGACATTTGAATGATGAGATGGTATTGGAGAAAAATCGGAAAAAAATGTAAAAAAAAATAAAAATAAAAAGAATCTACATTAAACTTGTATCCATGACATAGAAGAAAATATAAAAAATTATATTTATTTTGTAAAGAAAGTCGTACATTTTGAGATTATATAAAAACATAAATAGAAAAAAGAAAAAATGTATTGGACTATGGCAGGAAGTACTTAACTACACGGAGATATCTTTTTTAACATACAAAATAAAAAAAAAACTACTTCTATAACTATGATTTTGAATATGAAATAACTTGTATTTTCACTTCTATAAGAAATATCTAATGTGTAGCGCTTTCAACATAGACAAAAAAAATCCTATGTTGCACTCATTTACATCTTATAATTTTTTTAAATCTATATATTTTTCCACCTAAAAATGATTGATAACCTTATTTGTTGTTCGCGCCTGCGATGATATTTTTGTAAATTGATTTAATGTGAACAAATATAAATAAAATTATTATATGTAAAAATACTATTTATGTCACTATAATATTTCTATATATACCTTATTTTTTATGTTTTCTTTCCCTTCCCCTCCCCATGTTGACCAAACATACTAACATAATTGTCTCCTCCCCTCCCTTCTCCTTTCCTTCTTTCTCTTCCATTCCCTTCATTCACCACTTACCAAACACACCGTTAGTGAGTAGGAGATCTGCTACAATTTCCAAATATCTCATATCACATCCCACGGGCTATGATTTCTCTAAGAAGGGGACAAGGCCTGATAATTATAGAGGTCCTATCATTTTTACGGGATTTGATATTATTGAAAATAGACATGATAAACTTTGTATGATTATGTAAATTTTAAAACGTTATCATAGGGGACTGTTAAATGATAAAAACGTCATGTATTTGTGCGAAATTATACCTTTTTTCTTTTTTACAAATGACCTAGCGTCGAAATCGGGCGCCCTATTGGTGCCCGCCCCATTTACAACTCCTGCCCATAGCATCTATTCATGAAATTACCGGAAGCTCTATTTCCGACCGATCTAATTGCAAACTGCACTGCTCGGAAACAATCAGGCTACCAGTCGGGAACCCAGTGTACTCCTCTTCCCAATGGCAGCGGCGGCCGAAGGGGAGAAGGGCCAGAAGGCATCCTGGTCGGGCTACGCCTCGGTGGTGGATGTCGACACCAACATGTGGTACAGGGCGTGCTCCGTCTGCGAAAGGACAGTCCCGGATGTTGACCTCCTCCCAAAGTGTGGATACTGCAGCCGTGGAAACGTATCCAATTCTGGGTGGAAGCGGCTTTACCGCGTCTTGGTATGGGAGTTTTTCTCCCCTGCTGTTGGATAGAAACCTTTTTATGTGCTGGCAATTAATCATCGGCGACCGTCTGACCATATAGAGGATGGCATTCGACACTGATTAAACCAAGAACCATGGAAAGTTTTCTAGATTTTACAGCTGTAATTGTTGGATTGATTGCAGGTTGCTAGTTTTAAATTTTCTGGTTTATTACTATGTGAACATGAACTTCTGTTGGGTGTATGCAGACTCTTTAATTTCACTACAGTAGAATAATTTTCATCTAAACGATAAAGTTCAACCACCATGCCCACCCAGGTTCGGATTACAATTTAGTAATAATAATTATAGGTTTTATCTTGCTGACCAAATTGTCCCTGGAATTTTCAAAATTGAACGAATGTGGTGAGGTTTTTCCAGGTGAGACCACCTTTGGTTAGTGGTTAGACTAGAGGATATGTGATTTAGAACTTCACATTAGTCAAGTAGGAATGTAATTTCAAGCTCCGTCAAAGCACATGCCAAACGAGGAAAATTATTCTTTAGACAAACACATATGACATATTATATGGTACTTCTACCTGCACATCAGATTTTGCTTCGACAGAATCTTTCTACCCTTGAATAACGCCTGAATGTTGTTGGATGGCTACGGATAATTAGAGTAAGAGGAGTTCCTGATTCATTTGACCTTTTTTGTGCAAATGTCACATGTACAATTGGAGCCTGATCATTCACTACGTGTCATGGTGAGAAAGAATCATTCATTTGATTAGCAAGCGAGTTCCACGGGGTACAAACATCTGGAGTCCTATCTTTACTACAAAGGCACATTCTTGTTCTGGCGGCTTTTGGACAGACCGCTGTAGATGCCATTCAATACTTTGTGAGAGGGGAGTTGGGTCATTGCATCTTGTATGGTTCTTTTTGCTAGTAGTATAGAACACATCTTTTGGAATTGGGTATTGTCTGAGATTTATAGTTGGCTTTCTTTAGAAGTTGTGTTTTGGACAACAGTGACCAGTTTCTACTTATTTTGGAAGCCTTCCTTTGGTTGAGGTCCAGTCATACCATAAAGGAAAACCCTTGTTGAGGAAGAAGTTTGCATAACCGGATTCTTCTTCATAACCTTCTTCACGCCTTCTTCCCCGCCCGTGTCAAAACTATAGTGTCTAAAATTATCACTTTAAGTGTCTACTAGTATATCTATGTTCAAAGGTCAGGACATTTTAGTCATGAGGTGTAGTTCAACTGTCAGTATTTAAAATAAGCTGATCTGGAATGCTACTGCGTTTCATGGCTTACAATGTGTGATATAGTTTCTTGTTTGTAGTGGTTTTCATCTTTCAGTAGTATTGGCTTCAAGTTAATGGTTATATTATATGTTCCCATTACAGTTATCCATTGCCACTGATGAAAAAGTCCTCGTGGCAGTTTTATTTGATAGGGCAGCCCAAGTCCTCCTTGGCTGCACTGCTGATGAGTTGTTTGATCTCTGTCGTGTCAGCCCATTTGCAGGTCTTTCTTATCTTATATAGCAGGGATTCAGTAGCAAACAAAAAAGCTGAGCATGTAACTCTGAAACTTACACCAATTTTTTGTGATAGCTGAGGCGGCTGCGGAGATGCTGAAAGGAGAAATCTTCCAGGTGACATTGTCCAGTCCAAAGAATGGCAACGCAGAGCACCTTCGCGTTGTTTCTGTGTTTCCGGCCCGTTCTAGTTTTCGCCCTGTCAGCGAGACCTTGAGAGAGATGCTGAAGATGGATGTAACCATGCCACAGAATGCAACTGGGAAATTTTCCCATTGTAAGTAACAAGTGGAGTTGTTTGCTTTGCGCTGAACATAATTAGATAGGGTGACAGCACCAGTGATGGAAATACTGCAGAAGAGCAACATGCCATTTTTAGTACTTCGGACTGATTGCTCAAAGTTGGTGCATCTTTGCAAGTGAAACGAAATTGCTAGCTGGTATTCTTTCTCACTAACTTTGTATTTACTTGAAGGATGTGTTTGGTTAGGCTGAAACTAAAAATAGCATTTTTTTTATCGTGGTTTCATTCAGTCGATGTAAAATAAACTGGTAATGCGAAAACTAACTGCAACCTGCATTTGTTTAGTAGAAAACAACGGAAAACTCACTTGGCTTAAATTAGGTGCAGTTAGGTTTTTCTTAAACTGTTTGCTTTATAAAATTCATTTTAATATATTAACAGCTTGAACCAAATAGGCCGTTGTATAAATCAATAATGATTCCTTTTTCCTCAAACTCTCTGTACACCAACTTAATTATTATCAAAATTTTGCTTAGTTTCTGCCCATGTTTTTTTTCCTTTGTAATTCTTAATTTGCTGTATATTTAAAGTCTCGTCTCTCATTATTCTGGTTTGATATAGTTTAATTTCTGTAAAGATCTAAAACCCATCTTAAATGCGACCTATCTGTGAAAACTTTGAAGTCATGGTCCAGTAGCGGGATTCACTTTGTAGATTTGTGGTGGCCTTTGCAACCGGTGTTTTGACATGTGATGCTTTAGAATGAATGAAATAGCAAACTTGGCTATATGGCATGCATGTACATCTTCAAGCAAAACTACTTGATGATGGAATCTTGTAAGTTTGACAGGTTAAGATACTCTACCACGAGGTATAATAAGATCGCAGTAAAACATCAATCCCAAGTGCACTCCTTAAGGAAAAGCTATATTAGTGCAATATTGTTGGGATGCTTATTAACATGATAAATGTCAAACATATTGCTTTTGTTAGATGGATGTTATAACCTATATTGTGAACCCTCATAAGCTTGTCGTTGGCATTGTCAGTCTTCTTTCTATTTTATGTTGGAATTTGGTACCGTGAGCATATGTGCAACATAACCAATATTGGACTCGAAGTAAAATTTTGAGCAACTTTCACTACCAAATAAAATTTACTTTATTGGGCCCCTTATCAAAATATACCATCAACCAGGTCATTATTCATCAATTCCGTCATTTTTATCATACACAAATGTCCTTATATATTGTTTTATGATTATTTTGCTCATTTGACCGCATATGGATAGTAAATAACAAGTATATTACATTTGTTTTTTAATAAAACATAAACATATCTTACATTTTATTAAATGCAAACTTGTATATTAATTATATATGGTTCATGCCTACTCTTCGGGTCAGCCTCAAACTTAAGGGTAGTAAGAAATTCATAAACAAGGTGAGGGTATGTGTTACTCACCGTGCAGTAGATATATTTGAGACCCAACTCCTATAGATGCTCTTTGACTTCATCCTTGAATCCCAGGGCTCCCATGTTTTGTTTACAAGAAAAACATGTAGGGAGGACCCTATGAGAAATGAGGAATTTGTATTAGGAGATATAGGCAGGGGATGAGGATGAGCTTCCTCCATGCTTGCAGTTTGATCATTGCTTGACTGAGGCCATTGCTACTGAAGTTAGGTTGAAACACACTACGACACGACATGTGTTCTGGAGCACATGGCATGTCTTCTGATAGAAGATTGACAAAAGGTTGGAAAAGACACACTGTGTGCCGATATCGACACAGTGTGTACCTGGAGATTTGGGGTGTCCGGAGGTTGACAAAGATGATTTTCCATGGCATGAAAAGGGTGGCTCACATCGTGTCTTCTCTCACCGGTGATGAAGTGGAGCTCGACAATGAGGTGGGGATTGGGTTTCCTTGCTTTGTGGAGATGGGAATGAGCTTGAGTGGGTTGTAGATGATGGAGGATTGTAGAGTTGCTGCTTGCTTGGGTGGAGAGGCGGTGGAGATGCGTCCTTGGCTGGATAGGCAATGAAGATGTGTTCAGAGAAGGGTGGCAGCACCTTGTGGAGTCTCTCTCATCAATGGGAAGGGCGGTGGAGTCGCACACGGGGGAGGAGATGTGCACACAACTGAGGAATACAGGTGCTTGCAAATGTAAGTAAGAGGGGCAGTTGGAGATTAGGGTTAAAAATCCAACTTCTCGTGTTTAGACACGAAGTGTCTTTTTAAAGACACGACGTGCTACCATGTACAAATCACTTGCTCCTTTTGAATTTTGTGTTAATTTAAGAGAATACAAAATGTTCCATTCAAAACATGTCGTGTAACTTTCCAGGAGCCAAGGCTGAAGTTGCCAAACTGATAACTACACGGCGTGTACAAATAAAGACATGACGTGTGTTCCTCCATAAAAATGAGGCATACCAATGAACTTTGGTATATGTCGTGTCATATTTAAAACATGATGGGGCACAATTCTATATGTATGCATAATATTCTCAATCTGATAACAACACAACGTGTACAATGTGGTGGGTTTTTCTAGAAAAACATATTGTATTGGAATGAACCTGAAGGTATGCTGTATTTGATAAAAAAACATGTCATGTGAGTTTCAAACAGCTGACTTCTATGGTCGTGCACGTCGTGTCAAAAATCAAACATGCCATGTGTTCTGGAGTTCTATTTAGTTCGCCCATCTGTGAGTGTGGACACGACATGTTCAAATAAAGACATGTCATGTCATTCTGAATTTCTACAGAACTCATCTTCTTTTGGTCAACACCTGCAGAGATGATGATATGTGTCTATGAGGGTATAAATTATTACATTCATCCATGAAAAATTTACTTCTAAATGAAAATTGTTACAACCTCAATTTTGCATGTGTTTTCATAACTGAAATGTAATGATTTTGTGAATATGGACTTTATTAAAAAGGTTGTATGTTTTGCTTCAAACAATGGATTACTTTGCAAATATCCCTTTTGATAGGAATTTTGTGATTCCTATAATTAGATTAATCCATTAATGGATATAAAAGAGAAGAAAGGAAATGAAGAATAATGAGAAATACTTAAAAAGAAGTCTATTAAGAAGGAAATTTGAAATAATGAGGAAAAGATAAGAATTATGTGGAAATCATATGGTGGTGCCTCTCGTGGCCTTTTGGAATAAAAGCAAAGGGTTTATATAAAGGAGTATTTCTTTTCTTTCCTCATTGGTGTTAAGATTATATAATCTTGGAAATTGATTTTTGCGGATAGTTGTAAAACTTCTTGCCACTTTTGATTAAGAAGTAAGATACGAGGAGGACTCTTTCTATATATGTAATTATGAGAACAATCTAGAATAGGTGTTTCACCTTTGATGGGTTGCTAACCAAGTGCTTTAATCGAGAAGTTGGCAATTTATCCAATAAGGAAAGTGGGATGGAAACCTCTAATATCCATTCCTTGTTTAACGATGGCACTGCCAAGTTATGTATAAACACCTAAGGAAACTAGAACCATGCGGACTCACGAACCCTAAGTGGTACAGACTACATACATGTGTATATAAGTAGGGAACTCTAACCTACTCCCTCCATCTCTCTCCTCCGTCCCCAAGGAACCAACATCGGTAGAGCAATAGTGTGCCACTCCCCGACTCGCCTTGGTGCCTTCTTGGGTGGGAACGACGGCGTTGAGGACGTATAGAAAGGAACTGAGTTCCTCACCATGTCCGACCGCCTATGGCCAACCTCAGGTTGTGGTCAGTTCCAATAATGGAAGGAGGGCGCCGCCAGGGAACCTCCGGCAGCGTTGGGCACAGAGCCGTGCTCTGTGGACGTACGCTAAGCGAGAGTACCGGGAAGGGTTCACCCTACACGATGCGAGAGAAAGGACGACCCATGAGGAAAGAGATGACTTGCGGCTACGGCAGGTGGACGTTGGTCTGCATTGACGTCTACGCGGCCTGACCTGTGCCTACAAGGTCATGAAGGGGGTCGTCGGCGCCTTACAGTCAGGTAGTAGAGACCATCTCACCCTACCTCCGGCCAGAGAACCCCCACCATCGAGGTCGGGTAGGGTCCAGTAGGGTCTGCCGAGGTGCAACAACCCTCCTCGTGCTGCTCCGCATCGTCGGTGCCCGAAGGACGGAGGCCGCACGCGATAGACATCGCTCCTGCAGGCAGGATCCCTACGTCGCGAGGAAGGAGAAGACATAATGAAATGACGTGGCTGCCCCTGGCGTGTGTGCATGAAGGGAGGGGCAGGGATGTCTTTTACCCCTTACAAAGCCGGTCCACTTAAGGAATTGTTTTTCGTTGACGTGTCGAGCCACCATTGGCCAAAAGGTACTTTTATTTGAAAATTTTGTAGAAAAAGATTGGTAGCTCTGATGAATAAAGTTAAAATATGAATTTTTCTTAGAAAAATGCGAGGAATCCATTAAAAATATATTTATAAGCTAATTCCTCTTTCAATTTGAAAAGTAGTGGAAGTTATCAACTTTAATGTGTTAATGATTAAGAAACCCTATTTTGAGATGATTAATGTATTTAGTCGGGCTATATGGATGATTAAAGTTGATGTTAACCTACTAATTATAAAAAGATACATTAAGATCGAAAAAGATGAACTTTACATGTAATTAGATTAATTTAGAGTTTCATGTGCATAAATATGCTTTAATGGGCCTTGAAACCCTAATATTAGTAAATGTGACTCATAATGGTTTTACTTATTCAAAATCATGAATAAAGTTGAGATATGATAATTCCAAGCTATTTCAAGTATAAAAGTTCCTAATTGTTGATAAATACCCTTAATGTAGTAATTAGGGTTTTCTAATGGATAAAGGTAGAATTAATGACAAATAGAGTTCATATGTGAATTAGACCAAAATGAACTATGAATTGATGATAAATGAGCATAATGATCTTGTCATGGATTAAAAGGATAAAAATGGTAGCTTTAATGTAAAAGAGGCTAAATGGACTTATTTAATGGTTAATTATGCCTTTAATCCTAAATTGAGGATTAGATGTTGAGGTAATTAGGGTTTGTGATCAATTGTAGTAAATTAGGGTTTAAAATAGTAAAAGATGAAGGGAAACCCTAATTGAAATGGAAACCCTAAAAGTGGAGTAGAAACCCTAGGAAGCGAGCTAGGTTTAATAGATCTTGATGACATGAGTAATAAAAAAGAAATTGTATGATTATTTCAGGATCTTGTTATGTGTGCTTGCTTGCTTGGATTTCTTACGTGCATGGATTATTCTGTCTCAAATCAACCTGACAGGTATGTGGTTACACTTATGAATATCTCAAATTAGTTTTTCGAGGTTTTCTGAAGTTTTCCTCAATGACTTGAATTAAATTGTTGGATGAATTTAATTCATGCAAACTATAATGTGGATATGACTATCACTTAAGATATGTGCCTACTAGCTCAGATCCTAGTCCCCTCTGTGGCTTAATGGTATGACCTAGTACATGACTACCTATGGGGTAGGTCCATCAGGTCATTGGATGACTTAGTACATGGCTACCAATGGGGTAGGTCCATCAAGTCACCTTGAGTCAGGGATTGGGCTACCTTTGGGTAGGGCCATGCAACTCTATAACCCTAAGTATTGGCTACCTGCGAGGTAGGGCCATGGGGGTAAGGATCTACCATAGAGAGAGGTAGTATCCAAGTCCACTGCAGGGACATAACAGAGATAGGGGATAGGTAAGGATTGAGTAGTATTGCTTAAGACGTAATCTTGGTTGTTAAATGATAATTGACTGATTACATTGTTATCATAGTTGCACAATTATTGTTTCCCCCCCACATACCAGCTTTATGCTGATTGACATTTTGTTTGTCGGCGTTTTAGGTACAAGTGAAAAGGACAAACAGTAAATCGTCATATTGTGAAATACATGAATTAAAGTACAAGGAGATTTAGTTAGAATAGAATACATATGTGGATAGAAGTTTAGAGATCCAAGTTTTCAAAATGTATGTAAAAATTTTATTTTATCACATCTTTTCAATATAGTCTGGTAGAATTTGATAATTATTATTGATTATTTTTCAAACCTTTAATCCTGTTAATTGGGTTAATGACACCGACCTTTTGGTCTCCCGTAATTGGGGGTTACCGGGAGGCGGGGTCGTTGCAAAAATGTTCATGAGTGATACTAAATAAAGAAATATGTCCTAATGTGGGGTCAACTCCCATGAGTTCCTCTGTTTGGAGTCTAAAGTGAGACTCTTCACCTCTTGAATTATGCATCTAGGAGGGAATAAGAGGCTCCCTTATCAATCTCTTCCCTGTCAGTGTACAACTTGCATCTCTGTCCATTAACTTTGAAGGTTGATTGTTTTCCTTGCAGCTCTACTGTCCCATATGGATAAACCTTTAAGATCAAGAATGGCCCAAACCATTTAAATCTGAGTTTTCTTGGAAAGAATTTAAGTTTAGAATTGAACAGGAGGACTTGGTCTCCTTCTTTGAATTCTTTGACTTTGATTCTCTTGTTGTGCCACCTCTTTCTCTTTTCTTAATAGATATTTGCATTCTCATAGGCACCCATACTGAGTTCTTCAAGCTCCTGAAGTTGTAACAATCTTTTCTCCCCTGCTCTCTTCAGATCATAGTTTAGGAATTTGATCACCCAAACTGGTCTAGGCTCCAATTCTACAGGTAAGTGACAAGATTTGCCATAAACTATCTTGAACGGAGTGGTGCCAATTGGAGTCTTTAAAGACATCATGTATGCCCATAGTGCATCATCTAGTTTCAATGTCCAATCCTTTCTTGAGTTGGAGACAATCTTTTCTAATATAGCTTTCAGTTGCCTATTGTAGATTTCCACCTGACTTGAAGTTTGAGGATGATAGGGTGTAGACATTATGTGCTTCACTCCATACTTGCTAAGTAGGTTGTTGAAGTTTCTTTCATTGAAGTGGCTGCCACCATCGGATATGATTTCTCTTGGGACTCCAAATCTGGGGAAAATGGTCCTTTGAAATATTTTTGTCATGGACTTGGCATCTGGTGATTGAGTGGGAATTGCTTCTACCCACTTGGATACATAATCACATGCTACTAGGATGAACTTATATCTACATGAGGAGGGAAAAGGACCCATATAATCTATGCCCACACATCGACGAACACTATTTCCATTATTGAATTCAACGACATCTCGTCTTTCTTTGAAATGCCTCCATATCTTTGACACTAGTCGCAAGCATTAACAAATGTCTGCATATCACAGAATAGAGTTGGTTAATAGAATCTTGCGTGAAGAATCTTGGTTGCAGCTTTATCCACTCTGAAGTGTCCACCATAAGGAGAGGAATGAAAATCTAAAATCACACTTGCAATCTCTTCATTGGAATACATTTCCTAATAAGCCCATATGCACATTGCTTAAACAATAGGAGATCATCCCAATAAAAGAATTTGACATTATGAAGGAACTTTTTCTTTAGTTGATATGTGAAATCAGGGGAAAGGCATCCAGTGTCTAGATAGTTTGCAAAATAAGCAAACCATTGCATAGCAAGAGAGTTTACCACATACAACTTCTCAATGGGAAAATTGTCATCAATTGGAACCTTGTCTTCAACACTTGTTGAGAGACGTGAGAGGTGATCGGCTACATTGTTTGTTGTCCCCTTCCTATCTTTGATTTCCAAGTCAAATTCCTGTAATAGCAGCATCTAGCAGATGAGACAAGGCTTGGCATCCTTCTTGCTCATGAGATACCAAATTACAACATAGTCCATGTACACAATAACCTTGGAACCCACTAGGTATTGTCTGAACTTATCAAAAAAATAGACTATAGCAAGAATCTCTTTCTCAATTGTGGAATAATTGATCTATGCATCTTCTAAGGTCTTACTTGCATAGTGTATGCTGTGGAGTTTGTTATCTTTCCTTTGCCCCAAAACTGCTCCTATAGCGTAATTGCTTGCATCACACATTATTTCAAAAGGAGCATTCTAATCTGGTGGTTGGATGATAGGAGCTGAAACTAGAGCATCTTTCAATCTCCGAAAGGCTGTTTGTCAGTCATCATTAAACATGAACTCAACATCTTTAGCTAGAAAGGAACATAGAGGCTTTAAAATCTTTGAAAAGACTTTTATAAATCTTCTGTAGAATCATGTGCATCCCAAGAAACTATGAACTTCTTTCACATTTTTTGGAGTTGACATCTTTTCAATAGCTTCTAATTTTTCTTTTTCCACTTCAATTTCTCTACTTGAAATGACATGGCCCAACACAACCCATGTTTGCACCATAAAATGGAACTTCTCCCAATTAAGAACAACGTTGACTTGTTGACATCTCTGCTTTAGTTAGATTCAACAAGCAGTCATCAAAAGAGTTACCATAAATGATAAAGTCACCCATAAATATTTCCATTATCTTTTCAATATAATTAGAGAATATAATCATCATACACCTTTAAAAGGTGGTGGGTGCATTACAAAGCCCAAAAGGAATCCGCCTGTAAGCACATGTTCCATAGCTGCATGTGAGTCTTTTCTTGATTGGATGGGTAAATAGGAATTTGGAAGAACCCACAATACCCATCAAGATAGAAAATGTAAGAGTGATGAGCAAGTCTTTCCAACATCAAGCCAATAAAAGGTAAGGGGAAATGGTCCTTTCTTGTGGCTTTATTTAATTTTCTATAATCAATATACATTCGCCATCCAGTGACAATTCATGTTTGAATTAATTCTTCATTTCCCCCTTTTATTACAGTAGTTCCTCCCTTCTTGGGTACAACATGTATAGGGCTCACCCAAGGACTATCGCTGATGGAATATCTAATTCATGGATCTTTAAGTATGAAAATTTCCTTTTATCCACTTCCATCATAATTTGGCTTAGTCTTCTTGGAGGGTTTATGCAAGGTTTGGCATTTTCTTCCAAAGCTATGTGATGCATGCAAATAGATGGGTTAATTCCTTTAAGATCATCAATAGAGTACCCTATTACATTTTTATAGATTCTAACTTCATTCAACATTTTTTCTTCTTGTTCTTCATTCAATTCAGAATTTATAATAACTGGAGAAGTGGAATTTGGGTATAAGATAGCATACCTCAACCCTGGTGGGAGGGATTTTTATTCTACCTTTTTATTTTGAGTGGAGGTGTTGCTTTCCCCATTCTCCTTTGATTCTTCTTAACATATTGGAGTCTTTAAGGCTTCAAAATTCTTCTCAATGATAGTGGGTTTGGTGTCTTCTTCATCATCTTCTCCAAAGTCATCTAGAATGGTCTCAACGAAATTCTTTTCTTCTTCAAGCAAGGTATCAATACTATATATCAGAAAGAGATATTCCTTATAGTTGGGTGCTTTCATGGCATCACAAATAGGAAATACAAGTGCATCTCCAACTATGACGGTTAGTTTTCCTTCACTAACATCCACAATACAGCCTGCAGTATGGAGGAATGGTCTTCCAAAGAGGATTGGGTTTGATTGATCCTCATGCATGTCGAGGACTACAAAGTCACACGAAATGAAGAACTTCCATGTATGTACATGAACGTCTTCAATCACCCCTCTAGGATATTTAATTGAGAGATCAACTAACTGGATCATCATTGATATTGGTTTCAAATCTCCAAAGTCAAGATTTTGCCATAGAGAAATAGGAATTAAGTTGATGCTAGCTCCGAGATCAATTAGGACTTTATAGAAGGTTAAATCCCCAATTTTTCAAGGGAGAGTTAAAGTACCTAGATAATCTCATTTTTCAGCCAAACGGTTCTGGATTGTAGAGCTTAGCCTTTCAGATAAGATAGTAGTTCCATCTTGACTGGATCTCCTTTTCTTTGTTAGAATGTCTTTCAAAAACTTAGCATAAGAGGGCATTTCAACTATGACTTTAACTAAAGGTAGATTCACATATAGCTTCTTCAAGATGTCCATAAACATATTGAACTTAATATTATCTTTGGTATTAGCAAACCTATGGGGGAAAGGAGCATTAGGCTTGCAAGAAGAGTCATCATGATGTGGATTTCCATAACATTTATTCCTTTGGTTTTCAACAGTCTCCTCCATAGTGGTATCAATAACTTCTTGAGATTTCCTCTTAGAAGGTGGTGAAGACCCTCATATGACTATTCCACTCCTTAGGGCAAAGAACCTAAAGGTGATCCTTGGTTGGATAAAGCTTCTTGAGCTATTTGGTTCTGTAACATCTTGGTATGGGTGACAATCCCATCAACTTTATAATAAAGTTGTGTGAGGGAATCCTTCGGGAGATTACGGTGTGATCGGAACTCATCATTCTACTAAATTTGTGTAGTCACAAAAGTATCAAGAAGACTTTCCAAGGTGGAATCTGTTGTGTTTGACTCATTTGTTGAAGCTGGTTGAAATTTCTATTGTTATTGTTGCTATATCCTGGCAGTTGTTGACGGTTGCTATTCATGGGCTGGTGTTTGCTCATATGTTGTTGATTTTGATCTTGAAGTTGTTGTTGTTGGTTCTGAGAGCTGTTGTTCCTCTAAGAAAAGTTTGAATGGTACCTCCATCCTAGATTGTAGGTTTCTAAAAAAGGATTGTAGGATTTTCTGTTACTGAAGTTGTCTACTACATTGACCTGCTCTAGCATCTCTTTGGTGTTCATTTGAAGTGCAAAACAAGAGAAAGAGTTGTGACCAGATGCTCCATGCTTCACACACTTGCTCAACCGCTTGAACAGAGTGATTGGTCACCTTTTCAAACTTCTAAGTCAAAGCATCAAGTTTGGCTGCAATGAGATCTATTGTGTCTATAGTGTGCTTCCCAATAGATTTTTTAGTTGAGCTGGTGGATGAGAAGGGATGGTTAGTCCTTTCAGTGCTCCACTGACTGTGGTCGACTTCCATGTCTTCAATATTAGCATATGCTTCACTATAGGACTTGTTCATTATAGCTCCATTTGTAGTGGCATCAATAGTCATGTGGGTGTTGTAGAATAACCCGTTATAGAAAGTTTGAAGTAACAACCAGTTGGTCAAGCCATGATGAGGACAAAGGCATTTCTGATCCTTAAATCTCTCCCATGTATAATAGAGTGTCTCACCTTCTTGTTGCTTAAATTTTGTGAATTGGATCCTTAGTTGATCCATCTTGCTTGGAGGAAAGTACTTGGTAAGGAAAGCATGCAACCGTTTCTCCCAACTCTTGATAGACTACTTGGGAAAAGATGAGAGACACACCTTTGCTCGGTCTCATAAAGTGAACGGGAATAGGAGTAGACATACTCCTTCAGCTGGAACACCATTGATCATGAAGGTGTTCATATATTGCAAGAACTTGACTATGTGAAGATTTGGATATTACATTGGTGTTCCTATGAAATGATTCAGCTGGAACATCTGCATTATAGTGGGACTGATGGAGAAATTATTGGCTTCAACGGCAGGATGATCAATGGCTCCACATATGTTGATGGCAGTCGACACAGAAAATTCTTTAAGCGGGTGGTTGTCCTCCATCTCTGATTCTTAACAGTGATCGGGTGAGTACGGTGGCAAAGGTGTTGAGTTAGATGATGGTGGTTGTGATCCCTCTATATTTGTAGAGTTATCACCTCTCCTTGCTCTCCTTCGACTGTAAAACGTTTGCTTAATTTCCGGGTCCAAGAATATTGATGTCTGAAGACCCCTCCTAGAGTGACACATGCAACCTACAAAAGCAATAGTCGAGTGAGAATCACAAAACTAAAAAGGTATCACAATATGAAAGATGGAAAAGATGACTTAGTCTCTAATACTAACTAGCACTTTTACTCTAACTAGAATTACCATAGCTCCCCAAAAATGGTGCCAAAAACTTGTTGGCTGCCTAAGGCAAACGAGTTTTAAATCTTATATGTCTCAACTCGTCAATCACCCACAAGTATACGGGATCAATTGTAGTCAAGATCGAACCACATAGAGCTAGTCTAGCTAGGAGCAAAATAACCACTTTTCAACAATCTAAGTCAGATTACAATAGTTGAGTTTGATTGTATTTAACTAAAAGACAATGTAACAACAAAAGCTTAAACTTAAAGGTTGAGATCAGATTTTTGAAGGTCTTGGACATCAGATTTCACTACCATAGTATCACATCATACCATAGAATAAGTTATGCTAATAAATATGCTAGGAGGTTGTCGTCATCATACACCTCCCAGTGACATGAGACGATTTTCATCTTCACGTAGAATTTTCATGCCTATGCTTAGATTCGAACACAACCTTGGATCCTCGACGCTCTCCAACCACTCCCGTGGTTAAGAGCATGTTGCCGTGAGATCTATATCCTACTCCCTCATACATTCTCCCGAATAGCATAAAGAAGCATAAAACATGTACAAATGGTGGTCAACCAAGCATACAAGCAGCAAAACACCATAGAAATTTATGGAGAAGAAAATAAACCAACATAAGATATGAATTATGAGTTCATATGAGTCACAACATGGGACCTACCCTCCCATGCCCAAAACCAAAGGTTCTACTCGCACATGATGAAGAAACGCAAGTAAAATACAGAATTTTCAGTATTTTCTATGGGTAGAGAGAAGAAAAGCTAAAAGTAACCAAGGATGAAGTAGGAGGAGTAAAACTCTAGCTTGAGGATGAAGTACAAATCTTGTAGCAGCTCCAACTTGGACTATCTTCCCTCCCAAGAAGCTTTCCCAGAGTAGAGAAGATCAGCTACACCCTTGGAGGAGAAAGAGGCAACAAATGATGAAGAAATGAGGTTCTCTCTCAAATAAATCTCCTCTTCTTCTCCAAATTCACCCCTCATTTTCTCTGCTACTCTCTTCAATCAAAATATGCTTCAAATGATGAGTGATAACCGCCCCAAGTGTCTACATTCATTTTTTTAACGAGGGATTGTTGCTTTCAAAATCTGTAGAAAATTGATAAAGACATGATGTGTCTTGGTGAAGACACACCACAAAGACATGCCGTGTGGCGTATTGCAACTGACATTTGAACTGCTTTTTCATGATAGGTATACAACGTGTTCCAATAAAGACACGCCGTGTTATTGCAATAGGATTTGACCTGGGAAGGTGGTACACATCGTGTGTTAATAAACACACGCCTGTGTACTTGAACAAAAAGTTGAACTTTGTCCTTTGCACGTGAGGACACACTATTTCTTAATGACGACACGTCGTGTCTTTTGCTTTGCAGTTTGGGGATGAAGGCCTTCTAGAACCTTACACGCATGTGTGTTATGTAACACACGATGTGTTATATGCTTTGTGTGGGTAACACCCTTTCTGAAAGGTCACACGTCATGTACAAATAAAGACATGCGGTGTCTCATGTTGTTTCTTCAAGATAAATTCTACCTTGGCTGCAAATCACCAGAGAATCCAACTAATGTCAAATTTGGGTTGGATATCTTCATTTTTTCATCTTTGATGTGTACTTGTGATCAACATCATGCAACAAGTAAAATAACTAAAAGATAGCAAATTAAGTATGATTAGAGGCTAAATGGAAGGTAAAATGAATTGAATTTGTGTGTGAATGTGTGCAAGAAGTAGATATGAAATGTGCACATCAGCGGGGAAGGTTCTTGGAGCTACTTCTTGTGAGAAGGCTTCAACTAAGGTGGGATGATGATTATGAGTTACTTTGGTGTGCAAATTCTTCTTGATCTATAAAAGGAGGATTGTCTTGATCTAAAAAGACATTAGTTGTTTTATGTATTTTGTGTCGTTTATTAAAAGGAATAAGATTCTGTTTAAAAATCCTAGTTGAAAATAATGAGATAGTGGACTGACATCTTTCAACAGAACCACTCTATATCATGTGTCTCTTTTCGTTGTGTTTATTTTTTCAACCCTTACTTTATATTTTTGTTGCATTATTTTATAAGCAAGTTATAATTTAACCTTCCTTGCATTTCAAGTTCCATAAGTTTAATAGTAGCTCTGTTCACACCCTCTAGATCTGTCCATTGGTATCAGAGTCGGTCTTCAAAGTTCCTTTACAAGTCTTAAAGTATTGAGGGAAACATGCACAACCATCTCAACCTCAAAGGATCATGTGTAAGTCAGTCGCCGGTTTTTGACGAGGCAAACTACACATATTGGAAGATAAGGAAGAAATTCCACATCCAAGACATCAACTTCAATCTCTATAATATGTCTATCTTATGATATGAACATACAAAAATAGAGATGAAGAAATGGAATCTAGATACGGTAAGAAAGGCAACTTTAACTTCCAGAGCAGTAAGTATGTTATACTCTTATGTATCTTTAGGTAAATTTAATAGACTATCTTCTTGTGAAATCGTATATGATATATGGATAAAATTATCAGTTACACATGAAGTAACCCAAAAAGTTAAGAGTACAAGGATTAATATCTTAAAACATAAATCGAAGTATTCTGCATGACTATAACTAAAATTATTGTTGGTATGTGTGCTAGATTTTGTACTCTAATAAATGATTTGAGTGCCTTGGAAAAGAAAATAACTGAGGAAGAGCATGTCTCTATGATACATGGATATTTGCCTACTAAGATCAAAGATAAGATAATTTCTATAGAAGAATCTAGTGACCTTTCAAAATTATTAATGGAGAAACTCATTCAAAACTTGAAGACACATGAAGTGAAGCTTCAAGAAGAGGTCAAAATAGAAGAAGAAAAAAATGTGTTGAGAAAAAGGGAATGACAATCAAAGAAAGAGATTCAGTGTCATCTTCTTGTATTAGCTCATCTAGTAGTGAACAAGAAGTACATCATAAATGTAAGAAATATATTCATTGCTTTTCTAATAAAAATATTATATTGTTTTGTTGCATATGTGGAGAGAAAGGAGATTAGAAGGATGAATGTCCGAAATTCAAGAAGAAGAAGAAGAAGAAGAAGAAAGACTCCAAGGACAAGAACAAGAAGACATATCATGCTACTTGAGATGATTCCTCAAACTCAAAGGCAAATGATGAAGAAATATGTCATCATGTAGTTGAATTCTTCATTGTCGAACATGATGACAATGATGAAACTCAAGAAGAAGAAGGTGCACATGGTAATGATGATAAGGTGTATCTCTCAATTTTTTCTAAACAATAACTTTTTGAACTAACTATAAGTAAAGTTAAAAAAATATAAGAAAAAGAAAATAAATTGTTGAATATTGTTGATTCTTTAAATGAAGAACTTAATGAACTAAATGATCAATATACTAATGACAAGAAAAGAATAGATTAGATTGTTTCTC
This sequence comes from Alisma plantago-aquatica, assembly GCA_963693085.1. NCBI lineage: Eukaryota > Viridiplantae > Streptophyta > Magnoliopsida > Alismatales > Alismataceae > Alisma > Alisma plantago-aquatica. The sequence continues at coordinate 72,785,858 of OY856412.1, read as the reverse complement.
AAAATACTTATTTGCAAACTCAAGTTTCTACTCTTTTAAATAAGGTGAGTAATGTGGAGAAACAACCTACTTGTTACTCACATTTTGACTATGATCTTATTCTTAAAATAATGATGAGTTAAATGATAAAATTGATATCCTTGATGAGAACATAGCTAGTACTAGAAATGTTCCATTTCTACTAGTAAAGACTCTTTGATGCTTGTCAAGGAAAGTAAAAATCTGAAGAGATATTTGGATAAATTTTCAAACACTAGAAACATGTTGAACAATATTTTGCATTCTCACAATAATCATGTTGACAGTCATGGACTTGGTTATATTCAAAGAGATGTTAAAAAAAAAGTAAAATGCAAGGACCTATTTTTGTTAAGCAAAAATCCATTTCTTAAATTCCTATTATTCATGTTACCTGTTATTGTTGTGGGAGATTTGATCAATATGATTTATCATGCCCTTTCAAGGGAAAAAATGAAAACAACATGGTTTGGGTACCAAGAACCTCTCGCTAGATGAACTATCATATGATCATGGGCTTTGGTGGATATTATTTTTTATCATGACATTATTTTAATTGGTTTATTTTTAAATGTTTAGTTATTCAATTGTAGCCATATATGTTGTTATTTGGTAGTTATTTTCTTTGTTTAAGCTCAATATTCATGAGTATGATAGTAAGGGGAAGCCCAAATCATGATATTTGTATTGCTATCACTGTTAGAATATGTTCTTAATGACTTCTCTATATAAAGTATGGGCTTAACTTCCCTTATATTTGGTCGAGAGATTCTTTATTGACCTCATTTTGGTTTTTATGGCAAGTTCTGTAACATGGACGATTTCAAATTCCTTGCACTGATATTGATATATTCTTTAGAAATTTGGTGTTTTTCATGGCATATCTATAAAATGGTGGACTTAGCATTTCTTACCATTGCATAGAGTTTCTTTTTGCTGCATTGTTCTTAATGGAACCTTTTTATCAAGAAAGACTTCACATTCCTCTCATTGGTAATTGGTAAATATTTAGTTCCTTGATCAAATATGACATTTTGTCTATACAATATATCCTTTTTCTTTTAGTATATTCATATGGTTTCTTATTTCAATTGGTATATCCTTTTTTTGGTTAAGCATATATTCCCTCTCTAAAATGACTATCTTGTTGGGGGTGTCTCCTTAAGCGGAGCATTGGTAAACCCTTTTTGACTTCAAAAAAGGGGGAGAAAATTCCATTAAGATAAATTTGGCTATATACCACAATTTAAAATTTTATAGGTATGATGCTCTAAATTGTCTACTTTCAAATTATCTTATGAAAATATTTGGGATAAACAAAAAGAGGAATATTATGGGCTTTTTGGATTTACCACACTCATATTTTGATGATTCAAATATTTCCCATTTGTGTCACTACAATGTGCATTTAGTGTTTTACATGATCAAGAAACTTAGACAAGATCTAAAAATAAAGAGCATGCAATTTCATATGTGTTTGGATGCTTGCTGGCCAATTTATACCATGTATTCTTTGTACAAGTGCATTTTGTATATCTTGATAGGAATGATGTAAGAACAATCGATGATCATCCTGATCCTATCCTAAACCCTTTTTGACACTTATATCTAGTCTTTAGGATAGTTAGGTGTCACTAGAAAAATCATTTAATATTTTTTTGAAGAAAATAGTAATGTCATGGAATGTTTTGGTCAAACTATACTTTGACTGAGAAATAACTGTTGTACAGAAAGTGTTATTGTAGAAATATAATTGTTCCAAATCAGAGACTGTCTCTTGGTCAAACTATAGTTTGACGGAGATGGATTTGTTTGAAGTACAATTCAACCGAGATCAGTCCATAGTCAAAATATGTATTTGTGTTTCTAGCCATTGTAAACTTGTCGTTTGATATCTAATGGATATTTTAGCATTTATCTTGTTCAAAACACTCCCAACAGATATAATTGACCATTCCTAAGTGTTTCATGTATATAAGAGTGTTTTTGAACACTTACAACACACACTTAAGAAATATATTACATGTTGTCATTCTCCAAACTTACAATTCTATATTTTTATTTTTGTATGTAAGACATAGCTCAATACTAGTTTCCTACTCTACCAAATATAGCCTTGCATATTTAATTTGGAGAGTTGATCATCACTTAATCATAGAGAGATACATATTGTACATCTTTTGAGAATTGTAGTCTCTTATTCGTGCCTTGTTTTCTTTACTTGTTCTTGTTGCTTCCAACTACTTCTTGTGAGAAGGTTGTGGGGAAGCTTCTTGGAGATACTTCCTATGATAAGGCTGCAACCAAGGTGGGAGGATAATTGCAATCCACTCCGTTGTTCAAGTTCTACTTGATCAACAATAGGAGGGTTGTCTTAATCCACAAAAATGACATGTAGTTTTCTATATTTTGTATCAGTTATGGAAAGAAATAAAATCCAGGTTGAAAATCTAGGTTGGGAACAACCATGTAGTAGACTAAAGTTTCTAGATAGAACCACTCTATATTGGGTGTCTCTTATGATTGTGTTTATTTGGTCTAACATTTTCTTTATATTTTCATTGCATTACCTTTTAGGCAAGTTACAATCTAACCCTTGTTGTGTTTGATATTGTTTACATTTTATTTTAACTCTCTTCACCCCCCTCTAGATTTGTCACCTTTATAGACTCCTCATGAGCCTCATTACAAGAAAGGCATGTGTCTCCTTTGAACAATACCATAGTTCTTCCACCTTCAATGCAATTCTGAAACCTTCTCATGAGCAGAATTTCCCTCGATTAGCTTAAATCCTTCTCCTCATCCTCGACTCCACTTGTGATCCTTCTCACCTTGAGGTTGTCACTATGGTTTTTTATCTCCTCACCTGCCACAACCATATCCCTAGGCCTCATGATATCAAGGCAATACCAAAAATATGCTTTTTTCCTCCTTAAGTAATGCCTCATTTGTCGATTGATCTAATCTTTCCCCTTCTTCATACAAACCTCAATGATCTTTTAGTCGTGATCTATATCATCCCAATGCATGCAATTATCATTGATTAGTTGTTTGTCAAACAAGAAACATCAATGAACAATGTGTCTTCTTTTTACGCAAAGCTCCATCGAGGATCCCTTAGTTAGAGGAATGAAATCTTTCGAGGGGTGAATAGAGAAAATCCTATTTTTGCAACTTATAACACAAGGTTAGTTAAATATATCTTGCTTCATAAGATATAGAAATGGAAATATTAAAGCAAGTAGAGGAGAATAATATACAACCAAAAATAACATAATATGTTGAGTGGTTTTATCCTAAATGATGCCAATCTACTACCTAGTTGTTTCCAACCAATATTTTCCACTTGTATTTTATTTCCCTTTCTATATCAATACAAAAATACATAAATATTGGTATCTTTTCTGGCAAAAGACTAACCTCCTTTCCTAGTTCAAGGATAACTATTGTCTTCTTTGTGACATTCTAGAAGACAGTCCTCTTCGGAGAAGATAACAATCTCCTCCACCACCTTTAGTCACAGTCTTCTCACAAAAAGTATCTCCAAAGAAACTTCATTTTAGATTTCTCGCAAGAAGTAGCACAAAGAACCAAACCAAACAATGAACAATATAGGAAGAGGGAAATTTCGATTGTTTCTCAAAATATACATAATTGAAGCCCTTTGAAAAATTTATGATCAAATACATAAAGTTTAGGCAAAGCTATCTTTGGTGGAGTAGGACAGTAATGTTAAGATAAAGCTAAGACTAGTTGGATGTAGCTAAAAATAGCAAATGGATACTATAAGCTTGGAAGGATAACATATACATGGCTTTCTCAACTATGCTCTAAGTGTACATAAGGCACTCCTATATATAGGAAACACTTAGGTAAGACTAAAATATATGCTAGGAGTATTTAGGATGACTTTATTGGGAAATTAGACATTATAGGATAGCTAGTGGGATTAAAGCAACTAACACACTTGTTGAATTTTAATGCAGATTGTCAGTCAAAAAACAAGTTCAGCCAAGATGCATCTCGGTCAAAAAGAAGCTTGACTGAAATAATGTTGCTACCTTATTTGATTTAACAGTAATGCCTCAGTCGATCTAAAATTTGATCGTGATGCATTTCTCTCAAAAAGAATTTTGAATGAAAAACATGTTGTCCCATATGTCCTAAATTTTAGGAAATGGCTCAAATGAATATGGAAAAGTTGTCTACCTATCATGAAGGGTGTATATAAGTATAAAATTATGTTTAGGATTGTTTTGAGCCGATCATCACTCATTCTTACATTCTTCCTACCAAGTTGTACAATTTGCAAGTATGCAAAGTATCATCTAGGTACAACTTTATGTATAAGCATCCAAACACACATATGATGGTGCGTTCTTTGATTTTGGATCATGTTTAAGTTCATTGATCACCTGAAACACATAATTCACACGTTAATAATACAAATATGGAATACTTGCATCATCAAAATTAGAGTGTGGCATATAAAAAAAGCCAACAATTTCTCCCTCTTTGAGGATGACAAATATTTCCATAAGTTAAATTTAAGATATCTAAATTTAGAGAATCATACCTTTCATCTTCTATACAATACAAATCTATCGAATGGCTTTTTATCCCCCTTTTTGAAGTCAGGCAGGTATACCTACCAAACTCCTCTTCCAGGAGTTGCTCCCCCTCAAAAGGATAATCATATTGAGTAGTTACTCAAACCCAATAAAAATATAATATCAAATGAAAGTAATAAGTCTAAATAACAGGGCATGATATACAAAAAAACACAATTTGATAGAGCAACATGTGTAAATATGTCTCAATACCGGTGAGAGGAATGTTAAGTCCTTCATTATAAAGAGACCCTTTTAAAAACAAAATAAATCAAAAAAGATTCTCTATGCCAATGACAAGGAATGTTAAGTCCATTATTGTCAAAGAGAGCCAACAAAAATCATTATATTTCTAAAAATAAATATCAATACAATGCAAGGAATGTGAAGTGTTCCATGATAGAGACATGCCATGAAAATCAAAGAGAAAACATTAAAAAGTATATGAACCAATATTAAGGGATGTTAATCCCACAATAAACATAGAGAATCCATTAAAACCAAAATCTAATAAAGATAGTAAGATAAATAATATGATTAAAGCTCACCCTTAATTTCATACTCATAAAGATTTAAACTCACTAAAAGAAACTAACTACTAAGATAAAGATATCCATTTAAAACAAAAATCACACTTGCTACATATAAAATAAATTATTTTCATATCATGCAGATCATATAAACATGCATCCAATAGAATATATATACCAACATCAAAATAACCAAAGAAAAACTTGATAGTTAGTATTTTTGTTGAACTCTATTTTGACCGAGCTGCCCCTTGATCAAACTATATTTGACCAAGAGGTAGTCTTCTAGAATTCATGCAACAAAAATACAGACCTCTTCCAAATATATATCAAATACTAACTGAAAACAATCCTTTAAAAATAAACATAAACCAATAGAATTCTTAGAAAACATGTTATGATCAAATAGATATCCAATAAAGCCCATGATCATAAAAAATCCTCTAAAGATGTTCTTGGTCCCCAAACATATTGCTATCACTTTTTCCCTTAAAAGGGCATCAGAAAGCATAGTGACCATATATCCCATAAGAAAATCATATAGTATGGTTAATGGAGAAAGAAGAACTAGTATTTGGTTTTGTAAATATAGGCCCTTGCTTCTTCTTATTTTTATTTCTTGAAAAACTACCAATACCACTTGTACTTGCATGACTGTTGTGGGAATGCAATATATTTTTCAACATATGTATTTTTTTAAGATTCATCTATATATCTCTTAAAAATATTCATTTTCCTTTGCATGCATCAATGAGACTTTAGTAGTATAAATCAATTATTTTCTAGTACTAGAAATGTTGTCTTCATGTATATCATTTCTATCATTTAACTCATCATTTACTTCAAAAATAAGAACATAATCAAAATGTGAGAAACAAATAGGTTGTTTCTCCATATCACTCAACTTATCTAGAAGAGTAAAAACTTAAATCTGTAAGGAAGTATTTTGAGAAACAAGCTCATATATTCTTTTTTTTACTATCATAATGATCATTTAGATTACTATGTTCTATATTTAGAGAATCAACAATAGTAGATAATTTGTTTCTCTTCTTCTTATATTTTTCAACCTTTTCATATGTAATTTCATCAAGTTTAGTAAGTTCAACTTTTGAAAAGATTGAATGAGATACTTCACTATCATCACTTTATGCGTCTTCTTCCTCTTCTTCATCATCTTCATTATGTTCTACGATTAAACATTTAACTATATGGAGGCTTACTTCATACTCCTCATTTGATCCCAAATTTGAAGAGGAATCCCAAGAAGCATGATATGCCTTATTCCTTTTGAACTTGGAATTGTTCCTCTTCTTTATTATTTTTGAGTTCTGGGTATTCATCCTTCCGATTTCCCTTTTCCCCACAAGCATGACATCTAGTACAGAGATATGTCCAATTCTTGTTAAAAGGAAAAGTTAAATTTTAACATTTGTAATTCCTTTCTTACTCACTAGTAGATGAGCCAGTTGATGAAGAAGATGGTTGTTTTGAAACCCTTTCTTTGAGGTATGTGCTAGCTTTTTTTTTCACTGGATTTTTCTTCATCTTCCATCTCACGTTCTTGGATCTTTCCTTCGTAAGTCTCTAAGTTACCTATAGGTTCTTCAAGATGTAAAATAGAAAGATCATGAGATTCTTATATGAAGATAACTTTAATTTCATACTTAAAGGATAGAGAATACAAATCGTAGTAACAAGCTCATGATCTTCTATATTCTTTCCAAATGATTTTATGGCAATTTTAATAGTAGTAAATACAAAGTACATTTTACCAATAATTTCATATTTTTCCATACAAAATGACTCAAGCTTACGATTAACCATATTAATTTTAGTATCCTTTACTTTCTTGGTTCCTTCAAGAGTAATAGACAATTTTCTTCAAATATAATAAGTTATTTAGTAAGAGGAGATTCTACTAAAATTGCTAGGAGAAAGATAAGAAATTAAAATACTTATGATTTTAGCATTTAAAGTAGCCTTTCTTACCATAGCCACATCCCATTCTTCAAGCTTAGTTTTTGGAGACTCACATGGTAGGATGACCATATTCCATAGATCAAAGCTAATACCTTAAATTACAATTCCACGTGCCTCTTCCAATATGTGTAGTTTGATCCGTCAAAGTTAGGGTAGGCATGTGCTCCTTCAAGGTTGAACGGGCCCAATAATTTTTTACCCATCTTCAAGACTCATTGGATCTCCTTGAATCCCCACTCTGATACCAACTAAAAGCTCTAGAGGAGGTTTGAATTGATCAAATCCTATTTTTACAACTTAAAACACAAGGTTAGTTAAATATAACTTGCTTAATAAGATATAATAGTAGAAATAGTAAGGCGAGTAATGGAAAAAATGGACAATCACAAATAACATAAGATGTAGCATGGTTCCATCCTAAATGAGCTCGTCCACTACCTACTTGTTTCTAGCCACAATTTCCCACTTGTATTTTATTCATTTTCTATTTGATGCAAAATACACAAATATATGTGTGTTTGTGGCTCAAGACTAACCTCTTTTTCTAGCTTATGGATAATTGTTGTCTTTTTTGTGTGATTTTGGAAGATAACTCTCTTTAGAGAAGATCACAATCTACCTCCCCCAATTTTAGACATAGCCTTCTCACAAAAAGTATCTCCAAGTAAGCTTCACTGCAACCTCCTCACAAGAAGTAGCTCTAAAGAAACTTCACTACAACCTCCTCACAAGAAGTACCACGAAGCACCAAACCAAATCGTGAACAAGAGAGGAAGAAGGAAAGTACAACTCTTTCTCACAAGATATATAAATAAAGTACTATGAACAAGTGATAATCAACTTGAAAAAAATTAGACAAGACTACTTTTTCTGGAGTAGAACACTAATGTTTAGATAAATCTTAGACTAACATTGATATAGTTGAAGATAGCAAATGGATATTCTAAACTTGGTAGGATAGCATGTAGATGGCCTTTTAAAGTGTGTAATAAGTGTCCATAAGACACTCCCATATATAGGAAACACTTGAGAATTGGTAATATAGATTTTGGGAGTGTTTAGGATGAGTTTAGTTGGAAACTAGTCGTTATAAGATAACCAGTGGGATTAAAATGGCTATCTACACACTTGTTGTATTTTACTACATGTTATTCGTTTCTCAAAAAGAAGTTTGATTGAGATGCATCCATGTCAATAAGAAGTTCGACTGAAACACTTTCCATACTTCCTTTGGTATCACAGTAATGTTATGGATCATTTAAAGTTTGACCTAGATGCATTATGGTCGAAAAGAAGTTCGACTAAAAAAACACTGCCCTAGTATGTCCTAAACTTTGGAAAATGGCTCAAATGAATGTGTAAAACTATCTACCTATCCTAATGAGTGTATACAAGTATAAACAAGGTTTATGATGGTTTTAAGCCAACCATCATTTGTCCTTACATCATTACTACCAAGTTGTACAATTTGCACCTATACAAAGCATCATCTAGGTACAACTTGATGTACAAGCATCCAAACACACATATGATTACATGTTCTTTGATGTGGGATATTTTTAAGCTCCTTGATCACCTGAAACATATTATTCACACATTAATAATACCAATAGGAAATATGTACATCAAAATTTGAGTGGCATATAAAGAAAGCCTACAAGTTAGACTTCCTAGACTAGCATATCAATTGATTAACTATATTACATAGACCAATGTCATGGCTTTGAAATAATATTGTTGGGTGGATGTGGAAATGAAAACTAGGACATTGTGGTGACTTCTTGTGATCGAAAACATGTAATTCTTGGATTTAGATTGTAATCCAAAATAGTGTAACATGTATACAGATTGCATGACATGCCTCTTTCTTTGTACATTCTCCATGTAAATTTAGTTCTTAAAATTAGAATATGATGATGTATCGAAATCATTAGTATACATGATGGAGATAAGGAAATGATCAAAATTCCACACCAACAACTAATGTCCTTGAAGGTTTCATGCTGAGACAAAATGATGAATTCATTGATGACTGAAAGACTGCCAAACATGAGAATTTAATCTGGTGATTGTCTTTCCATTTGGTTAACTGGGAGACCTATAAAGATAAATTTAGTGTTACATGGGATGTGATTTTGGTTGTTGGTTACACCTCTTATTTTCATAATATGTTGAACTAGTTGTCATATCCTATTTTATTTTTTATGGTGATTGTTGTATTATATGATACATACAATATTTTATGTGCAATGTTGATCATATACATATGATTATTATATCAAATCCATCAATACACTATTAAGTTCAAGATTCCTTATATTGTTCAATACACACAAAAATCATGATCAACTAGGTGTGAGCACACTTAGCATGGTTCATCGTCAATCTTAAATAAGTATGCTAAAAAGTATGTGGGTCTGCTTAGTGGCATGTGAGCTTATTGTATTGGCATTTGGGTTGGAATTGACTAGGTAATATTAATAAAATTATGAACCTAGATGCATAAATATGGCATATACTTTATAAGATTGTTTATGACAATGAATTGTGCAACTATCTACACAAGAGTTGTGTTCAAATCAATTGGTGCTTAGTATATATCTAGAAAGTTTAGTTGTGAGTGAATCCACAGTTGACTTATGACATGATGAATTATAAATGTTGGCTCGCTAGAAGATTTATGATTGTATGGGCTATTAATATTATCAAAATAGTGGGAGTGTTACTAACTAAAAGGCATGATGATATCATCAAAACAAATTATTTTTCAGATCAAATAATTAAATCTTTTAATATTTTCTTTGTGGATATATTGGAAAACACACCTAAAAACTTCTCATTGTGATCCTTTCTTAAAGAAAGGTTGAATGGAAATAACTTCCATGATTGTTATAGGACATTGTGAATTGCTCTAACTCATCAGCATAAGATATATGTCCCAGAAACACAAGAACTAAAAGAACAAGCTCCAAATGCACCTAGCGTGGAATGAGAAGTCTATCATAAGCATACCAATGTGTTTAATGACATCAAGTGCTTCATGTTATGCTCCATGAATTATGAGATTCATAAGAAAAATGAGAACAAGGCACTTCTACAGATGGCCACACATATTAGGAATGTGTAATGTGTTATAATAACAAATAAGGCAAGACAGTATGATGCATTTGTGGCACTAATTAAGTGTTGCATTCCTAAAGCTGATCAAGTCGGGGCCCATGTACTCAAGTTGATTGGGTATGTGGAAGGCCTAGAGATAATGGGATTCCCCACATGTCAAGAGTTGACCAATTATACAAATTTTCAATCATTGCTAGAATCTTACATTTAGTTTGTTATGTACTACAACATGAACAATTTTCTCCAACTATTGTCAGATTTACTTGGCATGTTGAGAATTAAGACTAAAATAAAGAAAGTCAAGAAAAAGTACATGTTGATGTCCAATAAAGGAAAGGGAAAGTCAAAGGGAAATTAGAAATCCAAGAAGAGTTCTAAAGATAGTTAAAATCCCAAGTTTTCTAAAGTTAAATATAAACAAGGAGTAAGGAAGGAAGGCAATTGTCACCATTGTCACTAGGCTGGAAATTTAGAAAACAACTTGCCATATTTACCTTTAGAAATTAAAGGATAAGAAGGAGGATATCAATATATCCACTTCAGATATATGAGTCATATAGATAAACTTATCAACTTTGTCATATTGGGTATTGGATATTGTATGTGGATCTCACATTCATAATATACATGTTTGGAATCGTAGTGAATCTTTCCTAAAGGAAGAGGTGGATTCATGAGTTGATAATAGAGCAAGATTTGATGCCACACTTGTATGCACATATACCTTATCTCTTTCTAGTGGTCTTGTAATAGAATTAGATTATTACTACTATGAACCTATCAGAAATAGAAACATTATGTATGTATGTTTTTTGGACAAGAACAATTTTAAATCTCTAGAAATGAATGGTCATATTTCTATTTTAAGAGATGGGATACTTCATTTTAGTGTACCAATGTCTTATGGTCTTTAGTAATGGGATATTGATACATGTGTATATAACATGCATAACAAGAATTCATATCTCATTGACTCCATCAAAACTTACCTATGGCACTGTGATCCAGGGTACATAAATGATAAATGCATTTTTAGACTAGATAATAATAGAACATGTGAATCTTATTTATTGGGCAAGATTATAAAGGCACCCTTCACTTGTAAAAGTGAGAGGGCATGTGATTTATTCGGACTCATACATACTCATGTGTGTAGACCTTTTAGCACAAGTTCTCGAGGAGGATAGAAGTAATTCATCACATTTATTGATGACTTCTATAGTGAGAAAAATAAGATGGAAGCTAATGAGATATTTCTTACTGACAAATGGAAAACTTCCATCCTATATATAGGAGAGGAGGCAAGTACAAAGAAGAAAACTTAACCCTAATGTGACAATATAATTAGGCACATACTAAAAATAAACTAATAATCACAACACTACTTCTCAAGCTCAAGCATTTGTGAATAACATCTCCAACTTTCTCAAACACATGAAAAAGATAATATAGCCCACATAGAATTTGATTTCCCCTAACAAAAAATGATTTCCCATGAATCTTAAAATACAGTAATTGAAGCACTCTAACACTCCCCCTAAATAATATAAAACATGGTAGGTAGCAAGCACATTTTCTCCTCCTGACAAAGAGAGCACTAAGTCAGAAGCATTAACTGTAGATGGGATTCCCATTGAAAATATGAATCGCAAGAAGAAAAAAGATGTATATAGTGGAGAATATGTGCATATGTCATTTGAGTCTCGATTTTTGTTGAAGTATTTCAAAACAAGAATTAGCATCATAATAATGTGGTATATCTTGGATAAGAGCACTACTATAGGAACACCGCACTGTAGCATGTAGGCATGTCCTTGAAATGTGCTACTATAGGAAAGATTTTCTATAAATGTATTAAAATTACAAGGATGAATATGCAGGAACAAAACAACATGTACAAATCAATGATCTTATTTTCCTTCTCTATATAATCCTCTCACACTAACCACAAGGAACAATGCAGTGGTTGTGGGTGGACAATAATATGGATATTCACTAAAAATCAATTGCATTGTTTTCAGGTATGAAGCTGACCCCAATGTATGGCTGGCCATGGCCTGGCACCATTGCGTAGAGGCTTAGTGGGATACTGTTACATGAGTAGAACTAAATGTCTTTATGGGTTGATATTGTCTCTACGTGGTTATTGTAGATAATCAGGATGTAATAGGTACCGACTGACAAGAAATGTCACTACAAGGTTGAAAAAATGTAGGAAAATAACCACTACCAGATAGGGTGTGGTAGGAAAGTGATATAATTTGCCAAACTTGTAACAACAAAGATAAAAAAAATGACGCCTTTTTTTCAAAATTCTTTCTCCAATTTTCCATTTCTTTTATTAATTCACTTCTTTATTTTTCTTATTATTTATTTTTTTCTCTTCTTCTTCTTTCACATATGTCGATTCTTAATTTTTTTTATGTATTATATTTCTTTGTTTTTTTTTCAATTGTTGGAGTTGGAACAAATAAAAATGTTTGGACTCCTGACTTTGTGGTTGGTGAAGTATGACTTGTGGCTACTTGTTGTGGTTGCAGAGAAAATTTATCTAGGAACCAACATCTTCATGTCGTGATAACTTGAAGGTTGCAACAAGGCTCTGTATGGTAGGATGGGAGACCAGTCGACTTTCTATTAATCCATAGACTTTAGTTGAGCAAGGGAGGGAATATGATAGAGTGGAGGACACCAGCTGCCACACCGAGGGTGGGATGACCACTTGGACCTTTGCTTATTTATGTTTAATTTTTGAAGGGGAATCCACAATGGCGTGAAGATGTTGAGTGCATAGAGAAAGAGTTTTGCACCTTTTATAGGATTGAAAATGAAAGGACTAAGAAAAGATGGATTGTTTCAAGATTTTAGGATACATACACCGTGCACAAATCCATGTTATTTGAAAAGATAGGGAATTTGATCTGTGATGTGTGTGTGATGATGTTGATCATACCAAGGATAGATTGACCCTAATGGATCAAGATGATTTAGCCCATATAACAAATGACATACTGACTAGTTACACTTTCTATCATCTAATACTCCCTGTAAAACTAGAGTATGGGTGAAACACATATCCAGTTTGGACTTGCAAGATCCAATTAGATGATATGACAAATAGTAAATAAAAAAGTCACTCCCCATAAAAATTTTCACTTCCCTTAAACAAGAGTCTCCAAACATGATTTGATGATCCCTCCTTTGAGTTATATTGTATAGGTTTGAAATACTTGAGCTTTAAAGAATATCTTATTAAGTACATATGGATTGAATAACATCATCATCAATTTAGAGAAAATGATCAAAACACAATAATTATGCCATATTCACTTGTAAGAAATGTGTGATTGGAATAATCACAATCAACACATCCAATAATGTCACGGTAGAAGTATCTTTTAACACATATATGATGACGAACGTCAAACTAGATCCATATGAAGTGTGAATCTCAAGGGTTGGATGAGAATGAAAGACACCATCAAAAATAGACCTCTAGAAAAACCATCTAGGCACTTGAGAAATGGCAAATACAATTTTAGGATACATGAATAAATTAGCACAATGAAGATAAAATTTGTATGAATCATTAACCTTGCATGTTTAGTATCTTTAGGCTAATTATTTATATGCTTATGAAAAGAAACCATCCATATTATGAGATGTAGAAACATTTCCACAAAATTAATTGCCAAATTGGAACAATTGGTTGGAATAAGTGCATCAAGCTCTATTTCAACATGTGTCGATGTTGTAACTAAGATTCTTTAACATCACATGGAAGTGGCATCCAGATGGAATAAGTGAAGCATAGATAGCTAACTGACATGCATTTTTTAGATCAGATACAAAGAAGAAAAATGCCATTAGAAAAATGGTTCACTGTTGGTGCACTGAAAGCATGATTCGTAGTGGGAATGAAGCACCACAAAGACATCAGAAAGAAAGATGTAATGAGAAATAGGAAGCTCTATGGAGATAAAAATAGCCTAAAGTATATATATCATATCTTTCATACTTTTTAATCCCATACTCTCTTCATAAATTCTTTTTCTGCCTCCTCATATCCTCTTTCTCCTTTATATCCCCTGGCACACCGATTAAAAAGTGAATGAGTTCTTGGTATGGAAAAGATACAATACTCCCTACACATAGAAAGGGATATACACATGAGGGGTGCTAGGGGGAATATGATTGTCAAAGGAGAGTTGTTGTAGCTTTTGAAGGTAAAGGGAAATGGCTCTTTGGTAGATGCATGTAGAACTACTGGGGGTATGGGGGTGCGACCCCGTAGTTAGGGGGTCCCACTGTCTACAACATTTTCTAGTAGGAGATCAGGAATATTTTTTAAGAAAATAGGGTGGAAGTAGGGAATTCCTCGATATATGGGTAGCATAATGGTGCCTTAGAAGATAGTGAATACAAGGTGGTGATCCCAATAGGCAATTGTTGTTGCAAATTGCAGGGAAGGAAAGGATGTTCATTGGCAAGGAAGGTGAAGTATTGGTGGTAGACATTATTATTTAGGTAAGGGTTGCGACAATGTGGTTGTTGTTGTCGACAAGGGGTTTTGGCCCCTTGCAGCTACTACTATCGCTAGTGGTAGTGGTCAGACGAGGTTGCTGCTATGGTTAGTAGTAGTTGTTAAGCAATTGCCTCTTAGAATTCGAATCTTCAGTTATATTAGATGAGAATGTGGAGGCGGTGATTGTCTTTTGGTAACCTACTATTGGTTGCAACAATCAGTGGTGATGCCTAGGCAGACCATGACTATTGTTTGCATCCAAGGATGAAGGCATATATGATGATGGTTGTTGTTGGTGATGGATGGCATGGAGAGCACGGGCATAGGGAATTTTCATGAAGAAGGGAGAAGGGAGGAGATGACCATGGAGACCAAAATGATTCTGTGACGGCAGCCAAGCCAAAATAAACAGTGGTCACCCACAAGTGGAGTCTCTCTCTTTTTTCTCCCTAGGGTCAGTATCAATGTTCTGATACCATGTGGAAAACAAGATATGTATTTCTTACTTGGATACAACATACTCCTCTTATATGTAAAGGAAAGGAGGCTTGTACAAAGAAGTTGAAGTTGATCCTAATGGGCCAAGACAATTAGTCTCACATTAAAATTAACCCATTAACTAACAACACTTTTAAACATCTAACAAGTAGATATAGATTTGTGTTTCTTGTTAAAAAAATAAAAAAATTCTTAAAAAATTCAAGAAATTCATGAATGAAGCAAAAAACCAACTTGGTAGTTATATTAATGCACTATAATATTATCACAGTGGAGAATGTATAAGATCCCGACAACGACGCCAATTTTTGATGGAGCCTCCACTCGTGTGGAGTTGCGTGCACCACTAAAAATCTTAGAGATAGTAAGTCTCTAAGTTTAACCTTGCGTGTGCTATAATAAGATCTCCACCCACATATGCTAAGGTACATGGAAGTCTTATCATAGTATAGTTGAGGGTCGAATCCACGAGACAATGGTCTTATTAAGGATTAACAAGATGGAAAATGTTATAATTCTATTTATCTACTTAAGAGTTGATATTTAGATCGAAGAGTTGCGTTGATGCTTAAACTAAAACGTAAAAGTAAATTAAATTATAGGAAAGTAAAGTTAAGGTTGTAAACAATATTTGGAAACCACTAGGATGTGATCAAGTTTTACCACTGCTACACATGGATCATGACATGCATCATAATAACATGGCTTGCAAAAAAGGGCCTAATCAGTTAGTATCTTTGTATACTTAGCTTTCTTTCAAATAGCTAACTACGAGAAACGTGGAAGTATTGCAATGCCAGCCATCCCCGAACGAATGTCACTTACTTTGCATTACTTCCTTCGCAAAGTATGTTCCTTGACATATCGAAGTTATACTTCCATACGTCAACTGATTCCATTTCATAGTATGAAGGTACAACGATGGAGGTGAGTTTACTCCACTCTTAGAAAATCATTCCTGGATACCAAAATAGATATATGGTGACTACATACATCAAGAACCAACATACAATCAATAATTGAATCTAAAAGCACAAACGTAGACAATTCACACTAATAGATAATAGGTACCACAAGTTGGTGATCAAGCAACTAGTATTCATTAAACGATTGATGTTGAACTGAAAAGATCGTATCTCTCTATTGCAAACTCATGAATTACAAAGCATGAAATAAAAACATGGGTAGCGGGGCTACTCCCCCGACCCTAGTGTATGGAACTACTTGAGGTCCTTTTGAGAGATTGTGGTATTGTATCATAGTTGACTCCACATGGAGCACCACAACATAATTTGTGTTAGAAATAAGGAATCACACCTTGTTCGCAATGGTAAAATAAATCATGACTTTATCTAATCTTCTGAATTCCTTATGGGGATATGCTCTTTAAAATACCACATTTACACTTAACTGCTTACCTTCTAAATTGGCTCAAAAGTTATTACAATAGGCATGGGATGGAAAATGTCACAATAATCTTTCATTAAAGTTTGGGGATGAAGCTTATGACAAGAAATAGTTATGTGAAAATCTTGGAACCAAATCAGATAAATGTTTCTTTTTTGATAGCATAAGTAAACTAAGGGTTATTAGTTCTATATTTTATCTGATAAAAAAGTGTGTGTTGTCAAAATTGTTGTCTTCTTGAAAAATAATTTATTTCTAAAGATATTTCTAGGAGGAAAATATAACTTGAAGAAGGTTGAGGCCAACAAGATAGAAATGAAACTATGTAGGTATATGAGGAACAAAGATAATCACAATAGAATTTCTCATGTAGCAAAAGAATCTGAAAGGTCTAGTAGGAATCTAAGGATCAAGAGAGATTTAGATTAACTCGTGATGATTTGTTGGTCATGAATGATGATGAGCAAGCAACCTATAATGGGGCTATTAGGGGACCATATTCTAGTAAATATCTTGAGGCCAAAAGATCTAAGATAGATTCCATCTGTGCTGAAAAAATATGGACTTTGGTGGATGGACCTAAAGGGGTAAAACTAGTAGGGAAAGAAATGGGTCTTAAAGAAGAAGAGTGACATGGATCATAATGTACAAGACTATAAAGGATTATTGGTTGAAAAATGTTTCAGGGAAGTTCAAGGTGTTGACTATGATGGCATTTTTTCACCACTTTCCATGGTTAAATTTGTCAGTATCATGCTTACCATTGCAACTTATTATTATTGTTAGATTTGGCAAATGGATGTCAAAATAGCCTTCCTTAATGGGAATCATCTAGAGGATGTGTATATGACACAACCTGAAGGTTGTATTGCTCGAAATGCAGTCAATTAAGTATGTGAGCTAAGAATGGCAATTTATGGACTGAAAAGGAATTTAGAAGCTAGAATATATGTTTTTTTGATACATTAAAAGGATTTGACTTTATCAAAAATGAAAATGAATCTTGTGTTTACAATAAGGTTAGTGGGAACATTATTTTCTTTCTCATATTATATGTGTATGACATATTATTAATGGAAGATGACATACCTAACCTACAATTGGTTAAGACATGATTGGGAAACCCATTCTCTATATAGGACTTAGGTGAAGCATCCCATATTCTAGGAATCAAAATCTATTGAGATGGATCTAGAGGGCTTCTTGGCTTACATCTAAGTACATACATTTAAAAGTGCTAAAAAGGTTCAACGTGTAGGATTCTAAGAGTGGTAAATTACCATGACTCATTGAAATTGTCTCTCTAACTCCCAATGTCCTAGTTCTTTGGAAGAGAGGGCATGCATGAGAAATATTTCATATGCATTTGTAATTGGATCCATCTTGTATGCAATGTTATGTGCATGCCCAGATGTCACCTATTCTTTGATAATCGGGGCAGGTACCAGTAACATTCAAGTGAAGGCCATTAGAATGTTGTAGATAATTTTTTAAAGGTACTTAAAAAGAACAAATGATCAACTATTGATAGACATAGGTGAAGAAGATCTAGTTGTAAAAAGGTAAATTGTTGCAAGAAACCAAATTACCAAGAATGATTACTGATTACAGTTGGGATTTCATTTTTCCTAAATAGAGAGTTGTAGGGTAGAAGAGTTCCTACAAGTGACAATGGTCAAGTATACTATAGAATCTAAGACTTTTGCCGCATCCAATGCAGCAATAGAAGAAGTATGGAACAGTAAGTTCATTAGTAAACTTGGGATGGTTCTAACCATTGATGATGCAATTTTGATGGATATGTTTATTACCTACATAAAAACTCCGAATGACTAGAAAGTCAATGGTGAAAGGATGTGGGCATCTATATCTATAATGGAACATGTCACATGACATATGCATGAATAAAACCACAATAAAAAATATCAAAGAACCAAGGTAAGAAACAATGTGGCATATCAAAAGAATTCTAAACTAGTACCTAAAATTACAATCATAATCCCATATAATATATTGTATAAACACCATTTGTGTGTCACTAGATTCCAATAGAGTAAGAGTAGATGATTATTGTCATCGAGTAGAAGCAACTATCATTGTAACGTTCATTGTGTACTTAATAGCTAAAATCACAAAATGGGTACACACCTGCATAACTATGATGAGTACACTATAAAAGACATACAATCACAGGTTTAAGAGAACATATATTACTTGGCAAAACCTAATATAGTGATAAAAAAAGTAAGAAACAACGTCAAAGACTATATTTGTAATCTACAAGTATTTTAGGTGCATCTTCATCATACTGAACAACATCATATGACCATTGACTAGATTCTCAAAGGAAGGATCAGTAAGGGTCATTAAAGTCAAAACTACTAAGGACACGTGTATCAACGTGGAGGACTGCATGACTAAAGTCAAGATTAACCCTTTTTATCAACATGGTATGACATTTCTTGACGACTCAAGTAGGACACCCAGCTTTGTGTCCTTATCATGAGAATACATGCAAGTGCACAAAGTTTTATAATGGACAAGTATGATTGTCTTTTCAAGTCTATTCAATATAGTTGAACTAAGACCAAGCATAGTAGTCACCAGGAACATGTATCTCAAACAAGTATATAAATTTCATAATTTTAGATTACATACATGCAAGAAAATGTCAATACAACTAGTCTTGCCAATTGGAGATCAATCATACCTTGATTCAAGTGCAAGATTAACCATTTGATTTAGAAAACCATATACAATAAGTTTGACTAGATGTTGGCAATTAGGTCATCATTGTGATAATCATATTACAAATAAATGTTATTGGATTAATGTCAGCAAGATTGGGTGTCATTAATCATTATTATCATGGTTGGATGTGTAGCCTAAGTCAGGCATCATTTCCTTTAATACTAATTTCAATATCTCAAAATCAGTCATGCAAGGTCATTAATAAGCGATATAGTACATCCATGTGTTCATTTAGCATCGAAAGTGACACATCACAACTAAATCAGGGATTTATGATTAGGGTTATAAGAGCTTAGATAAATAGATTGTAAGATTTGAGCAAGCTAATAGACTAAGTCATAAACATAGTCAAAACTAGTTGTATTGAGTCATTTTCATCCAAGTTAATCATCATTAGAGTATAAATGAGATCCACTTGGATCAGGTTTTATAAACATCATCACGATACTTATTTGAATGCATTAGAAACATGAATGACTGTAAGTATAATCTTTGCAAAAGATTACATCTCAAGGTAGAAATATGTATTACCTCATACTCATGTCAAATATTAGGTCACTAAGTCTGAAAAGTGTACAAAAAGTGATCCTTCAGTCATTTTAAGTTCACAAAGCATAGGAAGTTACTATTGAGCTTTGGATAGTTTTGATCTAACATTAGCACAAGGTTTAAAGTTCATCATGAAGAGTCCATAAATGTCCACTTTTATGATATTTTAATATCCTTAAGTCAGACTAGAGTAGAAGTCTTAACAAGTTAGAATCTTGGCACATAAAGTAGTAAAAGTTATTGATCAAGATCAAACATAATGATTTGGGGTACTTATAGACAAGTTCAAATATGAAGTTAAGAAAATTAAAATTAAATTCCACATTAAGCACAATTTAGTGTCAAAAGATCACATTTAGGTAATCATATGAGATGAAGGTTGTTTCTTTGTTTATAGTACATAAAAAGTTACTAAGAAGAGACTAACATGCTATTTTGATGCATCATTGATCATAGTTGGGCACTAAATGTCACAAAACATGTCAGTGAGGCAGAACGTTGTCATATTTAGCATATTAGTGCAACTATGAGCATAAATAAGTCATGAAACCAATTTTTCTAGGAAAGGACTTATTTTATGATCAAAATGGTATATTATATGTATATTTTTGTGCATATTAAATTCTAATGACTTACGCAAGTTCAATAATTTTTTAATGAAAATATTGTGAGGGGGATATTGAATTTCAATAAATCTTGAACTAGCGAATTACAAATTCATTGTTGTCCAAACATGAACTTGTGTTGGGGATCTCTTCGCCTCACTAGTGGGAGGGCAGACGAGAGGTGGTACCCTCCTTGAGAGGAATTGTCATTGCAACCGAGCTCACCATTGCTCCCAACATGATTAGTGGCTAGGGTAAAACCCCCTTCATCTTGTTGTGGCTTTGTACACAGGTCGCCTATGTGGCAGTTTTCCCTACCAGCAAGCTTGTCAAAGCTTTAAAGATTGGAGATATGATGCCTCTATAGTGCACGCAAGGTAGTTGTTTGCCTTCTGCATGGCCATGCACCAATGAAGGCAGTAAGATCAGGGACAAAAAACCTAAAATGGTTGGTCAGTGGTGGCCTCCACGAATGAAGAAGTAGGAGAAGAATGTGGGAGCAGAGCTGGGGTGCATGAAAATGGGGAATAAGATATGGTAAATGAAAAAAAAGATGAAATGAAGAAAATGGGGGTATAAATTTGTCCCAAGGGGTGCATAATCACCAGATTGGTTAGAGAAAAAGTAGATGTACCTTAACGGATACAAGGTAGCCCATCTAATCAGTGACCTTGTCCCATAATGCATGCTCCTTCATCAGCTAAGAGGGAGTGGGATGGATATCTAACTTGAATAAATAAGAACCAAAATGTGTTTCTTCATAAATATTGCAAATTCATATCTCCCAACCCATAACTCTGATTCGCATAAAGATTTCATAGTTGTGCCAAACTATTTCTCTAATTCTTGCAAGAAAAGTTTCAATCCAAATATATGATGTTGTGCGTGTTGAGATTTTGAATAAGCCGCACTCTAATATAGATGATGCAAATATTTCCCATTTTTTTACTGATGTGTGCATTAAAGTGTTTTAGGTGATAAAGAAACTTAGAAAGGATCTAATATCAAAGAATGTGCAATCATATGTATGTTCATATACCTGTACATCAAGTTGTGCCTAGATGATGCTCTACATTGATGAAAATTGTATAACTTGATTAGAATGATGCAATAACAAGTGATGGTTAGCTAAATACCATCATAATACTATTTTTATAATTATATATAACGTTGAGGACATGTAGATACTTTTTCATGTTCATTTGTGCCATTTCCAAAATTTAGGACTTATTGGGGCGGAGTGTTTTTTGTTTGAAATTCATTTTGGACCAAAATGCGTCCCAGACAAATTTAGATTGATTGGGACATTATTTTTAGATCAAAGGAGGTCTCAATGGTGTTTTAGATGAACTTTTTTTTACCAAGATGCATGTTGGTCGAAATTCTTTTTGATTGAGGATATTTCTACAGAAAAAGTCAGTCAGTATGCAACTAGAATTCCACTAGCTATCATGTACTTGTTAATTTCCCAGTAAAATCAACTTAATCACTTCCAACACCTATTTCATCTATTAAAAAGTGTTTCTTATATACACATATATGGATACCCAAAACACACTTGATATAGACAACTATATGTTATCTTTCCCATCTTAGATTATCATATTGCTACTTGTAGTTGTCATCAAGCTAGCCTAAGCTTTAGCTTATCCTTGGTGTCCTACTCAATGAAATATAGCCTATCCTAAACCTATGTAGAGTTGATCATCACATGTTCATTACTTCTTGGATTGTATATCCTATGAGATCAAGTTGTAATTTCCTTATTTCCCTCTTGCTGCCTATTTGATTCGCTTATTTGTTCTACTTCGATAAGGTTGCAACAAAGTTTTTTGGATTTGCTTCCTGCGAGAAACATGTATCCAAAGGTGGTGGAGGCATATTGTGATCTTCTCTAAATAGGGTAGTCTTATGAAGTCACTTTTGGATCCTAGGATGGGTGATTGCGTACTCTAGAGGGGGGGTGAATAGAGATGAGTGCACTTAAACAAAATTTATTAGACTTTCAAATTATAATCACAAGATAAGGTTTCTAAATAGGAAATTTGAGTGCAAGTAAAACATACATAGAAAGGGAAAGAGAGATTGAACAAGCACCAATTGGTAAGATATGTAGAGTGATTCCACATTTCAAACTAAAAGTATGTCAGTCCACTACCTAGAGAGGTCAAGTTCTAGGATTTCTTAACCATTGCGTTCTTATATTCATTTATAAGATTTACAATACATGACACACCAAAGGACTTACCTATCCAATACAAAGAGTCTTCAACCTTTCCAAGGACTTACCTACTTGGCAATGAGTCTCCTACCTTCTCCAAGGACTTACCTACTCTTGCACAAGCCTTCAGCCTTCTAGGAATTACCCACTCTTCTTGGATCTTCATCCTTTGACTTCACCTTCACTCAGAGAAGCTTCCACCAAGGCCTTACCCACTTAAGCAAGGAGTCTTTTGCTTTCACCAAGGTCTTACCCACTCTTGCTCCAAGTCTTCATCCTTGATCTTCACCAAGGGACTCCTTCCCTTGTTCTTCTTCACCTCTCTTAGCCAAGAGAGAGAACCTTCATCTTCATGGTTGAAAGAGAGATTGGGAGGTGGTGGAAGTGATTGCCTCACAAGATATACATGTAGAACTAGATCTCTTACAAATCTCCTACTCACTCTAATGGATGATGCAAGTGATTAAGCTTAGAGAGAGAGAGAGAGAGAGAGAAAGGAGTTTGTGGGATCACTCAACTATAGAATAGGGACCTTTGCAGTGTTTTGCTTTGAATGCTCAACCTTGGAATGAAGCCCAAGGGGTCCTATTTATAGTTGGGGATGCCTCTTATCCTGGGAACAATTAAGGATGAATACTATCCATTTGGGGTGTTGCAATGGATATATTTTTTAGTTTTCCAACACTCCAACGGTCAAAAACACTTTTCTGCACTTTTCTATAAAAGTGTGATTGGTCGAGTTTTTAACTCGACTAAACTTGGACATTTTCAAAATCCATCATGAGATCGGTCGAGTTTGTAACTGGACTGATTGACAACCTATAATGAATTTTAGAAAATGTAATTTAAGTGCTTAAATATTTGATTTAAGTGCTCTTGATTTTTTTCTAAGCTTAATTACAAGTCATACAATCATTACAAGTGATTTACAACATGATTATAATAGATTTACATCATATTCCTAAAACATGCACTTGTACTAACTTTGACTTATCTTCTCTCCATGTTGAGATGCACAAGTTAGGCCATTTGGAGTGTGTATATACCTAATATGAAATCACTCATGTAGAAGCATTAGACACAAAGAAATGGAATGGTTAGTCATCATCAAAACAAGGGTTTAGTCAATTTAGATCTTGAGTCAACATTGACTAAATTGACCTTGTGTCAACATTTCCCCCTTTTTGAAGATGACAAACCATTCCATAAATGTATTGAAAGCATTGAAGTAAAGTCATACCTTTGGAGAAACCTAGGGGTTTCAATATAATGGAGTTCATATGCTCCCCCCCAATTGATGCTCATGGAGTTCTCATACTCCCCCTCAATTGATGCTATTTATCCTGCATGGTTAGCTTTCATAAACATTTATAGAATACTATGTCTTCTACTTATATATGTTCTACACATATATGTCTTCTCTATTTTACCTTCTCTGATTTACATATACATGCTTCTCTTCTTCATGTAAGACATGCCCTCTCCTTCTTTTGTCAAAAGAATACATACCTTCTCCCCCTTTGTCATTTCAAAAAGGTGGTGGTATGAAGAGATAAGAAACACCACTTATTAAAAGAAAGGAGATAACAAAAAGTTATATAAGGAGAGTAGAAGAGTACAGTTAGGGGCTTGTCCAAGAATAGAAAGAAAATCAAGTTAAAGGATGCACTTGAACAACCAATAATACAATTCTAGCAAAGATCAAGGCAAGATAAAGTGTTGTAGAAAAATAATTAATCATAATTTGGACCCTCAATATGACGAAATTCGCCCAAAAAGTGTCAGGGCTCATTACAATTGTAATGAGTCTTCCTCAGAAGGTCGGTTCTGCATAAAAAACACTAGTCTTGCATCAAAATCTGACACTGGAGCAGAATCTACATAAAAATCAAGAATGCTCTTATTTCTACATATAATGTAGCTCTATATTTTCTGCATCACAAAGCTATATAAGCAACTCAAGATAGTAGATATGCAATTCATGGAACAAGCTTGAGAAAGTATGAAATAAGATACAAGCATAGCATATAGTTTGATACCACTTAATGAAAAGATAAGCAAGGCTAGAACTACACGTATATGAACTACTAGTAGATGTTATCACAAGTTAGGGCTACTAGTAGGATCTAGATCATAGCAAGAGATACCAAAAGATAGACAAGATAAAGCAAGCTATGAGTACATGTAGAGAAATATCCAAACAAAGAGATATGCAATTTCAGAAGCAAGAAAGGATATAACTCACTAACATATATGCAGTGTTACCAAAGGATGATTACCACTAAGAACCTCAAGGTTGTATCAAAACAACATATACACCTAGATATATGTAGCAAGTTAGTGTACAATAGAATAAATTTAAGACAACCAAGAGATCCAAAGAGATCATCATCAAAACCTACAAAACAATTCAAAACAAGTAATTACAAGATATAGGGATACCACTAGTAGAATACCAAATTATGGCAATTAGAGAGATAGAGTTGTAAGAAATATAGGCAATTTAAAGCATAGAAATATGCATATAAGGATATCAAGGGAGTGACAAATAATAAGGCTATTGGTTGAGAAAATCTAGTTGAGAGGAAATTCTCATTCAATAAGCCAAATGTGTATTTTGTGCATAGTGCCAGTAGTCGAGTTATTGACAGGACAAACTTGAACAACAACATCTGTTAGAAACACCCATTGGTTCCTATCGGTCGAGTTTCTATCAGGACAAACTCGACCGACAAAACTACTTTAAAAAGCACATATATTTCATAAAGACATATTTAGAGATAAGATAAAAATACAAGCCATATCCAAACATGTTCAAGCAAGTTAGTAATGCACTATGAAAGCATTAGAAATAGTTTTTGAGCAAGAGTGTGAAGAGAAATACAAAATACCACTTTTTACTCAAAAACCATATGTATAGTGCACACTAACTTGGCAAAACACACTATGATTGTATATGAACAAGAATAACATCACCTTTGTGCTTACCATTTATTTTTTAGTTGTTGCCACCCCATAAAGCTTGGTATGTTTCTTAAAAGCAACAAAACAAACTAGCAAAGGATGGTGCCAAAGGGTACAGTTAAAACCACAACTACTAGGTAGCTATGGAACTTTCTATCCCCAACAATGGAGCCCGAAAGCTTGGTATGTTTTTCAAATGCAAAAAAAATCTGGTAAAGGACAGTGCCAAAGGGGAGCATCAACACCACAAATAATAGGTAGCTATGGTGCTTTCTGTCCCTGACAACAACACTAGAAAGCTTGATGTGTCTTTCCTAACCCTGAGGTATACAAACCTAAATCAGTTGAATATTGACTAGATGTGCACACCTCAAAGGCTAAAAAACACTAAGGATCATTCAATTGTATAAAGGGGCATAAACTGATAGACCAACATAGACTTACACACTAATCTACAAGTGCACAGGGTCATCTTATAGTATAAGAAAGCAGCAAGAATAGGGTCGAACCACAAGGAGAAAAGGGGGAACTAGAGCTAGGTTAATTTTGGCTAGGTTCCTACTCCGGAGTATAGGTTTGAAAGGTTTGAAGGTTGTTTTGAGTTAATTACACTAACATGGGTCAAGTAAACAATTAAAGGAGGACAAGAATAAAAACCTAAGCTAACCCTACACAATTAGTTCTAATGAGCAAGAAATGACAAGCTAAGCAACAAATGACAAGCTAAGCCAGAAAAAAAGTAAGTTATATTAAGGCAAGAAAAGCAAATATCTACAGTACACTAAGCTAGCAATTAAGAGTAGAAGGCAATTAGAGATCTATACTGGGAATAACAAAGCAAGAACAAGTCAATTGACTAGTTAAGCAAGTAAAGAGCTAAACAAGTAAAGACTAACTAAGCAAGAAGGCAATTAGGGTTTTAATGCAATTCAGAGAGGTGTGGGTTGTTTAGGGGATGCACTTGTCAATTAGGTTGGGGTGATAATATGTAAACATTGTTCTTTCATTTTGATTACCAAACCAAGCAACAAGCTAGATGCTAATAAATTTCCCTAAACTACTAACAGGCCATGGATATGATAGAGTGTGTATAGGGGAACTAGTCCCTACCACCTCCTAACCACCCTTACGAGGCTCAATTGGGTTAGGGTTTAGGTGTAATTCAATTAGGATCTAGTCAAGCCTAGGTTTCTAGGATAGTAACTCTTTGGGTACTTAGGGCCGAGGGTAGTAATGGAAGGTGTAAGTGAGGTTTTAGACCTCACATCACCTACATTCTAGAATTGAGAAGGATCCAATATAATTACACTAAATGCTTCTATACTAGATACTTATATTTCTCACCTAGGTGTAGGATAATTGATTAGCATGTAGTAATGTGAATAACTAACTAGGGATCCATTAATTGGACCTAGGAGAAATTCCCAAAAAGAGCGACATATATGCAATTTTCCAAGAATCTAGGTGCTTTCAAGAAAAAAATCACAAAGCAATTTAAGGGAAATAAAATAGAAATAGAACATAATAATCAGAAGAAGAAAAAATTACAATGCTTACATATTACGTTCCCCCAACATAGTAACAAAGTAACATTTTTGACTCCAAAAATCCCACCTAATGGGCCTAGCTACTCATAGAACAAGAAAATACAAAAAGAGAGAAGCAATAGGTGGTAGTAGCCATGGAGCCCAGTGTAGATGAAGAAATACTCCTCTCTAAAAGCTGCAAGGGTGTGCTCCCCCCTCCTACAAGGTGGATTGGCATGGAATGGTGGTGGAAAGTGGTAGAAGCACTTGAAAACTAGGGTTTTGGTGGTGAAAATGGTGAAATGGAGTGGAAATGAGGTAGGGAAGTGATGGAACATTTAAGGGGGAAATGGGGAGATAAGAAGTGGTATGAGGTAGCTAACCTCATGCCCCATCTGAAACCCATGTATATTTAGGTGGTGGGGAATCACTGGATCAAGTGGGCGTAAAATGGGTGATGCATTATAGAAAATTGGGTAAGTTTTCAAGTAGCACGGCTATGTTGGGCAGCATAGACATGGTGGGCGGTGAATAGAGCTGATGTGGTGGAATGGAATAGTCAAGGTAAAAAATGGGGAAATGATAAGTTGATTTTTGGGCTTTGAATTGGTTGGTGGCATGGTCATGGTGGTCACCACCGCTGTGGTAACTAGGTGGCTATACGGTCGTGGTGTGTCACACGACTGTGGTGGCCTGGGAATGAGCTGGTTGTTCTGTGGAGCATGACTATTCTGACTCTGGCCAACAAGGTCGTTCTTGCTGGAACAGATGTGTCGGGTCTTCATGGCACAACCATGCTAGTTGGCATGACATGGTGTTGAGTTGTTCTTCAACTATTGAATTGTTTCTCTCTCTATGATTTTTAACTAGATCAGCATGATCGTCCCTTATCACCATAGATGTGTCAGGGTCTTCAACTGCACTTTGAGCTTCAACTTTGGATTTCAATGGTAATCTTTGTTTCACTTGAGTCTTGGCCATTGGGGTAGGTTGGGGAAGCTCTTGGACCTTCCTTGGACCCCTCTAATAATAGAGGAACCCTATGATCACCCTTCTTCTCTCTTGTTCATCCAAGCATGGTCCAAGAACCTGAAAAACACACAAAGAGTGTCCATAATTGCATATGATGATAAAACACATATTAAGGGAAATAGTATGTAATCGAACAGATTTAGTTGTGATTAAAGTGTAATAAGACACAAGATGAAGCCCTAAAATAGGGTTGCATCACCACCTCAAACTTCAAACATACTTGTCCTCAAGTATGCTCCAACAAATCTCTCTTCAGTTTTTCCACAGTTAAGAAAGAAACGACAAATGCAATACAATAGATATATATTGAATAAATGGGCTCAATAATGACTAGGTACATGTATTCTGCCTCTCTCCTCTCCTATCCCAAACCAATCGTGATTAAAACATTGAGCATACAAACTTCACATATAGAGCATAGAAAACACAATAAATTCATATGGCTATCATATTGCTCAGAGTAAACTGTTTCATGGTGGTGAAGATAAAAAATGATTAATGTTGTTGTTTTACATTCATGCATTCAATATAATATGTCAATACACACTAAGTGACCCATGTGGCTGTGAAAAAGGGTAAAATGTGCCAGGTTTTATATTTCTTAGTTCAAAGGGTGTGCAAATAGAAGAAAGGGTTGTGGTAAGGGGTTGGAGTGCTATAGCATAGGATCACTCATCTTTCTTTATTTATATGCTATTACATAGAAGTATCTTTTATTTTGTTTATGCATTTTTTTCTTTTTATTTGCCCTTGGTGTAGATAGGGAATGTGGAGGTCAGAATGAAGCGTGGAGATATAGATATGGTCACCCCCAAACTTTTGGGGGTATCCAAGGCTGAATATGTGCTCTTTGACATCCTTTCATTAGGCGGAGAGATCAAAATGATGATAGAAAAGTGAGTCAAAGAGGGGTCAATAGTGTACACCTTCATATGAGATCTCCTGCATGAAAATTACTCTAACAACTTTATCAAGTAATGACATACCACATGAATGAACAATATAAAAACCAAATGTTTATCATGAGATTCTACAAACCCTAAGCATTTGCAGCTTGCTTAAATCACAATTCAACCAAGAAATTCACAAGAAAGAGAGAGGTGATTTACATGTAAAAAGTTAAGAATTATACCATTTAGAGATAGATCATGATAACATAGCATGCATTAATCAAAGGTCAACATTTTCAATCCAATAAGTACAGATTGGGTCCAAACACGCTTATAGGAAAGAAATTTCAAATTTGGGTAAAATTTGAAAAAATGGTTACAAATTGTCTTTAATCACATATAAGCCTTCCTTATGGAACATAAAGCAAGAAACAAGCAAATATTAGCAAAAAATGCCAAAATTACCCATAGCTACACGATATGCAGTGCATGGCAAGAAGAGAAATTTTTTAGAAAATTATGCTAAAATTGTGATAAATTAAACTACATGGAATGCAAGTATGCACAGCAAATCAAAATCTAGACTAGATAGCAAGAGTAAGAAATCAAAAGTAAATGGAAGGATGAAATGCAAATAGAATGAAATGAGGGCATACCACCCCAAACTTTTCAATCATGTTTCTCTCAGGATGACACTAAAGTCTAGGAGTAACAGGGTAGATAATCATGTCTACTATAGTGGTTTTGGTGGTACTCCTCCTTATGATGGGGGGATTGGTAGTAGCTTCCCCAGTAGTCCACTTCAAGAGGCAAGTAGGTCTCCTGGTACTCAGATAGTGCACCCCACCAATCTCCCCCCCCCCACTTGGGGTTCCTCTGAACCTCAGCATGCTGAATGTAATACATATGGTTGATATGATGGCACATTTATTGATGACCCAAATATAATGCATCATTGAAAACCCTCTTGTGCCCTTAGGATGTTGTCCTAAGTCCTATGAATACCCTCTAGTTGCACCTATATCGTTGACATGTCATAGACATTCATTATGGGTTGTTACGGCTTTGTTGTCTCTGCCTCTCATGACCACACCCCACGAGGCTCTCTCTCCCCTATTTCTCTCATATGCTCTACTGCATGTGACCCTCCACTCCCTTAGGTAGATATGTGGGTTTCTACTACTACATGTCAATGGGATGCTCCTCCTCCCATCTCCTCAAGTTATCCAATAATCTTGGAGACGGACCATACTACTCTAGGAGAGGGGTAGCATGGTAAGGTAGATCAAGTGATGCCTCTTATGTAGGGGGTTGACTAACTATATGATCTTCATGTCAACGACTGATATCATTGATGAATAAATCAAATATTTCAAGTCCACTAGCTTCCCCCCTTCAGCCTTGGTATACTAGACCATTCATGATCTAGGGCTCAGACGATAGAAGTCACAATTTCTCCCATCACAAAAGGATTTTTGCTCTTGAACGGAATGGTCTTCATGTGATCAATGACAAGTGCCCCTAGTTTTATATGCTTCCCTTGTGACATTCATCCTAGTACAAAAAGATCTTACTTAGAACGACTACCTTGATTTTTATATTGGGAAAATAGAGTATATGCTAAGACCTTCTACAGATATCTCAAGTAGGGGTTATAGATCAAGATGGTTTTTTTATTTCCCTGCTACAAAGTTTTTATGCCCATTTAACCTCTCCCACATAGTTGAGTAACTTACATCATCCCAGTACACCTTCCCTTGATCAAATTGGGTTGTTTCTTTAGGGGTGGGAGTGAACATTTGGTTGAAAAAAGAGGTAATGATGAGGTAAGTCTGACTACCCAATTTGACATTGAGGGCATCCTGTGTAACTTCCTCCAAGGTGGCACAAAATTGTTGTGTAAGCTCCACAGAAGTTTCCTCAAAATTCGTTAGCATATCAAATAAGCTCATTTCACTAATGAATTCTTGAAGTATGACCAGATACTGAAAGACTACATTGTCTCATGGTAGGTGTAGAAGGTGTAAATCACCCAACACGACAAGCACTCTAGATGCTTTGACTTATTAATCAGACTATTTTTTGCACTTTTACCCTCCACACATTGTTCATTTTTCACCTCCTCATGCGGTGCATCTTGCATCTCTTCATCATCGTCATCTAGAAGTTGCCACCTTCAGGCTTGTGGTCATGGTTCGACTAAAGAAGTCGACAGTCTAGCCAAAGTAGAAGGTCAGTCTGTCATAGGCGGTGGTGGAGCTCCTAAAAAACTATTACAACCCCAATTTTTGGGTTCATATGGTTTGAAATGAAATTTCTCCATTAAATGTATGATTATTGGAATTGTGTGATTTATGTGTATTGAATGGATTTTGTTTGCAATATTTCCAATATGATTAAAAGAAAAATATGAAATCTAATGATGCATTATTAAGAAGGAAAGTTGAGATAATGATGAAAATATGAGAAATATGTAGAAAGAGGTACGATTGAATCATCATGGATGATATTTCGAATCCACAAAGTTTTTAATGGTAAAAGGAATCCAAATAAAGAGAATAAAAGAATAGGAGAGAGAAAGTATGCATAAGGTATACCTTAATAAGTGATAACTTGCATATGAAGAAAAGTCTCTCATACTTTCTAGTTTGAGGCCCAAACTCGGCACACAAGTAGATTAAGTTATTATGGACTTTCTTCTAAAATTTGGGATCAAACGGATAAGCACTTTAGGAGATATGATTTTTTTAATATTTCCTAAAGTGAAGAGGATTGAGTTAATGTCATAATATACATTTGAAATGGGATTCTTGGGCCCGGCCCATGATGACGTCAGGTCATTTTCTGGTCATTCCATTGGGGATCTGATGGTGGAGAACTTATCTCCTACCTCCAGCTCAATTTAGGAAAGGAGGTACAGTAAACCCAAGAATCCCTGGACTCTACACCTCTCCTCGATGCGTGCTGGTTCCTAGAAACTATCCCATTAGAACTAGAAGATCAATTCGGACTCTTCAATCCCCTTATTGCATTGTTTCCATGTAGGATTGGGATTTCCTTAAATCCCAGTCCATCTAGGAACTGGAGTTTTGTGGAAAGCAATAACTTGGTAGCCCTGTCTATATATAGGAGATCATGGCACTCTTAAGGCCTCTGTTGTACTCTGTCCATGAGTATGTGCACTTGCAAGAGAAGCGATAGGCTGAGGAGGGGCATTGCCCTGGCCTGGCGTATCCCCTATTCTGATGTGGTGATGGCTTGTGGAACAGCCCACCTCAACAACCAGCAGGGGGCATCAGATGGTCAGTGACTCCATAGGAGTAGGGAGGAGGCAATGGAATCTCCATGTGAAGGTCCAACGTTGTGAAAATGAGGGTCAACATGCGTGTTTACCACCCATGGTACTGGTGTGCAAGGACTAGGTGGATCGGGGGAAGGAGATGACCAAGGGTAAAAAGTTGATCTTATCCAGTTCGCGCGGGGCCCGCATCCGGAGGGCATAAGGGCAAAAAGGGGAACAACCGCTTGAACATGTGCCTGCTCACATGGAGCACACCACTGAGGTGGCAAAACCCTATTTATGGAAGCCAGTCTGCATAGAAAAGGAGAAAGGTAATTAATTTACGAAATGGCAGCCAACAATTAGCTGAAAGGTAATTAATTTACGAAATTCATATCTAATTAATGGTAGATCATATGGAGACATGTAATATATGAAAATTGATCAAAAAATTATGTAGATGGAAATAAAAAAAATTAGAGCCTTAATCTGATCATAATTCGAAAAGTGTCTAAAGTTGTTATTCTTAATGCTTTATAACTAAGAAAAACCCTAATTTGATGTTATATGAAATTGGGAAGATTAGGATGGATGATCTATGACCATATTAACCTGTTGTTAATAAAAAGACGTTTTGATGTCTAAATAGATGATCCATGTGCTTAATAGCCTAGTTTAGGGTTTGATATGTTAATGTGCATTAATGAGCTTAGAAACACTAATCTAGGTGTTAATGGTTTCAAATGAGATATATTTTGAGATTCATTGCATAAAAGTGATATGAGGTTGATCCTAAGCCTAATAGATGATAAAAAGGGTTTAATACAAATAAGTGAGTAAATAGAGTTTTGAACCTAGAACCACTGTTTTAGGGGTTTGTGGACATAAAAAAGGAAAGTTGTAAATAGATCTAAAGGAACTCTAGTGAAACCCTAATTTGGATTAGAAACCATATAAAATGATTCCAAGTCAATTAAGTAGATTCTTGATGAGTATGTAGTGAATAGGTTGTACATGCTTTTGAGGATTCTGTCCTTTTGTGTGATTGGCTTGCTTACTTGGTTGGACTACCTGATTTATTGGACTGTGCTTATTTATTGTGGAATCTCCAAATTAGGTATGTGGTTAATAATGGATACACACTTTTAGTTTCTCGGTGGTTTCACGATGTTTTGCCAAATGAATGGAAATAAACTATTTGGATACTTTTATTTCTACAATCTTTAAAGTGAATATGACTATCACAATTTAAGTATATATATGTGATTGTCCCAAACCTACATACCATTTTTGGATGTATGATGCGAGACCAAGCTTCAGAGGGAAGTTTCGAAGTGGTCAAGCCACAGAGGGAAGACCACTGGGAACCCAGAGAGGTGACCCTAGGTACCAAGCTCAGGATGGAGAAGGTAGCCTTAATGTCCCTTGCAAGGACTAAACCCTAAGAGAGGGTATCCTAGAGCATGAGTAGAAGTGGTTGGGAAGTCACATTGAAAACGTAATTTTGCATTGTTAACAACTACTTGATATGATTAGGTTGTTAGAGCTTATTTGCAATATTTTGTTTTCACCATATACCAGCATATTCATTTATACTGACTGAAATTTTGTTTGTTGACATTTTAGGATTATTTGAAATTGGACAAATAGTAAAGTGGAACTTGTGAAGATGAAAGTTAATTCATAAAGGAGGATTTAGATAGATAGAATTCTACTGAGGGTAGAAGTCCCAGATTCCCACTTTTGAAAGGTATGTGATAAGTAAAATTTTATTCCAGTTTTAAGTTAATCTTTCATAGAATTTATTAATTGTTTTTTATTATTTGCAACACCATTAATCCTATTTTTGGGATAACACATCTGACTTCTTAGTTTTCCTTACTTGGGGGTTACCAGGAAATGGGGTCATTATAGAAACCAAGGATCGGTATGGTACATATTGTGGTGCTTCCCATGAAGATGACAGTGTCACACATCATCGATGAGTTGATATCTCTTCCACGACAGGATCCATCAATGTGTCTTTAGCTCAGTCGTCGACAAACAGTATGTGTCACCATGAGAGCCAGAAGCAGACAGTGGTAGTAGAAGAGTGAGGGATGCCTTCGGGGCTGTAGATGAGCCATCTTTGGGTCGACGTTGGTAAGAGAGGATATTCTTGGTCCTTAACACCACTATCTTGGTGGTTTTCTTCATTGTGAATGGATTTTGGTGGAGAAAGTGAAGGAAATTAGGTTTTTTGTATCTTCAGACTGTTGGAGTAGAATGGAGATGTATGGGCTGATTTGGTGGTGAAGATGGCATAGAAGTGGTATATGGAGGTAGGTAAAATGTTGGGGGAGTGATTTGGGTCGGATTTGAGGAGAAAGGATGGAGAAATCGAAGGGGGAGACACTAGCAGTTGTCGCACTGCCACTTGGATGTGAGCACATGTGTGTCGTTTGAAGAGACTGAAAAAACTTGTGAAGTGGAATTTCTAGAATTGGGCATTTAGGGGTCAACCCACAGGAAGCACTGCCATGCTACGTCACACGACTGTGTTGGCTAGATAGTTGCACGGTCGTGGTGAGTCACACAGCCTGTTCTATTTTTCTAGTCACACGATCATGCTGCCTAACATGACCATTCTAGTTCTGCTTTGATTTTTCAATTTTCTTTGATTCTCTTGTTGATTCAGTTCACCACCACAACCATTCCATGGTACCACAATTTTGGTGAGAACTTTAGCATGTCATTTCACATTGAATCTCATCAAAACATTACTTCATTGATGTAAATTGATTTTTCATGAATCCTCTTCAACATTACAACTGATTTTCTTCATTTCATCACTCTTTTCACTTGTGCATCTAAAAACTAGACAAAAACTATTAAAAAGGGTGTGTGTGTGTTTTTTCTTGGAAAATGTAAAAATAACCAAAAAGTTTCAAAAATGAAAGATTGGGTGAAAATTTCCCCAAACCTAGGTGGGTTGCCTCCCACTAGCGCTAAGTTCCATTCCTTCAGTCAGGCTTCTTGTAGATTCTTCCATCACTCAACCAATTGGCATCATCATGCTTCCATTCTTGCAATATATACATCCCTCATTTGCATTCAACATATGTTCATTTTCCCATTGATCACTAGATCTATTATGAGGTCTTTCATCTGGATCTTCTTCTTTCAAATAATCACTCAGACTCTTCAAGTGACCATGTTCAATATCCTCATCTCAGTCCCACTAGGATAACTTTTAGAGCATATTGATCTTGATCTTAGTAACCATGAAAGAGACCATCATTGTTCTACTACACATATGTATCTCATCATTAGTTGTAGATAAGAATGGCCTTCCCAAGATGATGGGAATCTTTGCATCCTCCAAGTCCATGTCAAGAACACTGAAATATGTCAGGAACATTGTTGCCCTTTCCTTGTCTATCATCACCAACATATCATCCACTCTTCCTCTATGCACTTTGATGGAGCGTCCCTCCCATTGGAGAGTGTTATGAGCTAGTTTCAACTTGCCTAACCCCAGCTCCACATAGACACTATATGGCATCAGATTCGTACTAAATCCCAAATCAAGTAGGGATTGGTCTATGTGATGTCCTCCTATGTATGTAGATATGAATGGGACTCATGGGTCTTTCCTCTTCATGGGAAGTGATTGCTGGATTATATATCTCACTTGTTCATTCAACTTGATTTACTTTGGTATTCTCCCTGTTGACTTCCTCTTCACAAAACATAGGTTCTTAAGAAAATTGGCATAAGATGGATCTGCTTGACAGCATCCAACAATGAAATGTTCACCTTCACTTGGCGGAACATCTCTAGAATGTCAATATTGTGTTTTTGCCTCCTTTTTACTTATGAAGGCTAATCGAGTCTTGTGGGAATGGTGGCTCACTTGCTTTCGCAACAATTGAATTAACATGATTTCCTTACAGCATCACACAAGGGACTCAAGGAATCACGGGTGGAAGTGTAACCTGTAAACAAATTATTAGGTGGAACACATGGTATAACATGTTCAACATGAGGTGCTATTGCATCATATTCATCAATTTCAATCACAATATCACCCTTGTATTGCCTTTGCCTTGTCATCAACTTTTTTGACTTTTGGGCTTCTCAAGAGATCTTCCACTCCTTAGAACTTTCAAGACACTACCTTGCACATGGTGAATAGGGGGAGCTTGTTGTGTGTGTGGAGGAGGTGGAGGTGACACTTGGTATTGGAATTGAGGTGGAAGAGAGAATTGAGGTTGGTAGGTGAATTGGTGGGAAGGTTGTGGTGATTGAGGTGGTGGAGGCATATAAGGCTTGTGAAGGCCTTGAAATTGATATATGGGCTTCACTGGCACTGGAGTTGGTCCATCAAAAACTTATGAGGCACTCATTGTCCAATAGATTCATCGAAATTCATTATGGGTTGGGAGTACATCTTTGCTTCTACTTGAAGAGCAGTATTGAAGAGAGCTACTCCACTTTTTGCTCAAGCTTTGTCACATTCTTTTGCAAAACATCAAAGCTTTTCAACCTAGAGAGAACTTCCTCATCAAACCTTGACCTATATCTTGGTATTTATTGTTCTAGGTAGATATAAGGATGAGGCATCTTCACTTCTTCACCAAAGGACTCAACAAAATTAATCGAATGACAAGGAAAACTTCTCACTTGATTCTTCATAAAGCTCACCATTTCTCCAAGAATCTTCATCATTTGTGGGGTTTAATCACTATGACATAGAGATGTCATGTTGAAGGGGTGGTCACCATCATTCATCATGCTAGAATCTTGGATCCTTCAACTTTCCACCAAATTCTCAAACAAGGGCCATGTCTCCTCGGGATGCTTAGCTATAAAAGCTCCTCCATAGGAAGAATCCACTGTAGCTTGACTCACTTGAGATAGATCAGAATAAAAGGATTGAACAAGCTTCCATAAAGGAATTTCATGGTGTGGGCATTCTCTCAACATATTTTGACATCTCTCCCTAACATCATGGAACCTCTCATTACCCACTTGATTGAAACTCTCTATGGTAGGCCGCATTTGTGTCAACCTTGCAATGGAGTAGAAATTCTTTAAGAAGGCATTATTCATCTCTTCCCAACTCATGATGTCCCTTCTTGAATCATATTAATCTTTGTATTTGTCTTTAAGGGAGAATGAGAGCAATGTCAACCTAATTGCTTCATCACTGGCTGTCAGCGTCCTAAGGTAGAGCATACTTCAAGAAAGGAGTCCAAGTACTTATAGGAGTTCTCACTCTTTAAGGCCTAGAAGGTGGGCAGGAGCTCAAGAAGACCTAGAGGGATGGAGAATTTCTCCCCTAGATTTGATCAACTCTATTAGAAATCCTTTATTTATAGTTGTTAGGCAAGAAGTAATCATGGAATGGCGTGTGAGGTACATTATTGCCTTCCATCTTATCTTCCCTGGTTTGTTGTCACATGCACATGGCACAACCAAACAAAAGAGGACAAGTTAGCAAACCAATATGCACAAAGAATATAAAAAACAAAGAATAAAGAATAGCAATGATGATGGCAGTAGGAGAAGATAAAAAAAACTAACTACCTAGGTCGAGCGCCTTTCTCACCGGTGACAGCACCAGAAAGCTAGGTGTGTTTCTCAAACACAACCAAGAAAACTAGAAAAAGATGGTGCTTAAGGGGAGAGATCACACCACAACTACTAGGGATCTATGGTGCTTTGTATCCCCAATAATGGCTCTATAAACCTTTGTGTGTTTCTTAAACACTACCAAGACAAACTGGAAAAGGACGGTGCCAAAGAGGAGAATCAACACAATGACTATTGGGTAGATATGGCACTTTCTATCCATGGAAACCGTGCCAGAAGTATTTTTGTGTTTCTTAAATGCAATAAAAGAAACTAGCAAAGGACGTGCCGAAGGGGAGAGTCAACACGACAACTACTAGCTAGATATGGCTTTTTCTGTCCCTAGAAATGACACCAAAAATCTTGGTGCGTCTTTCCCAACCTTGAGGTATACACATCTAAATCAATTGAGTCTTGACTAGATGTGCACATCTCAAAGGCTCGAACACATTTGACATCTTTTGAATTTATAAAGGAGCCTAATCTGACACACCCACATAGACCAACACATTAACCCATAAGTGCACGAGGTCGTGTTATAGCATAGGCACAAGCGGAAAGAATAGGATTGAACTAGCACTAGAGATAGGTTAGCTTTGGCTAGGTTCCTACTATGGAGTCTAGAACTGAAGAGCTTGAAGGTTGATTTTGAGTTAATTACACAAATATGGGCCAAGCAAACAATTAAAGGAGGAGAAGAATCAAAACCAAAGCTAACCATAAACAATTAGTTATAGTGAGTAAGAAATGACAAGATAAGTAAAAAAGGAGCAATTTATACTAAAGCAAGAAAAGTAGAGGTCGACACTACAATAATCTATAAATTAATACTAGAAGACAGTTAAAGACCTAGACTAGCAAGAACAAGGCAATATACTAGTTAAGAAAGTAAAGGGTTAAATAAGTAAAGACTAGCTAAGAAAGAAGGCAATTAGGGTTTTAATGCAACTAAGAGAGGTGTCGGCTGTTTGGGGGATGTACTTGTCAATTGGTTTGGGTTGATAATATGTAAACATTTTCTTTCATTTAGATTACCAAACCAAACAACAAGCTATACGCTAATAAGTTACCCTAAACTACTAACTGGCAATGGATAGGATAGAGTATGTATAGGGGAACTATTCCCTACCACCTCCTACTCACCCTTACACTGCTCAATTGGGTTAGGGTTTAGGTGGGATTCAATTAGGATCAATTCAATTCTAAGTTTCTTGGATAGAAATCTTTGGGTAATTAGGGGTTGAGGCTAGTAATCGAAGGTGGAAGAGAGGCTTTATAACTCACGTCACCTACATTCTAGCCTTGAGAAGGCTCCAAGTTAATTACACAAATATGTCTATACTAGCTACTTAGATCTCTCACCTAGGTGTGGGAGAATTCATTAGCATGTAGGAATGTGAATATCTAACTAGGGATCCACTAATTATACCTAGGACTGATTCCTGAAAAGAGCCACATATAAGCAATTTTCCTAGAATCTAGGTGATTTCAACCACAAACCACAAAGAAATTTAAGGGAAATGAAATAGAAATAGAACATTATCATTAGCAAGAAAAAATACAATGTTTACATATTACTTTTCCCCAACATAGTATCAAAGTAACATTTTTGACCCCAAACAGCCCATCTAATGGGCCTAGCTACTAATAGAACAAGAAATACAAAAAGAGAGAAGAAAGAGGTGGAAGTAGTAATGGAGCCCAGTGTAGATGAAGAAATCCTCCTCTCTAGCAACTGCAAGGGTGTGCTCCTCCCTCCTCTAAGGTGGAACAGCATGGAAAAGTGGTGCAAAGTGGTAGAAGCACTAGAAAACTAGGGTTTTGGTGATGGAAATGGTGAAATGGAGTATAAATGAGGTTGGGAAGTGACAGAATGGCTAAGTGGGAAATGGGGAGCTAAGAAGTGGTATGAGGTACCTAACCTCATGGTCTATCTACCACCCATGTATATATAGGTGGTGAGGAATCACTAGATCAAGTTGGGGTAAAATGGGCAATGCATTGTAGAAAATTGGAAAAGTTTTCAAGTAGCACGACTGTGTTGGGCAGCACGGCCGTGGTGGGTAGTAAATAGATCTGACGTGTTGGAGTGGAACAGTCGAGGTGAAAAATGGTGAAATGACAAGTTGATTTTTGGGTTTTGAACTAGTTGGTGGCATGGTCGTGGTGGTCACCACAGCCGTGGTAGCTAGGTGGCTATACGACCATGGTGTGTTACATGGCCGCGGTGGGCTGGGAATGAGTTGGTTATTCTGTGGAGCATGATTATTCTAACTTTGGCTAGTGTGGTTGTGCTGGGGTATTCATCAAATGGACATGTTGGCTGGAACAATTGTGGTGTTGAGCTTTTCTTCGACTCTAAACTGATGCTCTCTCTGTAATTTTTAATTGGATCAACACGGTTGTTCCTTGTCACCACAACCATGTTGGGGTCTTCAATTTCACTTTGAGCTTCAACTTTGGATTTCGGTGGTCGTATTTACTTTACTTGAGTCTTGGACACTGGGGTAGTTGGGGAAGCTCTTCGACCTTCCTTAGACCCCTCTAGTAGTGGAGGGCCCCTAGGATCTCCCTCTTTTTATCTTATCCATCCCAGCATGGCCCAAGCACATGAAAAACACGCAAAGAATGTCCATAAGGTCATATGATGATAAAACACATATTGAGGTAAATAACATATAATGTAATAGGTTTAAAAGCGATTGAAGTGCAATACGACATAATAAGAAGCCATAAAATATGGCAGCATCGTCTGGGAAATCCTTGTTGGCAACAACTAGGTAGAAAACTAATGTTATTTAGGTCAGAACCACTTTACATTGAGTGTCTCTAGTGATTTCTTATCTTTTCCTTTACTTTATTCATTATTTTTGCTATAATGTCTTTTTAGTAAGTTACAATAAGCCAACCTTGTGTTTTATAATTGCATAAAATTTAGAGTTTCTTCATTCACCCCTCCCCCTTCTAGAGCTTTCGTTTGTTTCAGAGTGGGGCTTCAAGGATATTTCACAAGTCTTAGAGTTGGGGGGCTATCTCTTGGTCCAACTCAACCTTTAAGGTGTAAATTCCAACTGACCAACCCTCTTTGATAGCTCTAAATACATGTATTGTAAGAGGCTCATGAATTTCTTCAAACAAGGTGTTTGCTTTGACCTTTGAAAGATGGCCATCCTATCATATATGCCTCCAACAGAAAATCTTGAGGATTGGGTGTGGCTACGGTAAGATATGCTACATAAAAGCTAAATTTGTAGGGATTTTCATTACTTCTTATCTCATAATGAGTTCAATGGAATCTCCTCTTGTAAAACTATTTATGATAATTAGAGAAATTATTTATTATCCATGAAGGAACCAAGAAAGTAAATGAAAATAAAATCAATATGGTTAACCATAAACTAGATTTATTTGGCATGAAGAAACATGTAATTTCATCTCAAATGTACTCTAGATTTATTTGTATTACAATTGTAATGAGATCTCTTGGAAAGAATAATGGATCATTAGCTTTTCACTAAGATTGTGCATTCTCTAACCTCTAAGTATGAAAAGAAAGTTACTACCATAGAAGAATCTTTGGATCTTTCTACTTTGCAGCTTGCATAACTTATAGGCAACTAACAAAATTATGAAGTCAAACTCTAAGAATATGAAAAAGAAAATAATGTGAATAAAGAAAGCACAAACCTCATAGCAAGGGTTTCAAACAACCATCTTCTTTATCAAGTGTCTCATCTAGTAGTGAGGAAGAAAATAACTATGAAATTAAGAACTTAAATTTGTCTTATAACAAAAAAAATTTAGATCATTCTCTATGAAATGTTGTTCTTGTGGGGAAGGGACATTGGAGGGATGAATTTCCAAAACTCAAAAAGAAGAATAAGTTGAATTCCAAGGAAAAAAATTAAAGGGCATATCATGCTACTTGGGATTTTTCTTCACATCCAGGATCAAATGATGAGGATGAAGTTTGCCACAATGTAGTTGACTGCCTAATCATCAAATATTGTAAAAATGATGAATAAGAAGAATAAGGTGCTCAAAGTGATGCAAGTGAGGTGTCTCTTTCAACTTTTACCAAAAATGAGCTTATTGAACTAGTTGAAATTACATCATAAAAGGCTGAAAATATAAGAAAAAGAGAAACAAAAAAGTATACTATTGTTGATTCTTTAAATATATAACCAAGCGAGCTAAATATCAATGTGCTAGTGCAATAAAAAGGATAGAAGTATTAGTTTTTCAAAATACTTCCTTGCAAAATCAAGTTTCTACTCTTTTATATAAGTAAAGTAATATGGAGAAACAACCTATTCATTGCTAATATTGTGATTATGATCTTATTCTTGAAGTGAATGATGAGCTAAATGATAAACTTGACAAGCTTGAAAATAATTTTGCTTGTACTAGGAGATGTTTAACTTCTACTTCTAAATACTCATTGATCCCAAAAAAATGAAAATCTTAATAGATCTTTAGATAAATTTTCAAATCGTAGCAATATGCTGAAAAATATATTATGTTGTCACAATGGATATGTAGGAACAAGTGGTCCTAGTTATATTTCAAGAAATGAAAATAGGAATAACAATCAGGGCCTATATTTGTAAAACCAAATGTTAGTTCTTCTTTCTCTATTAACCATGTAATATGCTTTTCTCGTGGGAGATTTGGTCAATTTCCTTTCTCATTCCCTTTTAAGAGAAAAAGTGACCAACATGGTTTGGGTACCAAGAACCTCTCTCTAGAGGAGGATTTGAATGATTATTAACTTCACTAGATTTGTACTTTGATATCATGACAGATAGTTTTTCCATTGATATTTAATATGAAAGCATTTGGTAGAGGCATTTATTTTTATTGGATTAACTTACCAGTGGACTACCTCTTAGTCAAAATCTAATTATGTGACGATAAATCCCAAACATCGAATAATTACAAATGTGGAAGCGTTCATCAACAGGGGATTACTGAAAATCACTAAAAAATTAAAACCTTTTTCAAAGAGATCCAATTCCAGGAAACTCTTATCAACAAGGACCAAAGTATTACATGTACATACCATGTACCATCTCTTCTCGAGGATTGCATACATCAATTGCTCTGTAAAGTCTACACATGAGCAATACACAATCTCGAGTCATTCAAGCCAAAATCTTAGATCGATTATGAAAACACTAAGTACAGACTCCAAGGACCTGAGAGTACAGAGACGACACATAGGACTCTATATACAAAACATGACAGCCAATGTCTCCACCTGAGAATTCACAGTTGTCCCTGCTATTGTTGTCACTCTTCCCCTGCTGCAGGGTTTCTGCCTCTTCCTCCACGTCTACCTAAAAAATTGGATCCCACAGGGGTGAGATAATTGAAAATTGTCCCGGTGAGAGATATAACTCTCCACCAGAAACATTATTATTGCAGTATAAAAGAATAAAACTGAT
This sequence comes from Alisma plantago-aquatica, assembly GCA_963693085.1. Lineage (NCBI taxonomy): Eukaryota > Viridiplantae > Streptophyta > Magnoliopsida > Alismatales > Alismataceae > Alisma > Alisma plantago-aquatica. The sequence continues at coordinate 72,742,286 of OY856412.1, read as the reverse complement.
CAGAGGATAAGCAATTTAGAACATTTTCATATTTTAAAACATTGCAGCTATCTATGATAGAACAATAATGCATCTATTCACTTTATAAGGAATATGAAGAACATGTATATCATTTATCCAACTTACTATATTAACATCTCTTAGCTTATCCTAAGATATTCATTATCATGGTATGTCACCCATGAATCATTCTCATTTCTGTCTGTTGGCCTTAACCAATCTGTTAACCATATATTGGATTGTTCCAGTCATGAAAATATACATCATCATATTTTGTCTAGGCATTGGACCATGCCATTCCTATGCAACCATTCCAGGCATTGGACTATGCCAATCCTATGCAAACATTCCAGGCATTGGACTATGCCAATCCTGTGCAAACATTCCAGGTATTGGATTATTACCAATCCTGTGCAATTATTCCAGGTATTGGGTTATGACCAATCCTGTGACGTTATTCCAGGTATTGGGTTATGAACAATCCTGTGATATTATTCCAGGTATTGGGTTATGACCAATCCTGTGATATTATTCCAGGTATTGGGTTATGACCAATCCTGTGATATTATTCCAGATATTGGGTTATGACCAATCCTGTAATATTATTCCAGGTATTGGATTATGACCAATCCTATGATATTATTCCAGGTATTGGGGTTATGGCCAATCCTGTGATATTATTCCAGGTATTGGGTTATGACCAATCCTGTGATATTATTCCAGGTATTGGGTTATGACCAATCCTGTGATATTATTCCAGGTATTCCTGTGTATCTATTCCAGGTATTGGACTATGCCAATCCTGTGCATAATTCCAGGCATTGGACTATGCCAATCATGTGCATCATCATTGAATACTACATCACCTTTGCTACGTATTAAATCTTGGCCAAGCCATCATACTTATTCACATCCTTTATGTAAATCAAGTATTTCTCTTATCTCCTTTAAGCTTATTCATAACACTATAGCCCTTATTTGTCTATAAACATAACACATGCATGATTAAGATTTCTTTATTATTATTGTATCCATTTATTATTATTGTTATGTTACTAAGTTTCCATTTCCCAGTTTTCTTAAACATCATAATTGCTTTCATGAAACTTTTATAAACGTCTTGTTACCTCTCACTAGGCAACAACTATCCACATGGCTCACAAAGCCCATTAAACATCTCGTCACCTCTCACTAGGCAACAACCATCCACATGGCTCACAAAGCCCATTAAAAATCTTGCCACCTCTCACTAGGGAACAACCATTCACATGGCTCACAAATCCCATTAAACATCTTGTCACCTCTCACTAGGTAACAACCATTAGGGTTAGAGTTTTCCCTTTATAGTAAAAAAGGGTTTCAAGTTCATATTATCAATACAAACCCTAGTTCATTGCTCCACACATCTAGGAGAATACATTAATATCATAGGTATTCAACCTTACTTATTTATTCTCATCATTTATCATTAAGAGATAGTCAACACAAAGTATGAGTTTATCTCTCATCTTTTCTAGGATATTGATTACATCATACTTTGTTATCTTGGTTTAACCCTTTCTCAAGGTATGTTAGCCTACACTTATCAAAGTGCATTACATCTTAATGTAATATTTATCATAACACACTTCATGTGTTACTCATCCAAGTATATTAGATTTAGGGTACATCAAGGTGTATCAACCTTGGGATGCTGAATGTGATATCTATCACATCTTAATATTTCACTTCCCCCATCACCTTGATCTTATTTAAGTTCATCAACTTATCTTGTATTAGGGTAATTCTCATCCTAATACTTTATGCATCAGTTCATCACATATCATGTAATGCATTGGTGATAAGTCACTCATTTGATTTATTCAACCATTATTGATATAAGATTATCCATTATCAGGAATAGGGTTTCCCTTCTTTATCAAATTAGGGATTTGTATAACATCACCCTATGCTGGGGTTTCACATAACATCACCCTATATTAGGGTTTCACATAACATCACCCTATATTAGGGTTTCACATAACATCACCCTATATTAGGGTTAGGGTTTTCCAATTCATATCAATCAGGGTTACTCATCCCCTTACACAAATTAGAGCTATGTTTTCAAATTAGGGTTTCCTAATGCATAGCATCACCCTAGATTAGGGTTTCATAACACATTTCCCAATATCAGAGTTTCTCATTACATTCTTACCATGAATTAAGGTCTTTTATAACATTTCCCCTAAAATTAGGATTTCATGAAGCTTTACCCAAAATTAGGGTTTTTATGAAGCATTCCCTTAAATTAGGGTTTTTTCATTAAATACCCTGAATTGGGATTTCTCATATCATCACCCTAGATTAGGGTTACACTTATCATTGCTCTCAATTAGGGTTAGGCTCATTAACCTTCTCAATTAGGGTTTCATGATCTCTTTATCAAGGATCATACCCTAATTACATAATTTATTCATGTTGAAAGTGTTGAAGTTTATCCACTACATGATCATTAAACATGTAGGAATTCCTCTCTCTCTCATCCTTTATAGGATGTTGATTAACTTCCAGCTTAATTAAATTAGATCAACTTGAATGAAGGGTTAAGATAGTGTATTGAGATATTAATTCCATAAGCATCAAAGGTTAACCACTTTTAATGTACTAATCACCTAAGTACTTTAGGGATTCAATCATTGTACTTATCTTTGGTAATCATCATTATCAATCGTGGAATCAATTGATCTTTTATAATCTTGAGTCTCCAAACGATTTTGGGTACCTTGAACCTTCAAACGGTTTTGCCCCTTTTTAACCTTCAAACAGTTTTGAAACCGTTTGCCCTCAAAATGGTTTTGAAATCGTTTGGGCATCCTATGTATGAGACCGTTTGGTCTTAAACGGTTTGAAACCATTTGGGCATCTAGCCCTTGAAACCGTTTGAGCTAATATACATTCAAACTGTTTGAACAATTTCCCTTGAAACTGATTGGATGATTTGATCTTAAAACCAAAAGGACCTCCAAACGGTTTGAGACCGTTTGATCTCAACTGGTTTCAAGACCGTTTGGCCCAAACTAGCTTGAAAACTGAATGGACCAATTAGGGTTTGTTTCAACCAAATCGATTAGGGTTTACCTTATTGAAATGTGCATCAATTGCACCCTTGAATACTCATCGATTTACAACCCTTGGATCTCCAAACCTTCATCACAGCCCTTGGCCTCCAAACGGTCTTGAGACTGTTTGGGCCAAATCAACCCATAAATCAAATTATCAACTAGGGTTTCAACCCCTCTACCCGATTAGGGTTTGCAATTGGTGGATTCTCCATCATTGGAACTATTATAAATCATTTAATTAGAACCATTGGATCAACATCCAACTACCTCAGCATTTGTCATTCAAATGGTTTGGGACCACTTTATCCCAAATGGTCTTGAGACCGTTTGATCCCAAACAGTCTTGAGACTGTTTGATCTCAATTGGTCTTGAGACCGATTGGACTCAATTATGAAACTATTTGCACAAGATATTATTAAGGTGTGTTCTTAAGATGACATCGTCATCTTCAAGCTTCTTACCTTCGAAAATTTTAGGGATTCTTGTGGTGATTTCAACAACTTAATCAAAAGGAAATCGAGAAAGAAGAAAAGTTTAACATATGGTGAATAATTTGCAAGCAATAATGAGATTTAAGGGTTCGAGTTATATAACCCGCCTTCAAAGATGAACCCAAGCTCCAAGATTCACGTCTCCAATGGTGATTGATGCTTTCTCAACCACCTAAGGTCCGTATTCAAGCTTTTGAGTGAAATGAATGGCTAAGGTTGAAGATTGAATGGAGAAAAGAAGAAATCAAGCATTGAATTTCGATTTCCACCATGGAATCAAGGTTGAAGATGACTATGGAGCTTACCTACAGGTTGGACCATGTCATCCTGTTGCTCCTAATCTCCCTTGTGTTCAACCAAAGCAAGTAAAGAAAGAAGGGTCGAAAACGCCTTTCATTTGGGTTGAAAATGGGATGCATATAAGGAAATTCAATGAGAGAGAAAGTCTTATAATAATCCTTTAATTTCCAAAAATTGGTGCCACATACTCTCCTCCATCCCTTGAATATGAATCCATCTCCCCCACCTTGCAATTCCTCTTCATTATCCATGAATTAAAAGAAAGCAAATTAAGCACCTTAACCATTATAATAATAATATCCAAAATTGAGTGGATATTACTTTTCCTTTTACTAATGTGAGTGGACTCTCCACTCACTTTAGATATTTCGTGGCATTTTCAAGGCACAAGGAAGTCCACACTTATCCAAATTCAACCTTCACATATTTTTTTGAAGGGCACTCCATTAATATATTTATTTTCGCATTAAATTGAATTAGGGTTTCAATTATGCTTAAATCTTGATTATTTTAATATCATGATTCTCTCTCCTCTAAAGTGATTCAAATGAGACGCCCCTCTCATTTTATTTTCTCTATATGATGCCAATAAACATTAGGGACTCTCTAGAAGTGGTATTTTGCATATTGAACCCTAGGTTTTCGTTAAATTACACATTACACCAAAACTAGGTTTTAATGCACAAACATTGCTTAATAAGCTCTTTCTTGGTGCTCAGGCTACCACAAGCCATACCTCTGCACCATTCTCATTCTTATGATGCTTCAACACTTGAGTAACATTTTATCATGTAACATTTGCAAGTTAACCCCTCAACTTGGGTAATTTGCACTTTAGTCCAAAACAAGTAAAACACTATTTCAACATTATTCAAAAAGGACTAAGATTGAAACATAAGTTACTCTTGGGCCTTAATTACTTTTCAAGAAATAAGAGCAAGAATATAATTAACTTTATTAAGAAAAACATCTAGGGTTAAGGCATAACCCATGTGAGGGATGTTACAAATCATAAACCCCTAACAAGGATTTCGACCCCGAAATCCCAGGTAAAGGGAGACATATATTTATTTATTCATCATGTCATCAGGTCTCCTCATGACATATTAATGTCATGGAGATGCCATAGAACTTTGATTAACACAAACTCCTCCCATACAGGGTCATCATAGAACTTGTGACATAGGACACATACTCTACTGTCCTTTTCATTATTGACTGTAAAGTCATCTCTGTGTCAGGTAACACTTTTCTTAGTCAAGGAAACATTATATATACCTTATTGATGTTATGTTTATGAAAAACATAAACCCATAACATATGATGTCCATAGTATTTTATATAACTAGACTGATTTCACAGTTGTCCATTCCAGGTAACCAACATAAACCATTTCCTCAGATTATTGCATGAACTTTCAACTGTTCATGTGTCATTCAATCTTATTTCCTCTTAAGTTCCTTGACTTAATCATAGAAATTATAGAGATGATTACATATCACCACCTTTCAGAATTATCATTATCATGATTACTAGATCAGGGTATTCCAACCCTTAGTTCATTACTGAACATTGTTACTTCTAGGTCTAAGGACCAGGGTATACATTATACTAAACATCCTCTTTTGTTTATAAGTTGATCTATGATTAATTTAGATCTCTCCATATCAATTTAGATCTATGTTAATCCTATCTTGTAGTTGGTAATAAGATTTGGTTCGCAACATGTTTCTGTGATCTTTAGGGGTCTGAAATGGTTTTTTTACATGTTGTAAGTATGTTTTAGTTCTTTAATGGAGATATCTTTGTTTTAGTAGTTAGTTTATTGTTTTGAGCTCAATTTTTATGAGTATGATATTAATGGGGATCTCCAACCATGTGATTTATATTGCCATGTTTGTTGGATTATGTTCTTAATGGATTCTCTATATCAATGTAGTCTAGAGATTCTTTGATTGTTTTCTCATTGTGCTCAATGACATCTCTTTATCATAAAGGACTTTACATTTCTCTCATGACATTGAGACATATATACACATATTCCTCATTCAAATGGTGACTTTTTGTATGTCATGCCCAGTTATTTAAATTGTTACCTTGATGGGCTATTCTCTTATTAAAATTTGGGTATGAGGCCTCTCCTCTATATGATTAGCTTTTTATTGGGAGTAAATCCTTTGGGGGGGGGTTGGTAAGTATGCACACCATTTTTACTTTGATAAATGAGGATAAAAGTACTATATATAAATTTTCTTTATACATAAAATCAAAGGTATGATACTCTTAATTTGGCTATCTAAAATTTATCTTATGAAATATTTTTCATCATCAAAAAAGGGGAGAGTGTTAGTATTTTGGTTATGTTACACTTTAAATGTGATGATGCAAATACTTCCAGTTTGTGTTTCTAATGTATGGATTATTGCATTTCAGGTGACCAAGGAGCTTAGGCTAGATCTAATATCTAAGAATGTATAATCATATGTGTGATGTACATGAAGTTATATCTAGATGATGTTTTGTATAGATACTAATTGTACAACTTAATAAGAATAGTGTAAGCATAAGTGGTGATTGGCTCAAAACCATCCTAAACATTATTTTATACTTCTATACACCCTTTAGGATAGGTAGACACTTTTTCCATATTCATTTGAGCCACTTCCCAAAATTGAGGCCTTACCAGGACATTGTGTTTTTCAGTCAAACTTCATTGCTACATAAATGAATCCTGATCCAACTTATATTGACTATGACATTACCATTAGATCAAAGGAGTATCAATGGAAATCTTCTTTTTATGGAGGACAATTTTGTAGAAAAACAATTAGCTAGTGCATAATTAGCCATTTAGCCCCACTAACTATCCTATAATGGCTAGTTTCCCATTAAACTCTTCCTAAACACTTCTAATTACTATGTTAGATATTCCTAAGTTTTTCATAAGTATAGGAGTGATATACGGACACCCATAACCCATTTGAGAAGTCAATTACATGCTATACTTTCAAGCTTAGATTATCATATTGCTTTCTTTAGCCTCCTTCAAGCTAGCATAATCTTTATCTCAACCTTATACTCCACCCAATATATACTTTCCTAAACCTATGTGGAGTTGATAATAACTTTTTCATTAGTTAATCAATTGTATATGTTGTGAGATTGAGTTGTAATTTCCTTCTTCCCTCTTATTCCTTATTGGATTTGGTGTTTATGCTACTTCTTGTGAGAAGGATGTGATGAAGTTCTTTGGGGATTCATCTTGTTAGAGGTTTTGTCCAAAGGTGGTAGACATAGATTATGATCTTGTCCAAAAAGGGTGGTATTTCAAAGTCTCGCAAAGACAACAATAGCTATCCTTGAGCTAAAAAGGAGGTTGATCTTGAGCCCCAAAAGACATGGATAATTTTATTTTCTATCGGTATAGAAAAGGTAATAAATTACATGTTGGGGAATCTTGGTTAGCAACAACTAGGTAGTGTGCTGAAGAAATTTAGTCCAGTTACACTTTACATCTTGTGTCTTGTGGTTTCTTGTCTTGTCCATGACTTGCTTGTCTCTTTCTGTTGCAATATTTTTAAAGCTAATTGCAATTAATCAACCTTATGCTTTGAACATACTTGTCTATAAGGTGGTCCTTCCTAGACAAGGGACTCCTAGGGGGGCTAGGCAGAAACCTAGGTGTTTCTAGTCAGCTTTCATTTTTGCTTATATTTTACATATATAAATGATTTTGGGCATATATATATATATATATATATACATATATATATATATATATATATATATATATATATATATAGTCAGGCTAGAATACACTCGAGTGTACGGATCGCATGAATACACTCAAGTGTGTTTTCATATCAAGACTATTTTTTGCAAAATGTAAACCATTGATCTTCACCGTCATACTATAACTAGGCTACATACAAATTTTGAGCCCATTTGGATGAGTGTAAGTCACTCATCCAAGGGCAAGAAAATCGACGCGCGAAACTAATTTGAAATGCATAATTTGTGCGGTCTTCACAACATGAGCTATACATATCCAAATGTGCTCAAATTTTGTGTATGAGTTGTTCACAAGATGTTTAAGAAGATCAATGGATTAGATTTTCAAAAAATATATTGCATCATGAAAAACTACTTGAGTGTATTCCGCTCCGGATGCACTCGAGTGTATTCTAGCCTGACTCTATATATATATATATATATATATATATATATATATATATCTGTGTGTGTGTGTGTGTGTGTGTATCACTATGTACATTATCTATGTTGGTTATCCATAATCTTAATCAATCATAACTTCACATAAATCACACTTATCATGACCTAAGCTAGACCGATTCAACCTTAATTTGACCTAACATTATTAAATTGGACCTAGTTTAACTTAGTCTGCTCTAATTTGAATTTATACCTATTTTGGCATAACATGACCTAATCAAACATATCTTCCCCTAGTTTTCCCTACATTTACCTAAATTATCATTATATATATATATATATATATATATATATATATATATATATAATATAATGTGCATTATTTGTATTGGTTATTCCTAAGCTTAATCAATCATAACTTTAGATAAATCACACCTATCATGACCTAAGATAGACCAATTCAGCTTTAACTTGACCTAACATGATCTAAATTGGACCTAGTTTAACTTAGTTTGCTCTAATTTGGCCGAAGTCATACCTATTTTGGCATAACATGACCTAAACAAACATAACATCCCCTAGTTTGTCATACATTGACCTAAATAAGCATTATTTTAGGAAAATCGAACCTAATTGTTCCCAAATAAGACACGTTTCCCAAATCAAACCTATCCCCCAGATCAGATCTATATGCCCAAATCAGACCTTATTGTTCCTAAACTAGACCTATTTCTTCCTTAAAATAATTGAACTTGATCTATTTGACCAAATTCAGACGTCATCCATGATAATTTGGTGTTTAAGTGTCTTAATTTGGGCCTAAACGGCCTTATGTGTACACTTTAGTTATATAAAGCCTATGCATCCAATTTAAGGAATCCCACCTAGAGCCCAGGGGGATTAGGCAAGGGACTTGATAACTATCATCCTTCCAGAGCTTTACAGGGCATTTAATATTTGAAATTTATGTTCAAAAGTCTAATATTGCACTCAACTTTAGTCAAATAAGCTCAATCTAGCATTTTGTCACATCCAAAATATGTATTGAGCGTAATGTGACTCATGATCATCTATTTGAGGGTGAGGGAGTTATCTAATACAATAGAGCATCATATGAGTCTAGATGTACATAATTGGGTGAAGAGAGATAATTGAGGTTGTTATAGTAGTATAGTTTACTGTGACAACAATGGATCTATTGCAGCCAAGGAACCCAAATTATATCAAGATTTCCAAGCACATACTACAGCAATACAATCTCATGTGAAAGATTTTACAACTAGGAAATGTAAATATTTGTTGAGTGCCAACTGAAAGCAATTTTGTCAATCCTATGAAAAAATCACTTTCACAAAAGAAGCATGATGGTCATGTTAGATCGCTTTGAACTCAATTCATTATCTATTTCTTGTATTGCAAGTGTGATAATTTGGTTATATGCCCTTGGTAACCTCCAATTTGGTGATGTTATCTTAATAATTTTCCTCAATTTTCCATACTCTTTCTCAGATAAATTAGATAGAATCCTTAACTTTCCTCCTTTATTGCAAATATACCATTAGATTAACTTTTCTCCTTTTTATTCTTACATAAAAATACAAAAAAAAATCACAAAAATTCCAAACGGTCCCGAGATAGCATGAAGTCACACGGTCCTAAGACCATTTGGAGACTACCTAGTCCCAAGACCGCATGAAGTCACACGGTCCCAAAACCGCATGGAGTCACACGGTCCTGAGACCGCATGAAGTCACACGGTCCTAAGACTGCATGGAGTCACACGGTCCCAAGACCGCATGAAGTCACACGGTCCCAAGACCGCATGGAACCAAATGGTCCCAAGACCATGCAAAGCCAAACGGTCCTGAGACCGCATGGAGTTACATGGTCCCGAGACCGCATAAAAACCAACTGGTCCCGAGACCGCATAAAACCAAATGGTCCTGAGATCGCATGGAGTTACATAGTCTCGAGACCGCACGAAGTCACATGGTCCCCAAACCGAATAAAGGAAAACGGTTTCAAAACCGCGAGAGTCCAAACGGTTTTGAAACCGTGAGAGCCCAAACGATCTCATAACCCAAATGGTTTTCACGACCGTTTGAGCTCAAAACCGCCCAAACCGTTTGGACTTCACTCAAAGCCTATAAATAAGACCCAAAGGGTCCTCACAAGGTATAAGGTTTCAGACATCCAAAGGCTGCCTCTGCTGCTCCAGAGCTGTTCCATCCTTCATCCACCGCCGTGAGGTTTCCAGTATGAGATCTACACTCCATCCAGAAGCTGCATTCTCTCTCATCGCCAAAGAAGGTGGGAAGAGGAAGATCCATCATCGAGCAACTTACAAAGTGTGAAGATCGTCGCTCTCTCTTTCCAAGGGGTTGACCTTCCTCCCTCCTTCGTGGACATGACGTTCTCTCTCTCTCTTCTCGCCTCCTTCTTTGTCCTTGCCATGAGCGAGTAGTCTTATACACTAGGGTGCAGGGAGTAGCCCCTCTGCCCATGTTTTCATTTCATGCAATTTAATCCATAGTTTGCAATAGAGATATACTTTCTTTTCAGTTCAACATCAATCATTTAATGAATGCTTGTTGCTTGATCACCAACTTGTGTTACCTTTTATCTTTTAGTATGAATTGTGTACGTTTGTACTATTAGATTCGAATCTCGATTGAATGTTGGTTCTTGATGCATGTATCCACCATGCATCTATTTCGGTATCTAGGAGTGTTTTTCAAGAAGTGGAGTAAACTCACTTCCATCGTTGTACTTTCATACTATGAAATGGAATCAGTTTACGTATGAAAGTACTACCTTGATAAGTCGAGGAACACACTTTGTGAAGGGAATGATGTAAAGTATGTGACCATTCATTTGGGGATGGCTGACATTGCAACATTCCCACCCTTCTCGTAGTTAGTCATCTGAAAGGAAACTAAATCTACAAAGATACTAACTGTTTAGACTCTTATTGCAAGTTATGTTTTTATGTTGCATGTTTTGATCCATGCGTAGCGGTGGTGAAAGCCGATCACATCCTAGTGGTTTCTTAACTTTGTTTATAACCTTAAATTTACTTTCTTGCTTTTGTTTTACTTGCACTTAGTTTAAAACAACCAAACCAACTCTTTGATCTAGATACCAACTGTTAAGGAGTTAAGTGAAATTCTAACGTTTTCCATCTTGTTATTCCCAACAAGACCGTTGTCCTGTGGATTCGACCCTTAACTATACTACGATAAGACTTCCACGTATCCTAGCATATGTGGGTGGAGTTATCAATCTAGTATAAGCAAGGCTAAACCTAAAGACTTACTATCTTTAGGATTTTTCGTGGTGCACGCAATTCCACGTGAGTGGAAGCTCCATCAAAAATTGGCACCGTTGCTGGGGACAACAGAACGTTTTAATTTCATTTATCATCTTGCTAGTTGGTTAGGGTTTTACACTTTTCTTTAAACATTACTCCATATCTTCTTGATTTCATCATACCTTCTGCATCATCTAAAAAGTGTGTTTCTTCCTCTACTCAGGTAGAAGACGTGTATGCAACCATCGTGTAACCTCGGATTCTCCTGATCCAGAGTACGACTCTGAGGTAGAGAGAATCTTCCACCGCCACATCAGACTTAACCACCAAAGAGCCAGACAAATGGCTGAAGATCAACGACAAGATGCGCTAGTAATGGATAGGGTCAACGCCGCCATAGCCGCTCAGAGAGCACAACTCATTGCTGACACTCGTTCTCAGGTCCAAGCAGAAATCTGAGCTGAAGAACAGGCCCACATCCGAGCTGAAAATGAAGAAACTAACGAAGATGCCCAGTTAGAGCTAAGAAACAAGCAATTGAGGGACTATGCCGTCCCCAAGAACTATGAATATAATCATCCAGTTCGGCCGCCAATCATCAACATACCCAATTTCAAAATCTGTACACAATGGATTCAAATCATGCAGGGCATCTCATTCTCCGGTGGTTCTAGAGATGACTGCATGGATCACTTGAAGAGATTCAAAGCACTTTGCCGACTTGTCCCACAAGCTGGAGTTGCCTTTGACGCAATAATGTTACATATTTTTCACTTCACTCTATCTGGAAGAGCTTTGAGTTGGTACAACTCACTTGATAGGGAGCCAATCATCACCACCTGGGCCCCCTTGGAAGAAAAGTTCCTGGAAAAGTTTTTCCCTCCTTCGTTATCCTACGAAATTAGGGGGTAGATCAACCACTTCACCCAACTTCCTGGAGAAACACTTGCAGAAGCATGGGAAAGATTCAAGGAGCTTCTAAGGAAGTGCCCTCATCACGGAATCTCCCAAAATCAATTAATAGAGACATTCGGGGGGTAAGTGATGATATCAAGCAATTTCTGGATTCCTCATCTGGAGGAAATTTTATGAGGAAGAACTACGAGGATGCTTGGAAAATCATTACACTTGGAGCTGAGAACCAATCCAATTGGGGACGATCATCCTCTAAGGGAGTCCTCAAAGTTTATAAGGTTGAGGAATCAATGGAAATGAAGGCTATTGCTGAAGCTTTAAAGACTATAGCTCACAAACAATATGCACTTGAAACTTCATTTGGAGAATACAATAAGAAGAAAAACCCCCAAATCCAACAAGTTAAAGCTGCTATAGGGACTTGTGAAGCCTGTCACGCATCTGATCACCCTACACTGTCATGTAGGTTACTTTATAATGTGATGATGGATATGCAATCACCACAACAGCAGTACGAACCAATCATCGAACACCCTAAAGATCAGATGCCCAAACAAATCAATTCCATTCATTCCATACCAGGACAAGCTTACTATAATCCAAGTCAACCAAGAAACCACCCCGAGTTTCAATATGGGAATCCTGTGGGGACTGCTAACCCACAACATCAAACGCAAGGCGGATCTTCCAATAGATTGCCTCCTGGATTCCAAAGTAACTATAACCAAAATCAAGGGAATTTTAGAAATAATTTCCCAAGATCCAACTACCCAAGAAATCCCTCCGCCTACTATCAATATACCCATCCCCCTCTGCATCCACAATTACTTCCTCAGCTGCAGCAATCGCAGCAACCTCAGTTAACACCACCTCTGCAACAACCACATCAAGGAAAGCAACAACTCACTCAATTTCAACAGAAAAATGTCCCTTCCCAGCCAACAGACGAGATGACTATGATTAGGCATATGTTATAGTCACAACAAACCATGCTTGCTAATCAGCAAGCTCAGCAGAAGGCTGTGGAGGCTCAACTAGCCCAAATTGTTTCCCAATTGAAACCACCAGCAGGTACTTTTGCTGGTCAACCAGAGTCAAACCCTAGACACGATCAAAATAGACCAGAGCAATTGAACGTCATCACTACAAGATCTGGTCGTGTCTTTCATGAAGCTACAAGAATCACTCATGATGATGATGATACACCTTTCTTTACTCTGAATGCAAGCCCGAATCTAGGAATTGAGAAATCTACAGAGACTGCAAAAGGCAAAGAAAAGGAACAAGCTCCCAAAGAGCTAGAAGTTCTGCAATATAAACCTAGGATACCATATCCAGGAAGATTGAGAGAGACTAAAATGGACACTAGATTCCAAAAATTCAAGGAGGCGATGAAGAAACTTTATATCGATATCCCGCTCCTCGATGCCCTCTTTGAGGTACCAGCCTGGGCTAAATATCTGAAAACCTTGCTATCAAGGAAATATATTACTGAAGAGAAAGAGACAGTCAAACTGGCTCAGACCACCTCCGATATCATTCTTAATAAGATGCCAAAGAAAAAGAAGGACCCTGGTTCTTTCGGTATTCAATCTTGTATTGGAAATGCTTCGAGCAAAAAGGGATTAGCTAATTTACGGGCTAGCATATCTATTATGCCCTACTCCATGTGTAAAAGATTGGGTTTTACTGACTTGCTACCCACAACAATGACAATTCAGTTAGCTGATTCCACTATCACTGCACCCCTAGGAATTATTGAAGACATTCCAGTCAGGATAGGCAAGGATTCTTATGTCCCGTGTGATTTTGTCATTATGGATATCAAGGAAGATCTCAGATACCCAATAATATTTGGCAGACCCTTCCTTGCCACAGCTAGGGCACTCATTGATGTCGAAGCTGGCACGATCATTCTGAGACTGGGAAAAGAAGCGATTCAGTTTCGGGTCCTCAACAGCATGAAAGGTCCCAGCATTCAAGAGGAAGTTTTTCTCTTAGATGCAATACATCAAATGTCCCAATTAGAAATATCTGAACCATCTGATGAGTTAGAAAATGTGCTAATAAATCCAGAGGTCGAATTCTCAGCCAACGAATTAGTTCAACAATGCTTGCAAAACTTAGAGAAAGCTGAAGAAGCACCAATAGCCACTTTTGAGGAGCTCAAATTTGTCACTATTTTAGAAACAACAGAAGCACCTAAGGCTCCCAAGATGAAAACCCTACCAACGGGACTTAAGCACGTCTTCCTAGATGAAGAAAACTATGTCCAGTAATCATCATTTCCACTCTAATGAAAGACCAAGAAGAAAGGCTTCTCGTCGAGTTAAAGAAACATAAGAAAGCCATTGGGTACAAAATAACTGACCTGACAGGTATAAACCCAGCCCTATGCATGCATAGACCACCCATGGTAGAAGAATTCAAATCTTCAAGAGAGCACCATAGAAAGCTGAACCCCAACCTTAAAGAGGTGGTTCACCTTGAGGTACTCAAACTGCTGAAAGCCGGTATTATCTACCCAATTTCAGATTCCCAATGGGTTAGTCCTGTCCAAGTGGTCCCCAAAAAGGGAGGAACCATTGTCGTGCTAAATGATAAAAATGAGCTAGTGCCCACGAGAACTATCATGGGGTGGAGAATGTGTATCGACTACAGGAAACTAAACAAAGCAACACGAAAAGATCACTACCCTCTACCTTTTCTTGACGAAATCCTCGAATGCCTAGCCCATCAAAAGTTCTTCTGTTATCTCGATGGTTATTCTGGGTTCTATCAAATCCCTATACACCCAGAAGACCAAGAAAAAACAACTTTTACTTGTCCCTTTGGGACCTACGCTTTCATAAGAATGTCATTCGGGTTGTGCAACACACCTGCTACCTTCCAAAGGTGCATGTCTGCTATTTTTGCAGGGTTAACCGAGTCCATAATGGAAGTATTCATGGATGACTTTTCAGTTTACGGAGATTCCTTTGACAACTGTCTACTCAACCTTGGACAAGTCTTACAAAGATGTGAGGAAATGAACCTTATCTTAAATTGGGGAAAATGCCATTTTATGGTAACTGAAGGTGTCGTCCTCGGACATAGAGTGAGTGAAAGAGGGATTGAGGTAGACAAGGCAAAAATTGATGTCATCTAGAAACTTTCTCCGCCAAAAGACATAAAAGGAGTATGAGCTTTCTGGGTCATGCTGGGTTTTATCGAAGATTCATTAAAGATTTCTCAAAAGTAGCAAAACCCATGACCCAATTATTGACCAAGGACACCGAGTTTAATTTTGACCAAGAATGTTTACAAAGCTTCAAAACCTTAAAAAATGCTCTAGTCTCTATGCCTATTCTGAGAGCACCTGACTGGTCACAACCATTCGAAATAATGTGTGATGCCAGTGACTATGCTATAGGAGCGGTATAAGGGCAGAGAATTGACAAAAATCCTTGTGTAATATACTATGCATCTAAGACGCTTGATGAAGCGCAAAAGAACTACACCACTACAGAAAAGGAGTTCTTAGCTGTCATCTATGCATTTGAGAAATTCCGCTCCTACCTGATCGGATCAAAGGTCATAGTCTACACCGACCACTCTGCCATACGATATCTAATTCAGAAGCAAGACGCAAAACCCAGACTTATCCGATGGGTGTTGATGCTTCAGGAATTTGATTTGGAAATCAAAGACAAAAGCGGAGTGGAAAACATCGTTGCTGATCATCTCAGCTGCATTGAAGTTGAGGATGATGATAAAGTACATATCCAAGACTCCCTCCCTGACGACCAGCTAATAAAAATTACCATCGGATTCCCCTGGTATACCGACATAGTGAACTATCTGGCTACAGAATAATCCACCCTTCTGCCTCTCACCACGACAAAAAGAAATTCCTCCATGATGTTAAGCAATACTACTGGGATGAACCTTATCTCTTTCTCCTATGTGCAGACGGACTTTTCCGTCGTTGCCTACCTAAAGAAGAGATTACTCTTGTCTTAGAACATTGTCATTCCGGCCCCACTGGGGGACACTTGAGTTTGAAAAAGACCGCTATGAAATTTCTACAATTGGGTTTCTTTTGGAAAACAATAGCAAGAGATTCCCATGATTTTGTAAAATCATGCAATAAATGTCAGCTTTCAGGCGGTATAACTAAAAGGAATGAAATGCCTCTCACTATGTGGCAAGAGATCGAACTTTTCGATGTTTGGAGAAAAGACTACATGGGTCCTTTCCCCTCTTCATATGGATTTTCTTACATTCTGGTTGCTGTGGATTATGTCTCGAAATGGGTAGAAGCTATACCCACAGTTTCCAGTGATTCCAAACCAGTCATTAAGATGTTTAAAGATATCATTTTTCCCATATTCAGAGTCCCCCGAACTGTCATATCTGACGGAGGGACTCATTTTCTGGAACGAAGCTTCGAAGCCCTCCTAAAGAAATACGGAGTCAATCATAAAGTTGCCACACCTTACCATCCACAAACTAGTGGTCAGGTGGAATTTTCGAATAGACAACTAAAGGCAATCTTAGAGAAAACCATCAATAGACATCGTACCGACTGGTCCATCAAGCTTCCTGATGCCCTTTGGGCTTACCACACAGCTTATAAAACACTGATTGGAACAACCTCGTTCCATATGGTGTATGGGAAATCATGTCATCTTCCAGTTGAATAGGAACATAAGGCTTGGTGGGCCATTAAACAACTGAACTTTATTTTAAAAGTGTTGGAGAAAATAGACAACACCAGTTGCAAGAACTAGAGGAGCTCAGAATGACCGCATACCAAAGTATCAGGATCTACAAAGAACAAACCAAGATGTGGCACAATGGTCATCTAAAAAGAAAAGACATCTCCATTGGAGACAAAATCCTCCTTTTCAACTCCAGACTCAAAATGTTCCCTGGGAAACTTCGTACAAAGTGGTCCGGGCCTTTTACCATCAAGCACATATATCCGATTAGAGCCATCATAATTGTCGATGACAATGGAGGAGAGAGGACAGTCAATGTCCATAGATTAAAAAAATACTATACTCCAGATGACAAAATTTCGAGACAGACTATTGAGATCAGAAACCCCACAACATCACCATAACAAAATCAAAACTTCGTCGAGCCAGCGACGTAAAACCCAGGCGCTATTTGGGAGGCAACCCAAGATCTGAGTATCGTCGTTTATTTTTATTTTTGTTTCTTTTGTTTAATTTAGGTTTATCACCTTTAATATGAAAATATAAAAACTCACATAATCAACCAAAACAAACATAAAAATTTAAAAATCAAAAACCTAAAACCACCCTAAATGGTTTTGAAACTGTTTGGAGCCAAATGGTCCTGAAACCGTTTGGAGCCAAACGGTCCTAAAACCATTTGGAGCCAAAATGGTTTTGAGACCGTTTGGAGCCCAAACGGTCTCGAAACTATTTGGAGCCAAACGGTCCTCAAACCGTTTGGAGCCCAAACGGTCTCGAAACCGTTCGCCTTGGGGAATTTGTATCGTTGCCCCCAAATCCTATAAATATAACCCCTCCCCCTCCCTTTTTTCTTTCTTTCGATTCTCGAACCCTCTAAACCCTCGCGAGCACTGTTTCATTTCCTCCGTTCTCGCTCTTGCGCAACTCGCGACGCTGGTTCTCTCCGCCACCATCATTGACGCTTCTGCGTGTCTTCACGACCTCTGCACCATTCTTTCCAACGTCTGTTGGCTCGGCGCCATCATCATCACCTGTGTAGTAAGGTAGAGCTATGACACCACCATTACCGACATCTCTTTCATCACGCCGCTCTCCGGTTTTACCGTCATCGACGCCTACGCTGCCGATGTGTTTCTCATTTCTGACGACACACGCGTCGTCGCCACCGTCCACCTTTTCCACCGATTGTACCACCGTCCGCTGCGCCCCCGACATTCCACCTTCCAAACGGTCTTAAAACCGTTTGGAGTCAAACGGTCCTAAAACTGTTTGGAGCCAAACAATCTTAAAACTGTTTGGTCTTACAAACCGCTTGAATTTCGCTAAAACATAAAAACATAAACACATACAAAATCCAACTTTTCCTTTTAAATAAACTTATTATTTTTGCAAATCCAAATCCTTCTAACACATGACCTTCTACTAACTCTTTCAGATATGGCATCACCAGCTAAGGAAGCCATCGGAACTGCCGATGCTCCTTTCTGGACAACAGAGCAACTGATAGAGGATCGTGCCAAGCTCCAGAAGGTCTTCGACATCTACAACACGACTGGACAGATCCCACCGAAGGTCAACAACCTAGCGGTCATGTGTGAAATTGACCGCATCAACAGATGTCTAGCCGAGGAGCCTGAAGAAGAAGTGGGAGAAATCTCTTCCAATGATGAAGGCTCCGAATACGAGCCAAACTTCAAGGATGAATCCCCAACTGAAAGGTCCAAGGGGAAACGAAAGGCCCAGGAAACTGCAACAGAACAACCCATAAAAAAACAGGCAAGGAAGCATGTCCTCCCCGCTACTGCTAGGGAACAAACCCTGGCAGGATACATCCCGTCAACCACTACCACCACCCCCGCTACCACTCCCACCACCACCATTACTCATGTTTCCCCGCCATCACCACTATAGCACCACCACCTGAAAACCTATCCATTCACACCCTCCCATCCATCGACAAAATACTGAAACCAACAAAGTATGTTTGCTCAAGCGTACTAAAAAAGATGGGGATATATGATAGAATCCTCACTTTGCTCGACAACGCAAATCTCTCAAGAATGTGTTTTGTTCCCGAGATATCTTATGTTAAGCCCACAATAGAATTCTTTACACATCTCATCAAAGAATATGTGGACATTATGGATAGAGCAAGGGACGGAGGTGACCGCAGGCTGGTCACCAAACTTTTTGGTAACAACGTTGTCATAACAGAAAATCTATTGAATGAAATCATCATAGACAACCCGAAGCAGCTAAAAAAGGCCAAAGATGTTAGCACGGAGAGCTCCCAATTCAATAGACACAACTTCTGGAAAACCCTAACAGGGATCCCAACTTATGAGGTGAAGACCTACAAGGCCTCCAATATTCATTTTGGGTTAGTGCGCATGCTTCACAAAATTCTCACCAGTGCACTCTTCCCCAGAACAGAAGGCGGGAATGTTATCACCGCTGACCTTTTTCTTCTCTGGTCCGTTCTACATGGAATGTCAGTCAACATTGGATGGCACATGATACAAAAGTTTTCAGCACACGCCATAGGGAAAGAACTTTGTATGGGCAGACACATAACTTCCATTCTCAAATATCTCAAGATGGACAGATTACTCCCCAAGTGCACACAAATCAAGGGAGACATCCTTACCAACGAGCAAACTTTGAAGAACTCTTACATTATCAAAGAAAAGGATGTGAAATTACACTACATTTTCTGCCCTACAGTAAGATCCTCTAGAACTCTGCTACCGCTTCTGGAGCTTGCGGATTACGACAAGGAAAAACTACTCTTTACTGATGAAGAGCTTACCAAAATCCTAGCTTCGATCAAAGTATAAGAGAAGAAGACCAAAGCGGGCCAGACATAGCTTAGTATCACCGCCCTGACAGCTAGGGTAAATAAAATACCAGTAAAATGACCATCTAAGGCACGTTTACAACCACAACAGCTGTTAGGGACACTGACATCAAAGTTAAATCCTGAGACAAAATGCCCCCACCCTGAGGACCATATCAATACCTCATCATTAGACTCATTCATCATGAGCCTAACTAATGAGCTCGCCA
The DNA here is from genome assembly GCA_963693085.1 of Alisma plantago-aquatica. Taxonomy (NCBI): domain Eukaryota; kingdom Viridiplantae; phylum Streptophyta; class Magnoliopsida; order Alismatales; family Alismataceae; genus Alisma; species Alisma plantago-aquatica. Next base: position 72,722,220 of record OY856412.1, on the reverse strand, counting down.
CCACCACTACTACAACACAACCATCCACTACTATCCAACCATCTACCACCCTCCCACCTTTCTCCACAACAATCCCAACAACAATTCCTTTCCCCACATCCACACCTCCACCCACATCTTCCACCTCAACCTTTTTCTCTTCAGGAATCCCATTCTCCACTCCAACACCCAACTTCACCTCCTCTGCTCCCACCTCCACCCTTTTCCCCTCAACATTCTCGACCCCACCATTCTCACAGGGAATGTCACTTTTTTCTCATCCGCTACCACCCCGACACCGCTGGTGACTCCATCTACAGTCACCACACAGTTTGCGGGACCATCAACAATGTCTCTTTCACAAGGCACTACCACCCTTCCACCCCGACCCTAGCCACCCCACCCTTCCACATCTGGGGTCCCTTTTACAAATGTTGGTGAAGAATTCGGACGTCAATTTGACGCTATCTAAAACCTCCTCACCAACCCTTCTAATATATTACAATCTATTTTTTCTTGTGTGCAGGGTCTAACTACACAAGTCGCCAAGATTGACGAGGAAAACCATGCCCTGCCAGGCATCCTCTCAAGCATCCACCAACAACAGAAAGCAGCGGCCATGAAATTTGACCGCATCGATGACCGCCTGCAACAACTGCCATGGTTGGTGCTTCAGGTGAAAAGCCAGCACGACGATCTGGTCAAGTAAGTCGACAGGATTTCTGCGCAAAATCAACCTTTGCCAGAAACTCTGCGTGAGCTTAAGCAGCAACAAACCGCTTTATGCACGCGCTTGGATGACATCAGCACCACCCTCACACAACTCGATAACCGCCAAGAGGAGTCAATCAACAATGAAATCAACCATTTAAGAAGTCAAGTAACGGACCTCTCTGCACGACTCCTCTCCACCGAGGCTCGTTATTCAGATCTCAGAGAAACCCACGAAGCACTGCTTGAAACACACGAGCATGTGCAAGTGGCTTTCGACGAACTACAAGCACTCCACCGGTAGTGTAAGAAGCCTCCACCAAAGAAGACAATAGATAAGGCGGTAGGAGAAGAAGATGATGAAGAAGAAAATGAAGAGGAGGATTCTGACTCCCCGGCTGACTCCAACAATAGCACCTCCTCAGACGATAAATCTGACGACCCAGACAATGCTGGGGAGGGCCCCAGCCGAGGAGATGCACCAAAACAACAGAAAGATCACCACGAAGGTGATAAAGATCCCAAATCCCCTACTCACAATGACAACGTTAATATGTCATATGGGGATCAATTTCTTGACTATTTTGTAATAGGATCTCTAGGGGAAACTGCTATAGAAGCAGCTTTTACTGAGTTCCAACAATGTTTATTCGGAACCAGCACGAGTCAACAACAAGAAACACCAGCTCAACTTTTCTCCGCACCAGAACAATCAGTGTCCTTACCCCCAGAACAAGAAGAATTAGAAAGAGTCAGTTTAGATACAGATGAAGATCTCGAATATGCTTCTGATTCAGATAAAGACAAAGATCTGCAGCACTACATAGACAATTTGGAGCAGACTTCTTCCCACCGTCCGCAAGAGCTTCCCCCGCCGCCACCTCTGTCTCACAAGATGCACGATTTAGACATGGCGGCCATCTCTACCCTAGATGCTCAAGATATCTTCATCCTAAACACTATCATAGATGATGCCAAAGAAGGGGGAGACGTTATCTACCATAATACAAAGACTCAGTGCAAGTTGACACGTGAAAATTTCTGTACCATCCTTCGACCGCAGTCATCGGTGAAGATGGCAATCTTCTGTGTCCTCCTTGCCAATTCTATAGAAATCTACAGAAGCTCTAAACGGATACAACCAGTACTTAACGCTTCACCTGCTCTGGATATGAGTCTATTATATAAAGATTTACAAAACAAATCTATCGAGCGGTTGCAGAGGGGGATTGCTAGAAAAGTACGCTATATTACCGTGCCCTTTCAAGTTTCTGGCCACTGGCTGCTAATGATCGTGGACACCATGGCTCGAGACGCCAAGGTGTACAATTTTTGTGGCAGTGAACTAAAGGTCCGAATAATTAATTTTGCTGGTATTGAAGTCGGGGAGGCCAGATGCATCCCTTTTCGGCTTCTGAAATTGATCTGGGCCGCAAGCCCATCTCTCCACCAGGGTTGGAGCCAACCCTGGTTCAAGATAATAAACCCACAAGTCCAAACACAAGAAGGATCTAGGGATTGCGCTTTATATACTATACGCCACATCCAAGCGCTCAATCAACAAATCCCTTTCACTGAGCTGGCCACAGAGGAATTTCATTCTCTATGAGGCTGTTACGCCATGGAGCTAATATGTGACAGAAGGTTCTTCAAGGACCCAACTATGGCGCCTAACGATGTTCCTCGCTACCTCTACTCGGCCATCCAACGTCCTCAAAAACAGCCATTCCGGCAAACAATAAAGGAGTTGGAGAAACAAAAGCCCGCCAAGGTCCCCGAGAAGAAATAATGGGACCCTTACTCTTTTGATTTGGCAGATGATAAAGGGGACATCGAGTTGCTAAACGGGGATACCATCAACATACCATCTTCACAAAAGGTCCCCCTATCTGCCATTACACTGATGTTCCCTAATTTTGACATCAACACCTGCAAAAGTCTTTCTGACAATGAACTTCGGCTCATCATGTCAAGGCTTTATGCCGAGAAAGATGATCTTGTTTTTATAGTCAGAGATATTCTGGTTATGGCAGATGTGCTACGTGAAACTGTACAGATCAAAGGGTCTCTATCCGTGAGTTTGATGGCCGCCTATCAATATCTTCTCGGACATAATCACCCTACGATCTATATGGCATCAACATATATGAAGGATGATCTCCTAAAGCTAAAGAACTTCAGAACAACTGAGGCACTCATTTCTTTCCTCCAACATACGACTCCAAAGTTTATCATGCTTCCTTTCCTTCATTCAGAGCACTGGATGTTACTGGCAACAAATCTTCATGAAGGAACAACAATCATATACAACAGTTCTGACAGCCAGTACAATCCAGATCAGCAACAGTATACTACAACACCAAGAACACCCATGGAGGAGGTGGCGAAGGAGTGTGCTGACCAACTACATGACCTTCTCAGCAAGCACACACGGGCATATAGTAAAGAACACTTTCATCGCCCTGCCTTCAGCCACAAATGTCCCCAGCATCTCCGAGAGTCAAAAGACTGTGGTTTCCACATCCTCTACTGGATGTACACCATCATGGTCCTTGGTAGACCAGTAGAGGACATGATAGACGTGGATTACCACGCGTTACGTGGAAAGTTCGCAGCTAATCTTCTCCGCACATATGGAGCTAATAAAGGACTAACAGAAGCCTAATGCCCTTGTCCTTGTACTTCTCAACCTATCACCTTGACACTCTGAGGACAGAGTGAGTGATAAGTTAGGGGGGAGTACACTGGACAAGGGCGAGGTATCATTCTTAAATCCTTCCCTTTCTACCTTCTCTTTCAATTATGTACAAAATTTTCTTAGCTTTCTTTGCACATTTAGATTTTGTTTTAAGTAATTCCCCCGTTAAAATAAACCCTGCACATAAAGAATAACATCCCTATTAGAAAAAGTCATCCCCAGCTAACTTTAGAATCCAGTTAGTCCTCAAGAGCAATAACAAGAATAGCATATAGACATGTAATGGTGAATTAATAAATTATCTTCACACTAGATTTTCATGCTTTTTGCTTCAATTCTACATCTGACTCTCCACAGGTCAACATCAGGGCCGAAACAAGCCAAACACTCTCAAGGACAAGAGGGATATCAGGTGACATCCAAATCAAGAAGCCTCGCAAGTAGACCACTAAGTAGAAACCAAATAAGTGTATGTCGAGAAACTCTAAGAATAGATTTCTTCTCTTCAAATAAAAGAGGCTTGGCCGCCCAATCAAAACCCCTAAAATTCCAAATCCTAAGCCTGTGAGTTTACGAATAAAATCCAGAGTGTTGAATAAAACTATGAGAGATGTGCCACACATAAGGATCTATATGAAGAGCCAATGAAGGTCTCACCCGGCCGGTACATTCAGCTGCCCTCACAAAGGCAGATGTGTCGTGCCCAGTAGTGAAACCCTAAGGTATCTAAATATATGAATGGCTGATAAAGGACTCGCCCGGCCGGTACATTCAGCTGCCCTCACAAAGGCAGATGTATCGTGCCCGGTAGTGAGACCCTAAACGCATAGACAAACCCTCCCCCACTTGAAGGGGGAGTTACACAACAAGCCTTTAGCCAACCCTCATACCCACTCTAGCTTCCGACAGGATTTTTAGAGAAGTATAAAACTGATTATAGTCGACGACATGCAAAGAATAAAAAGTGGTCCCAATGCGGGTTCGAGATATGGAAGAAACCTGAGATCCAAGCAACTCTCAACACCTGAGAGAGTTAAGGCAAGCAAAAGCTCTGATACAACCTTAGGAGATCTCTAGTTTAGAATTGGAGCAAGAGTATGGAAATCTTAACTAAATAAAATCACCTTGCCATTACATGCCTCAACTCTATCTAACTTGAGGACAAGCTAGACTCTAAGTTAGGGGGGTGATAACCTCCAATTTGGTGATGTTATCTTGATAATTTTCCTCAGTTTTCCATACTCTTTCTCAGATAAATTAGATAGAATCCTTCATTTTCCTCCTTTATTGCAAATATACCATTAGATTAACTTTTCTCCTTTTTATTCTTACAGAAAAATACAAAAAAAATCACAAAAGTTCCAAACGGTCCCGAGACCGCATGAAGTCACACTATCCCAAGACGGTTTGGAGACTACCCGATCCCGAGACCGCATTAAGTCACACGGTCCCAAGACCGCATGGAGTCACACGGTCCCAAGACCGCATGAAGTCACACGGTCCCAAGACTGCATGGAGTCACACGGTCCCGAGACCGCATGAAGTCACACAGTCCCAAGACCGCATGAAATCACACGGTCCCAAGACCGCATGGAACCAAATGGTCCCGAGACCGTACAAAGCCAAACGGTTCCAAGACTGCATGGAGTTACAAGGTCCCAAGACCGCATAAAAACCAACCGGTCCCGAGACCGCATAAAACCAAACAGTCCTGAGATCGCATGGAGTTACATGGTCCCGAGACCGCACGAAGTCACACGGTCCCCAAACCGAATAAAGGCAAATAGTTTCGAAACCGCAAGAGTCCAAACGGTTTTGAAACTGCGAGAGCCCAAACGGTCTCAGAACCCAAACGGTTTTCACGACCGTTTGATCTCAAAACTGCCCAAACCGTTTGGACTTCACTCAAAGCCTATAAATAAGACCCAAAGGGTCCTCACAAGGTATCAAGTTTCAGACGTCCAAAGGTTGCCTCTGCTGCTCCAGAGCTATTCCATCCTTCATCCACCGCCCCGAGGCTACCAGTCTGAGATCCACACTCCATCCAGAAGATGCTTTCTCTCTCATCACCAAAGAAGGTGGGAAGAGGAAGATCCATCATCGAGCAACTTACGAAGTGTGAAGATCGTCACTCTCTCTCTCCAAGGGGTTGACCTTCCTCCCTCCTTTGTGGAGATGACGTTCTCTCTCTCTCTTCTCGCCTCCTTCTTTGTCCTTGCCATGAGCGAGTAGTCGTATACACTAGGGTGCAGGGAGTAGCCCCGCTGCCCATGTTTTCATTTCATGCAATGTAATCCATAGTTTGCAATAGAGATATACTTTCTTTTCAGTTCAACATCAATCGTTTAATGAATGCTTGTTGCTTGATCACCAACTTGTGTTACCTTTTATCTTTTAGTATGAATTGTCTACGTTTGTACTATTAGATTCGAATCTCAATTGAATGTTGGTTCTTGATGCATGTATCCACCATGCATCTATTTCGGTATCTAGGAGTGTTTTTCAAGAAGTGGAGTAAACTCACTTCCATTGTTGTACTTTCATACTATGAAATGGAATCAGTTGACGTATGAAAGTACAACCTTGATAAGTCGAGGAACACACTTTGCGAAGGGAATGATGTAAAGTACGTGACCATTCGTTCGGGGATGGCTGGCATTGCAACATTCCCACACTTCTCATAGTTAGTCATCTGAAAGGAAACTAAATCTACAAAGATACTAACTGTTTAGACTCTAATTACAGGTTATGTTTTTATGTTGTGTGTTTTTATCCATGCGTAGTGGTGGTGAAAGCCGATCACATCCTAGTGGTTTCTTAACTTTGTTTACAACCTTAAATTTACTTTCTTACTTTTGTTTTACTTGCACTTAGTTTAAAACAACCAAACCAACTCTTTGATCTAGATACCAACTGTTAAGGAGTTAAGTGAAATTCTAACATTTTCCATCTTGTTGTTCCCAACAAGACCGTTGTCCTGTGGATTCGACCCTTAACTATACTATGATAAGACTTCCATGTATCCTAGCATACGTGGGTGGAGTTCTCAATCTAGTATAAGCAAGGCTAAACCTAAAGACTTACTATCTTTAGGATTTTTAGTGGTGCACGCAATTCCACGTGAGTGGAAGCTCCATCATCCCTTGGATCCATCATGTGATGATTGTAATAGGAATCAATTGTATATGATTTGATTATAAATGTAAGGTAACTCCACTTGTTACGCTTGTCCAGTTATGAGATAATGAATAAATTTAATAACATTTTCATAATGTTTTAACTCAATGACATATGGTTTGGTTTGGGGACATTAACATGAGGTTATATGTATATATAGAGTATTCATTTTATATGTATATGTAGAGTATTCATTTTTATTAAGTCCCTAGTTAGTTATATTTTTGATATTATAGTACAATGATAATACATAAAACTAGCATCTATGTTGAATGATGTATGTATCTCTTTAGTCATGATTGTGGATATCAACTCAGATGCATGGGTACTTGTTAGAGAATATGGATTACTAGACATACAATTGTGAGAATGACATATCGAAGCCATGTTATGGTAGTGAGATCATATCCCAATGTGATAGTGGCGACAGTGATCCTTATACCTAAATTCACTACAATGGTCACATGTTGTCCCATGTAAATTAACACTAGCCAATGTTACTTTGAATAAGGGCTTCAATACATGTAGTGATTGAGTGCACAGTGACACTTGAGGATTATTATGAGTGATGTAGATAGAATTTATCCTCCATGGGAGTGATATCCAATCCACTTGATAAAAGAGACTATGAAATGCATGGCCATGCTCATGTGATTAAATAGATTATATCAATCTCACACAAGCCAATAGTCTACTCTAGTTCAAGATACATAAATGTAGAGTATAACTACATGCCTCATTTTCAATTTAGATATATGTAACAACGGGATTATATGATCACGCTGAGATAGGTCACTTTATATGTTGGATTTGCACTCTAAGTTATTTATATTACTTGGGTAACAAGGATGTGTTGATAGATACCAATCTTTTTTTGTGAGGTTTTGAACATTGATCCCAATGTAATAATAAAACTACGAGGTCATACACATAAGGATCTTACAAGAATTTAATTTTGCAAGAACACATTATTAGAATGGTTTTAAATTATATACATGTGAATTTCTATCAAATCGTACGACAAGGCAAGCAACTCGACTGAATGGATGGTTTTGATCAGTTGGTTTGTTGAACGGCAATCGACAGACTGGTCACCAATTAAGAAAGTAATCAATTGACCAAGTGGATAGTCTATTCAGGTGACTGGGTGAAATCAAGGTTGAATAAGAATTGGAAAGACTCAATTTATCTAGAATCAAATTGAGAGATTCAAATTGGAACATGAATTCTTCACTACAAAAATTGCACAATTATATAATTAGGTCATCTAATTGGTTTAGAGAGTTGTTTGATTCATTAACAAACTAGCCTACTTGATTGTGATGGGTGATTAGGGAAGCATTCAATTTTGGGAATGCCAACCCCATGAGTCTCCTATATATAGGGAATTATGTTCATAGCGTAAGCTGCACTTAGAGAAATAGTAGAAACAAGTTGCCTAAGAGATTTCTTTCATGGAGGGAGAGAAAATCATCCCTACGAGCACAACATGGGATAGGAGGAGAGTATTAGTTTGGAAACTCTAGCACATCCAACAAATCTTATTTCTCTTCCTCTTGGAAACTAATATGGTGTTGTGAGTGTTCCTTTATATGCAACAGACAATGTAGAGGCTCGAGGCTCTTGGGCGGAGGCTTGAGAACTAGCAAATTCTCTAGGGAGACTACAAGGTGTTGTTATGACAACAAGGCAGCAACAACAACAACTTTGGATCCAGATCTGAAAGTGCAAGTTCTACACTGGCATAAGATGTGACTAGTTGTGGGACAAGTATTGTGCACTAGGTATATTTGATATCCCTACCAACTTTAATGTCTATGAAGGGTCTGTCAGTTAAGTTCTTTGTTTAAAAAATAATTGTATTTCCATTGTGCCCCTTCCTTCACAACCTTGCGATAATTAATTAGAATGCCACATAGTTACTTTTACGGTATCATTGTTACACTCATTAAATATCAAACATTGTAACCAATGTTTTTACTTAAATTATATCTAGTACATTAATGAGGTGTAACTATTACTCTACAAATTTAACCAACTCATTTCTTTTGTAACACACTCAGGTTAATGTAAGTATTGCATCATATAGTACTTAAATGAATTAAATCTTAAGTTTATTAGTAAATCATGTTCAAACATGTAGTATTACCTTCTATTGTGTCTCCATATTCTCTATCCTCAATTACAAACTCTTCTTCTTCTTTGATTCTTGGATTTTCTATACATAGACCAAAGGCATTATATCATCATCATCCATTCTTCTTCCATCCTTGGTTCACTTTCTTCAACAATAGGATCTTATCCATTATCATCATCCTAGTCTTTCTTTTTCAATTTGTGATTTGTGTTCATCTTCCTCTAATTTTCTTGCAACTTCTTTCTTTCCATTTTCTATTGTGTACTTCTTTCTATGCTTACTTCCACACTTATCTCCTTTACTCAGTTTCTACAACTTTCAAACATACTATTCAAGGTCATTGTCATGGTATATATTCCAAAAGTGGACATCTTGGTCTTGTTATGATCTTTCTACCTTTATTTCCTTTACTCAATTCCCCAATTTTTTTACCATCTTGTACATGTTCTTCATGACTACTATCATTTCATTGAGTTTATTCCTCATATATCCTTACATCTTTTACATGTTCTTCACATTAGAATCATCATAATATGGTGATGTATTGTGATCATATTTTTTTAGTTTCCCCAATCCATATTCCTAGATCTTATTCTTAAATGCAGATTTTTGAGTTTTGATCTTGTTATCATTTTATATCCAGTGGTATAGAAGGTCTCGGTCTATTTTGTAGAGTAGCAGGTGGTGTCAATGGTCAAAAAATCAACCTAGTGCCACATGTTGACTCTCAATGAAACAGGTGGTGTTGATGGAGGCATCACTGACTCTTGATGCAGTAACCTCATTGGTGGAAACATCACTTATAGTAGTAATTGTGGATGAAGGCTCTATCAGCTAGGGTTGATTTCCCATCTTTGTCCTAGGTTGATCAAAGCACCGTCTTCAAGCAAGGTCAAGGAGGATTGAGCATTGAAACCTCAATCTTGTAACCTTGGAGGTTATAATGGATGCTCAGCAAAGCTAGAAGTAAAAAATGGAGAAGGTCACTCATGATTCATGTGGACAAAATTTTAGGTGAGTTTGTGATAAAGAAGGTCAAATTCTTCATGTGCTCTTCATTTTGTTTTGAATTTTAGACACGCAATTGGAGTTAAACAAGTCAGCAGTGTTTATTATATGTGCAAATTTAGTAATCTGTGAGATTTAGTAGAGGATACAAATCACTTGACAGGGATCCTATATATAGTAATCATGCAGGAAATTTATATATACATATATATAAACATATAAATGCATATATATGTCTGTAAGCATATATATATGGGACTTTTGGCTATCTGCAATGATGACTAGGATTTAATTACACGTGCATCCATGGAAGTAACTATTTGGACACAAAATAACCAATTGACTAAAAAGTGAAAATGGATAGAATTCATAGTAAAAGTTCTCCTAGTTAGTAGAAATCAAATGTAACTATATATTTGTAGTGGTTGTAACTACTATGCATGTAATATAACTAGTTGGAAGGTAATGTATCCATGTAAATGTTTATTGTAAAAAATTTAAAGAAAAGTAACTTTTTTAGAGCAGGTACCTACCGGCGTGGGTATTAAAAACAGCCCCCCACCCCCAGCCCCCGACACACACACACACACATATAGAGGTTAGGAATTTTGTATTGGCATGTACATACAACTTATGTGTACCAGCCATGAAAATGACATATGTGGAATACATTAATTCAATCCAACCATATGAATTCTATCAAAATTCAATACATAAGATGTGTCCAAACAATAATCACCATCTTCATGTATATCATGAGATATAACACTATATCTTTCGATGATTTTTGTAATTTCTGCAACTTACCATTGATTAGAAAATATGTATTTTCTTTCATTTTATGATCTATGAATGTCAATTTGAAGTTATTTTTGATACACATGTTATATAAGGGGTATACATCACATCTAAATTTTGGATTGCTTTTTGTAATTTTGTAATCGTCATAAATAAAGATGGCTACATGTAAACTACATGTACTCAGGTATGTGTGTGTGTGAGAGTGTGTGTGTGTGTGTGTACACACACACACATACATACGTACATACAGAAATGGGTTCACTAGATATAATAAACATCACAGAGCTAATATACAAGAATGTGAGGTCAAGGATAAAGGAATGGGAAGATCCTATGAACAAGAAAACAATGCTTACAATAAATATGAAAAGACTAGAAGCAACTTTGGAAAAGAATTCCATTTTCATGTGTGTGTATTACATAGAATTTACTTCTATTACAAAATGCACGTGTTAGTTACAAAATACACAATCTTGTTACAGTATACACGTAATTATAACTAATGTTACTTATAAATGCTCAAGGATTTAAAAGGATGATGATAGAGAACATTGATGATCGAAAAATGATCAATGATTTAAAAGACGTGATACTCTATATCTTATGGGAAAAATAAGTACCTACATCAAAATTCCAATAGCAAACAATAAGGGATGAGTGTTTAGTAAAAGGAAAAAGATAACATATTGAAGAAGCATCTAAGATGGGAAATGATTACTTGGCGGAGAGAATAAATCTCTAGAGCATGAGCTACAAAATAATAAATGTGCATAATGAAAGCTTTCAAAAAAATATAGAGGTAATGGAGTAAAAACAACAAGCCTAAATATAAGTTTCATGAAATAGAAGAAGGGAATGTAAATTACAAAAGACAAATCGATGAGGGTTTTATAACATGGTAAGTAATGTTAAAAATCAATATCATAAAAAAACATCAAGCATGCCTTTTAGATTAAAAAAACATGTAAACGGGGAAAGGATAAACTCAAACAGATAGTTGTGGAAAGGAATGTAGTAACAGAATGGCATTTCAAAGTCAGATATCAATGGATGAATCATAATTGTTCTCCCACTTTAATTCAAATCACTAGAAGATGCATAATCAGCAATAAAGTGGCCAATGTAAATATGAAAGAGATGTAGAATGATGACAAGAATGAAAGACTTGATGATCAATTGAATGAGGGAATGAAAGAGAAAATCTTTTGGATATAAAAGAATCAAGGGGAAAGATTAAAAACAAATTTGAAGAGAAACTAAAAGAACTAGATAATTCACAAAAATGTGACATGCAATTTGAAACATGGAAGATTCAGTAGTAGAGAAACCAACTACATCACAAAAGATAAAATGAAGGTACTTGCTAATAAAAAAAAAAAAAGATAAAATCTAAAACTTGGAAGCTTTGAAGAAAATATAAAAATCAAAAGAGACCTAGTGGCAAGTACATATTGATATTTTGTAATGTTTGTTTGATTTACAGTTGTTTGGAATACTTGTATGGTTATCTGGTTATAGTGGTGAATATATCGTGAAGTACATATCAAAAATCCTTGTAAATATAACATGTATTTCACCTAATATATTTAGGATACAAATACAATCTAATTGGATATGAACATTTTAAGGGAGGCTAGTCGAAAGAAGAAGTAAAGTAATTCAATGAGAACATTAATGAAGTGTAAGAAACACAAAAGTATAATTACATGGTTGATGCACATCGTTGTAACACACAACAATCACTAGGAAAAAATTCCTAGAGGTTAACCTTCTTGCAGGTGGTAAACTTGATGCAAGCACCAAACCAACAAAGTACAGAAAGGTATCAACTCATAGAGAGACGACGATGAAGATGGTTGAGTTTCAAATCTGATTGCGAGAACAAGAATTTGAAATCCGTTTAAACTAAAACAAAAAAATAAAGATGTTGAATTAAAGATCAACTAATCAAAAGAAATAAATACCAAAATAAGGGATTTCACCACCCTAGAAGATTGAAACAAGATCAAAGAAATTACACGATAAGAAAGATAAAGGAAGGTATGTGAAATATTTGCAAATGATTCACAAAAAATTAACTCCCCATGAACCCATTGGTCCTGGCGTTCACAGATCCTAGTTCAATCATCCTAATGGGGAGTTTTTTGAGGTCTCATCCAAATTCCCATGAAGTCTATTTGCTTGTTTTAAATCTTGGATTCTACGATCAAATCTATCAAGATTAACAAGCGATGAAAATGAGAGATCACTTTGTTAAAATTGTCGATATCCAAACCAAAAACCATTGATCTAAAAAGTAGTGTAATACTTTGATCCCATCATCACATGTTTAAGGGGTTGCTCCCCTCAGCTCGATAAGTAAACGACTCACTATCCATAAGAGAGGAAGCAAAAGGAAGAAGGAAAGAAGTCATAGTCCATAGGAAGAAGAATCTCCAAGGAGATCTAAGTAGTGCCAGTTAAATGGCTTGATCCCTTAATCCTCCGTTCTAAGGGAAAAGAACGAGAAGTAAAGAATGAGAATAACCAAGATCTAGAAATGAAGAACTGAATTTGTATTGCAAAAATAAAAGATTGCAACTATGAAAGAAATTGTGAGTACAAAATTGAGGACCACAAACTAAGACTCCATTACAAGTAAGACTCGATTTACAACTAAGACTTGATGATTTTTCTTGTGGGGTCCCCCCTTCTTTTATAGGGAAAGGAGGGGTAGAAATCCTGAAAGGGAAGGAGAAAGAATGAAAGAGGTGGCTGCTATTTGTCTTGATCAAGAAAAATCTCTTCCTCAATAAGCAATAAAGAAAATCATTGATTGTCTTCTTTTGACCCTTCAAATTCTAACCCTCTCTATAAATTCTTGTTCCCAACTTTTTGTGTGAATTTCAGCTGGTAACAAGTTTTAAAGTGTGCTCAAAAATTTATTTCTTCTGTAGGCCTTTGCATTTCCTTTCCGACGTATATTTAAACATTAAATTCCACCTTCCGATGTGAGAGTTATGCCTATTCTGGTGCAAAGTATATATTTAAATCAGGCACTGCGGGAAACGAACAGACACATTTACTGGTTGGTTAAATAGTCAAATAACTATCAAAATCATTGAAAAATATATTTTTCTTATAAAAACTGAAATTAACTTTTCAAAACATATCTAAACTCCAAATTTGGAATTTGTATGTGGTATTTGTGACTATTTAGGTGTTGTTTATACATGAATTTTAGGAACTGTGGGAATTATGCAAAAACATCTTCCAAGAAAAAATAATGATTGGAGTGATTAGACTATTTTCCTACAAAAATCCAAAAAAAATAGTTAAAACTCTAAATAAAGAGAGAAAATCTAAAACAATACAATTAATTACAAAACTAAAAAAATAAATAACAAAACAATCCTAAAAATATGTCTAAAAGATTAAATTAAAAAGGATAAATACACATTTATCAAAATACCCCAGACTTCAATCTTTGTTTGTCCTCAAACAAATAAAATCACAAATAATTTTAATTTATACTAACAACATGTCTATCCTTACCCTTGTAACATCACTGTATTCCTTACCTCCAAATTTGGCCAAGCAACCCAATTTCTCCTAAAACTACAAAATACAAAATTATGTATTCCCTATCAAAAACAAATATCATATCTTGTTTCTAAATTAAGACTTTTTAGAAAAATATGCTTCATCTTACTTTTGCTTTGTCACTCTTAATTTTATTTTTTTTATTTTTTATGTGAGTTGTTTCACAATAACATGATGAAATTGTGGGGTGTGAAAACAAAGAAGGAAGCGATAAAAAATTGATCCCAAGTTGAATTGTGGAGTTGTGGCTACACTGTCATAATTTTTTCATGTGTACTTTTGGCATCTTTTGATGGTACACCCCTTTTTGGGGTATGAAATTTTTGACATGGGAAGCATGCTACCCCGAACTTGATTTCTATTTGGTGGTGATTCTTTGCTTCTCTTTTTTAGAAAGAAAATAAGGGTGAAACAAAAGCTATCGTTGTGCTTATAACTTCACAAAGTTATTTTCTCTTTTTTTTTCTTTTTTGAAAGTGTCATTACATCAGAAAGAATATTCATGTCAATCACATTATACAAGATTTATATCAAGTTAATCCATAGTTAAAAAATAGAAAAAATTTGTGTTTGGTTCTGATTGATTCCATACTGCTTGCCAACGTTTCCAAGGAGTGATGCTAATTTGGGGTCCTAGTTGACACGGTGGTTTCAAACATGGCAATGTGTAACAATTTTTTCAAAAGATTTACTAAATTCAAAGGGGTACAATGATAAACAACTATTCATATTGGCTGACTAGATGAAGGCCATTTTGAAACAAAAGAAATAAAAACATGGTCGACTAGATAATGGCCATGAACAAAGCAACTATATGCAAAATAAATAAAAAAGCAGAAATAATGCAAGAATAAAAAAGATAAGGGGGTACAATAGAAACATACCACCCACCTCTAGCCTAGGGTTAGATTTTTGCTCGTCCCGAGCAAAACCAAAACCTGAGATGGAGGGAAGAGAAGAGTGAGGATTTCCAAGTGGCCCTGGTAGCTCGAAGAATGTCCAACTAAAGGGGATGTGTATGAGGGCTGGGACCTTCATCGAAGGAGCTTCATAGTTTACCATATGATAGGGTAGTTGTGGAATTTCAGTGGGGTGTGCATGTTTCCTTTCACCTCGCATTTCCTCTAATTAGATCCACAGATCTTCCTTCGATAGCAAGGGAATTGTTGAAGATGGATGTGGATTGGGGGAAGTTGGTGGGTACTCAGCATGTAATGTCGGTAGAGAAGGATGAACAGAGTCAGGTGGAAGATCTAGTTCAGATTTTCCACCACCATGATGGCCTGCGTATGGGAGAATTGATGCTAATACAAAATATTTCAAATCATTTACAAAACTGTTTTGTTTCTCCTTAAAAATAATGCCATCAACATTGGGTTTGGTAAGTTTTATTGTTGATATAACAAATGTCTCTCATTCTTTTTTACAAGGGTTCCCCAAGGATTCAGGAGGGATGATGATGTCTTCCTTGCAAACAACAGAAGGGGTGTATGGGCTTCTTCCAACCGTGGTATCTCCCCTTCTAGATCATCCATGTGTGGGATGGAAATAGGTTGTGATAGCTTGGAAAGAATCATAAAGGGGATTAGATGCTCATTATCAAAAGTAGACTCAAAAGAAGGGTATCAGTTTATGGCATCATTCAGATTTATGTTAAGGATGGGAGGGCTTGTTGGATCTTCAGAATGATTCTCCTGGTTTGACATTTCATATTCAAGTAATAGAGTCTCTAAAGGAAAGATAGGGATACTAACATCCTCATCGCACACAAAATATGGCTCCATGGTTTGGGCTATTTCTTCACGATCTGATACATATGACACAAAAATATGATCATTGTCGTCATTTTCGGGGAGAACCATCTTGGGTTACTCAAGATCTATAGGGGGGGTCTGTGATTGAGCCTCTAGTAAGATAGCTAACATGGCTTGACTAGATTCAAGTTTTGCTTGTCCTTTTGCTGTCATTTTCTCTATGGACTTAAGTCTCTCTTTTAGTTGGGGAATAAATTGGGTTTCATAACTGGGTATATACCCCCACCAAAATTTGATCATCCTCGCAATAACCCCCATAATGATCTTTGTCCTGATACTCGACATGTAGCTTGTGGTATTACTCCTCATAATAATCTTTAAAAGATGGTGGATTGTAATTTCCATTACATCCATCATGGTGGGAAGATTCAATATTAAAAGATGTCATTGAATCATGGGGGAACTTATTTGGAACATTTGGGTTTTGGGATTGGGCTTTCAACAAAGTGGATAACAAGGTTTGGCTAGTTATCATTTTTGATGCCATCTTCTCTAGGGACCTAAGTTTCTCTTTTTTGCTGAGGATTATATTGGTATCATACATAGGTCCATTTCTCCCAAATTTCTATTGGTCATACCCTCCAAAATTATGTTGGTCATACCCCCCCTCAGAATATGGATAGTAAGGTTCCCCATAATGTTTCTCAAAAGAATATGGATTCACATTGTACCCACCAGGATGAAAGGGCTCATAAAGAAGGGTGCTATGGGATAAAGTCAGACAAGAAAGAGATGCATGGTGGTAAAGACCATAATAATAACATTATGGAGGATATTAGGATGCCCACTCCATTAGAAAAGTTCTTGAAAGATATGTCAATCAACGCATGAGAGAAGAGAGATTACAAGATAATGGTTTAGTCAAAATTACAAAGAGAACTAAAAATTATACAGCTAAAAAATTATGGAATAACCTAAAATTACAAAAAAAATAACTAAAAAGCAGTATTGTTGGAATGGAAACTCTGTAGAAAGAGGAGATACACTTCCAAAATTGTGCTCAGAAAGAAAAAAAGAAATTACAAAAATCTAAGAAGGAAATTATAGAACAAGGTGAAAAATTAGTGAACATGCTAAAAAATTATGAAACAAAAATAAATTATGGAACCAGATTAAAAACTACAAAAAGAATAAACTAGAAAGCAGTATTGTCGGAATCAAAACTCCACAGAAGGAGGAGATACACTACTAGAATGTTACTCGGTAGGATAAAAACATCATTGTAACACACAACAATAACTAGGAAAAAATTTCTAGAGGTTAACCTTCTAGCAGGTCGTCAACTTGATGCAAGCACCAAACCAATAAAGTACAGAAAGGTATTGATCCACAGAGACGGTGATGATGATGATTGAGTTTCAAATCTAATTGTGAGAACAAGAATGTAAAATTTGTTTTGAGAGTTTGTTTAAACTAAAACAAAAAATATAAAGATGTTGAATTAAAGATCAACTAATCAAAAGAAAGAAATACCAAATCTAGGGATTTCACCACCCAAGCCGATGTAAAATGAGACCAAAAAAATTACAGGATAAGAAAGATAAAGGAAGGTATGTGAAACATTTGAAAATGATTCACATAAGATGAACTCCTCGTGAACTCATTGGCTCTGGCATTCATGGATCCTAGTTCAATCATCCTAATGGGGACTTTTTTGATGTCTCATCCAAATTCCCATGAAATTGATTTGGTTGTTCTAAATCTTAGGTTCTATAGACGCATCCACCAAGATTAACAAGCGATGAAAATGAGAAATCACTCCGTTAAAATCATCGATATTCAAACCAAAACCTTTTTTATCTAAAAAGTAGTGTAATACTTCAATCCAATCATCACATGCCTAAAGGGTTGCTCCCCTCACCTCGGTAAGAAAATTATTCACTAGCCATTAGAGGGGAAGCAAAAGGAAGAAGGAAAGAAGTCATAGACCATAGGAAGAAGAATCTCTAAGGAGATCTAAGTGGTGTCAGTTAAATGGCTTAATCACTTAATCCTCCGTTCCAAGGGAAAAGAATGAGAAGTAAAGAATGAGAATAACCAAGATCCAGAGATGAAGAGAATTTGTATTGAAAAAAATGAAAGATTACAACTATGAAAGAAATTGTGAATACAAAATTGAGGACTACAAATAAGACTCCATTACAAGTAAGACTCGATTTACAACTAAGACTCAATTTACAACTAAGACTCAATAATTTTTCTTGTGGGGTCCCCCCTCATTTATAGGAGGAGGGGTAGAAAACCTAAAAGGACAGGAGAAGGAATGGAAGAGGCTGATGTTGTTTGTCTTGATCAAGAAAAATCTTTTCCTCGATAGGCAATAAAGAAAATCATTGATTGTCTCCTTTTGACCCTTCAAATTCTGACTCTCTCTCTGTAGATTCTCATTCCCAAAGTTTTGTGTTAATTTCGACTGGTAACAAGATTTAAAGTACACCCAAAAATATATTTTTATTGTATACCTTTGAATTTCCTTTCCAATGTATATTTAAACATTAAATTCCATATTCCGATGTGAGAGTTGTGCCTATTTGGGTGCAAGGTATATATTTAAATCAGCACTGTGGAAAAATGAACAGGCATGTTCACTATTTGGTTGAATGGTCAAAAGACTATTAAAATCATCAGAAAATATATTTTTCTTGTAGAGATTGAAATTGTATTTTCAAATCATATCTAAACTCCAAATTTAGAATTTGTATGTTGGAGTTATGACTATTTTGATACTGTCTATACATGAATTTCACGAACTGCGAGAATTGTGCAAAACATCTTCCAAGAGAAATTAATGATTGGAGTGATTAAATTATTTTCCTACAAAAATCCAATAAAGTATAATTAAAACTCCAAATAAATAG
Source organism: Alisma plantago-aquatica (assembly GCA_963693085.1). Taxonomy (NCBI): domain Eukaryota; kingdom Viridiplantae; phylum Streptophyta; class Magnoliopsida; order Alismatales; family Alismataceae; genus Alisma; species Alisma plantago-aquatica. The sequence goes on along the minus strand of OY856412.1, from coordinate 72,703,455 downwards.
CGAAAATATAAAATAATACAATTAATTACAAAACTAATAAAATAAATAACAAAACAATCTTAAAAAGATATCTAAACGATTAAATTAATATGGATAAATACACATTTATCAATGATACATATCAAAAAATTCTCAAGGCTACTAATACTTTTTATAGTTCAAGAAGAGGATGGAAATTTGGAGATGGCACATGATGCACAAGAAAATACTTTGAAAAATGGCCATTAAGAATCATTGATTACAACTCCAATAATATGGATTTCCTCGTGTAGATATAATATTCCATGTGTACTTTGCACTAATGACATCAATGATATGAATAGGTAATTGATAGCTTTGTGGACATGTTGAAAGGAACTACAAGAAAGAAAATGAAGAAAAAAATCACATGGAATTTCTAAAAAAATTATGACTTGGTAATAAAAAGTAGAATGATGCTAATATAATTAGATATTAAACCTAAATAGTATATAACTTGTATGTATTGCAAAAAAAAATGAATGTAAAAAAAATAATCATGGGTATAAATTAATTGGCAAGTCTATTCAACATCAGACAAAGGGATTTCAATAGGATAGATTCAATATTTACGATTCTTAATAGTGACACACATTGGCACTTTCTAGAAGCATGTTCCAAAGATAGGAAATACATGGCATTAAACTATATGTCAAGAAACTCGATATTCAAGAGAGAGGTTCAGAGATGGATAAGTATCAAAACTTTTTTTAATAGAAAACACATGATGGTAAATTGAATACATTGTGACATATAATTGTTTAGTATTGCATATTGAATGTCTTGTTTGACAAATGGATCTAGATATCGCAGTGGGAAGTTTAATATGTTGATCATCCACAATAGGGATAAAAATAATGTGGATTGTAGTGTTTTTTGATGAATTAGCTAGAATGATTATTATATGGATAGAATATGAGTTTTACAAGTGAAAAGATTCCAGCCATATGAGCTTACATATTTCATAAGATGATGACATTTAGGAGAGTGCATAGCATTAAATAAAATAACGAATCAAAGGGGGGTGAAGATGAGAACGTCATAAAAGAGAAGACAACAAATGATGAATATGTTCCAAGCATTTGAATCTTATATATGGATGGAATATGACTCCATAGATTTTTTTTATTGGTCAGGTAACAAGAGATGTAATTCGACTTTGTTTAGACAAAATTCCAGTTGGTTGTAATTATAAAACATGGTACTTGATGGATTCGGTATTGTGTTTTGTGCTAAGTTGCTTGTAATGCTACCTCCTTTCAAAAATTAGAATAAATAATGCATATAAGTTAGTAAAGTTTTTGTCTATACAAGAACATTTTGTTGAACAAAAATATAGACAAGTTAATATAATTTGTTTGTGCATGATCATTCTACAAGGAGAGTTGGCATATTGTAATTAGAACACAAAACCCATAATTAGAAGGATAAATTGTAATGTCTCATAGGAAACTATATTGCACTTATTGAGGATAAAAACAAAGTAGAAAATATCTTTTAATGGAATATCATATTCTAATCCAAGAAATTGCAGAACACAAAGAGACCTTGTAAAAAGGTAAAAACAACATCATATTTATCTATTTTGTGTATGCACGACCATTCCGTAAGGAGAGTTGATATATTATTACTAGAAAAGAGAATATGTAATTAAAAGGATACAAATGTAACTATGGTGGACATTTTTTAATATAAAAGGATAAATAGTAATCTGCTGAGAAAAGCATTATTTCACATACTAATGATGAAAAACCAATAGAAGGCATCTTTTAATAGAATAATGGATTTCAAAATCTATGAAATTGTAGAGCATATAGAGATGCTATAATGATGGTGAAAATATGATCACGTTTACGTATTTCTTGTATGATTTCTATTACGTAAGGAGAGTTGATATATTAACTAGAAAAGAGAATCCATAATGAGAAGGCTAAAACTGTAACCGAGGTGGACATTTGGTAATACAAAATGCCATATTGTAATGTGTCAAAAAAATTGATTTGAACCTGTTGAATGTGAAAAGTAGAAAGCGTCTTCAAATGAAATAGCATATCTATGAAATTGTGGAACACAAAGATACCTACAAAAAGAAAGTTAAATATGCCATGTTTATGTATTTTGCGTATGAATATTCTATAGGAGAGTTGACATATTGTAACTAGAAAATAAATTCTGCGATGTGGAGGATTAAAGTGTAACCACAGTGGACATTTTGTAATACCAATGGAAAAGTTATAGTGTGTCAAGAAAAATAGTATCGCACCTGTTGAGAATGGCGTGCATTGCACATGAACACACAACTGAATTTTGATACAGAAACACATGACATTATGAATAAAATGTTAATAAATTAAATTGTAAATAATTGTTAAATACAATAGACACAATGCTTGATCATCGAAGAAAAAAGGTCTCACGAAAGAACAACCACGAGATCAAAAGACTCCATCAAAAACTTCATTTTTATTACATTAAATGTCAACAAGACTAACACCCAAAAACTAGATCACTCAACTGCCTAACTATAAGAAACAGACGGACAAGAATACAACATCAACACTTTTGTAGTGGCAACAATGCTCCAGAAACACTTCCGTAGCAAATAGCACTGCATGAAAACTTTGTCAACTTCAGCAACATCACAATTCCAACAACAACAACAATATAGTAACGAATCAAACAAATATTCATCATGACTAGCACCGCACAAACACATTGTCAACTCTCGTAGCATCACAAATTTAACAAAACCGCAAAGAGGTAAATGAATCACATGACACCCGAACACTTGAACAAAAAAGAACAAATGCATACGAATCAAAACAAGTATTATAAACATAAAACAAACTGTACACTAAAATAATACATACAACTAGAGAATTCTAAAAAATTCAAAGATTTTTCAAAAAAAAAAAAAGTTCTACTCATCCCTTGCAACACTACAAAATCAAAACAAGCAATAAACAATGACAGAATGCGTAAAAAATAGTCACGAGAAATGCTAATATACACATGCCACCTTTTTGTCGGTCAATTTTAACTATCATGATTAACGCCATACAGTGTAAAACTCTTACGTTGTGTTCCTCCAGATAAAGAAAGCTCAATTTCATATTTATATCGTATACCATTACCTCTGGGTCTTTCTCCTTTACCACTTCTTTTAGTTTTGCAATTACTAAGAACATGAAGCCTGATAGTAAATTAAGATGTTGTGCAAACTCATGCGAAGAAAAAGTTTGAATTGGGCACATACCAGTATTAGGATTATCTGAATCCAAAAGCTCCTTTGCGAAGCAAGAAGTTTTTCTTGTAAAATATCCAATATCAACATAAGGGACCTTTTGTTAATGAATAATAACAAATACTTCTCCCAAAACCAAAGGAGGGTCTTTATACACCTTTATCCATCTCAATGATATGTATGGATCCCGGAGACCATAAATATAATGACTCTTTATGAAGAAAAGAACATGCCTACATGGGATCTCTTTGAAATCCATCATGAAACAATCACTAGATACAATACCAGTGGATGAATCTTGTTTCAACACGGAAGTACAACTAAATCCACCAACATGATAAACCTCAAACACCCCATGATCAGAAATTCCCTTCACATTATACAAGAGACATTGTTTGATCTCAAAATGAAAGATCTTAAACATACACATTGTGTGGATACTCACATTTTCCACTCCAAAGGCTGCAATGAAACCAAGGGCATATTTTTGTACTCATCATCAAAAATCCATGTAACTTTTTTTTGCTAAACATTAGAAAACACAATTTCCAAAGTACAAATAAATTCAAAAAGAGTCTTTCTAATATTTACATGGTTTGCATAAATGAATTCAAACTCTCACTTCTTTGAGTGATTATTATCCCAGTAAAAACAAATCATGTAGAAAACAAGGAAGAGAAGAATTTATTTATTTTTTACTGGGGTGAGAAGTGAGTTAGATCGTGTACACTGTGACATATGGGGATGACTTTGAGTGATGTAGATGGAATTTGTCCCTCCTATCGGAGTACGATATCCTGGTACTCTTGATAAGAATGATTGAGAAGTGTATGGACATGCACATGTGAGTCAGTAAGTGATATTGAACTTACATATATCTCAGACAGTCTGCTCTAGTTCAAGAAATATAGATTGAATATTGAAAAAGATGACTACTCCATGCCTCGAGTTCAATTTGGATATCAGTGACAAAAGAACTATACAAACACTATAACACCAAACACAGATTGTAGGTTGAAGTTTTTCTCCAACTTTCCATTTACTTGGGAAGCAATGAAGTGTGACTAGGCACCGCTCTTTGCATGTGATGTTATAATTGGTTATGGACATTCACTGCCAATGCAATATGGGACCTATAGGGCCACACACATAGGAAATGAACTAGAAGTGGAGTTTTGATCATGAATGATACTTGAATTGATTAAGTGTTTAGGTACTCCATTCAAGCAACAAATCAACTCAGTAGACTCCCAATCAATCGGCCCATGTGATGAAACGACCGGTTGGAGTGTTAGGTTGATTGGATATTGCATTGACTGAGTTCTACATGAACCAAACAGTTCACCTAGTGAACCGATCAGTTAGGGGTCGTGAGATGACCAGCTCACTTTTCGAGATGCCGGTTTGTGGTGCAATTCGATTGCATCTAGGATTGGTGTTGATGTCATGTCATACATTAATTGCAACAGAATTTCCAATTTATATGTAATTGGGAAACATGTGAATTGACTAGTTCATTGTGCAAATTGATTGAATCGCATGCCAATTGACCGGTATGCCGCTTGCAGGTGGTGAATTTTTTAGATTCCGGACCGTTCCACTCCCACACATATTGAGAACCCTGACCCTAACCCCTCCTATAAATAGAGGGGTATTGGGGATTCTCAGACACATTAATTGACTCTGATGATTGTTTGTCTTTTGTTGTTGTGGTAACTGAGAGAACCCGAGCAAGTCCTACCCGATAAAGGGAGGGATAGAAAGGGAGAACAATTGTAGGAGAGAAAGTTGGTGACTAGTACGCCAAAGGGAGGGACAACTACTGTTATGACCCACTCCATGATTAACTAATAAATATCTTGAATTACGTGAAAACATCTCAATTAGTGTTGAGTATCAAATTAAATATCATGGATAATCAAAATAAGTTAATATGTGAATCAATAGTTGAGTTTGAATCACCTGAGGCGACTAATGATATCAATGTTGATTATTTAGTTAATTAAGTTGAGTTGAGTACTCACTGTTGCAATTAGTGATTTGACCAGTTGTGACAAGCTAGTTAACATAATTTTATGCCTTGGGAAGGTAGAGGATCTCGTACTTGAGAGTTTGCAAGAAAAATTACTCGAAACTGACTTTCGAGTCAAAAGATATGGTCATTTGAGTGTTTTTGGACCTAGTTGTAATTTTCGGTTTTTGCTGGGTAAATTACACTTCGGCCCCCTCCGCGAACCTGACCCTTATCTCTTCTTCCTCTTTCACCCGATACAACAGGGAGAGTCGGCGCACTGTAGCGCGTGACCTGCAGAGAAAGGGAGGCGATGGCTGGGCGATTCCCAGCCCTTAGCCCGATTTGGCTACGCCCACCTCTCCTCTACCTCCGCCTTCTTCTTTCTCTCTTCCTGCTCCACTCTTTCTCCTCTTTTGCTCCGCCCTAGTAGACACCGACCTACAGAAATAGGGGCTGACGGCCAGCTGCTGCGGCCGGCCAAGGAGCTGTTTGGGTGTGCAAATCCTTAGGAAAAAGGGGTGTTCGACTTCGGCCAAGAGTCCTAGATCAGAATCCACCGCCAATAGCCCTCAATTCAGCCCTAGCCGAGCTCCCCTTCAACTTGTTCATGGGAAACGGCTGTTTGCCTGCAGCAGGTCCGACCAAGAGCATCAAGGGCGCGAGCTAGCACACCAAAGTGATGCCGTCGAGCTTGTCTGGAGGTCCAGATCAGGGATCCGTAGCTCTAGCTGCGTCTAGAACCAAGTAGAGCCCCTCCTTCAACCTATACCATTGCAACATGTTCGTTTTAGTTTCCAGTCAGTGCGTCATTCGGCCGAGTTGCATATGATTCGGCCGAGTTTCTTTATTAAGATTAACGAACAGCGTTTTGGTCGGCCGAATTGGGTGTGATTCGGCCGAGTTTCCTTTATAGGTTATCGAGCCGTGTTTCGATCGGCCGAGATTGCAGACTGGTCGGCCGAGTTGTCAGCCGATCGGCCGAGATGCCTAGAGTGAATCGGCCGAGTTTCCGGCCAATCGGCCGAGTTTCCAGATTGGTCGGCCGAGTTACAGTACTGTGAGTAGTAGTTCATTCAGTAATCATTATTTAACTCAGTTTAAATGTTTAATTGCTTCTGTATCAGTTAGTATAACTTCTAAATAGTGTAGTACATACAATAGAGTATGTTAGTTTCATTGAAACTTGAAATACTTAATATGCTTAGTGAAAATGATGAAATTTCCTGTATTATAGTTGCAATGTATTTGCTGATTTAAAAATAGATGTTTAGCATCGAAAGTGGATAAATGATACTGAATCATGTTTAATGATGATAAAGGATATATATTTGCTTCATGTGTTATTCAGATTGTGCAATATGCATGAAATGTGATATTCCTGTTTTAATGTTTATTTGTTAATCAGTTAATAGACTTAGGTTCCCTAACACCGTAGAACCCCTCGTGAGGTCTGCACCTTGGGGTGAAATGACCTACCTAGCGTGTGTCTAGATGGTCGGTGACTCGTGTTCAACAATAATCCGTGCATGTGTCACGGTGGCACGAGGACAGAAAGGCAGTGTTCAACAATAATCCGTGTGTGTGTCACGGTGGCACTGGAATATATAGGGGTTATTCAACAATAATCCGTGCGTGTGTCACGGTGGTAACCCAGACTCTCCGCTTGTGTGCTCAGGTTAGAGGAGGAGTCTAGAGTACACTCTTTTGAGAGTGCAGTGAGGCCGTGTGAGCCTGAGAGTCCTGACGCAGACCAGGATAGCAGTCAGACTTAGCATTTCCCGGGTGTGTCGCTAAGTCTTGTACGGTGAGATAGTAGCATGAACTTGCTACGGATCTTTATATGCAGAGTACACTGCATATGATTAGGGCATAATAAAATAAATATGTAATCATATAGGATCACAGTAAATTAAAGTATTCGAACTTGTGTGCTATTTCTTTATATCTGATTATCTGTTCAAATTATGTGCTATTGCATGGAAATGTGTTTATATTCTGCAAATCTGTTATGTTACTAGAACTGCCTTGCTTAGTCCTGCATTTATGTTTAATTTCAATTTATAAACCTGATGAGTTGTTTAGTGATAGCTAAGTGAAATGTTATTCACTGAGCGAGTAGGCTCATACCTCTACTCAAAACATTTTTAGGTTATCATCAGCAGCAGGAAATCTGAAGGATCGTTTCATCCTAATGCCTAGTCTGTAGAAGGAATATGTAGTTAGTAGTTAGAGGTCTCTTAGTCCTTTCCCCTCGATCTTTGGGACAAGGCGTGAGTGAGAGAGTGAATGTGTATAAAGATGTAAATTATCTGTTATGCTTTATTTTATGTCGGACAAATGTAATATGATGTAGACTCTGTTTATTTTGCTAGTCAGTTTAATAAAGATGCTTCCGCAGTTTGTTCAGTTTCATTTTACAGCATAAATCAGATTACCCTATTAATGTCTTTAAAATGTTTTAAAAAGTGAAGAGTGGTTGGCTTATGAGTAAATCCCATCCTGTCGCGCCCTAATCTTGTGGTTTGTGGTTAATGTGAGATCGGGGCGTGACAATTTTGGTATCAGAGCTTTGGTTTGAGTACATAGTTACTCAAGGTCAGGGGACGATAAGAGACCAATAGGATTAAGGTTTAGGTGTCTTTCTTCTATTTGTAATTTTCTAACAGGAAGTGTTCTGTTATACTATTGCAGATAGCAGGAAGAGGATGTGGTCACGAGAATCAAGTAATGAGCTTAAGATGAGTCGTTAAGAATCATTAGGGTCAAAAGATAAGGTTATAAGTAAGGCGAATAATGAATGATGTGTTTTAGCTCTGGAAGGTCTGAGTGTTTAGATACCCTGGCCAGGTGTCTGAATACTTAGATTGACCAGTATCAAGCTACTCTGTCTGTTCTTCTCTGGATGCCCTGGCCAGGTATGCAGAGGAAGGATAGGCTAGAGGGAAACCCTAGAAATCTTAGGGTTATGAGATAAGAAATTAATATAGGAACAAGAGATTGCATATAGAATGCGATATAATTGTTACTTGATTTTGCTTATTTGATATAAAGATCACTAGAAATGCTCTTATATGCATGAAATTAAATTGTTCAGTTTGTAAAGCAAATATGATTCTTTTATATTGTTGTGTCGTGAAGTGAATTGTTTAGTGTTTGTTTTCTTTGTATTAATGTAGACCCGAAATTATGTTTAAATGAGTTTGCCCTAAGTGGATATTCTTTCCACATGTTTAAGATTAATAGGGGTTGATTAATCCGAGTAGCTCTTGGCTTCAGGACTACAAGTTCGGCCTGGTCCGGCTGGCAGGATGCGTTACTGGGATCTAATGACTCCTATTAACAAGTAAAATAAGAATAGAATCTGGGTGATTTAAACCCGTAACATAGTGAGAATGTATATACACTAGGATGTTTTAACTATGATAAGAAGTCTAAATGTTCTTTTGTCTTGAGAATTAGGGTTTGAGAAGCATAGACCCTAATCGGCCCAAATTAGGTTTTGATGATACGTAAACACAAAATTTGATAAGTAAAGTGTCTCAGTAAATGATTTTTGGTATTGTATGTGTAACTTTGATTTAGCTCAAATTTGAATATGATTTGGATATATAAAATGTAAACAACATTGGAAAGTATTAGAATTTTTTTTTGAGAATATTCTAACCTGTTTATCGGCCGAGTTTCAAACTCGACCGATCACATTTCCAGATTTATATAGCAGTGTGGTAATTGAATTTTATCTTTTTATTGGTCTATCCAATTGATCTCAAATTTTAACTGTGCTAGAAAAACACAATTTTAGACACTCTGTAAAATTGGCGTAATTTTTGGATGACTTTTGATCTCTACAGTGAGGGTGTCGGCCGAGTTTGCAACTCGGCCGAATCTGCTGTAAACTGCAATACAGCAGTGCACGGTTCGATTTTTAATTAATTATTGGTAATTAGAAATGATCTCAATTTTTTACTAGAGGTCTGAAACTTCATTAGGAATAACATATAAAATTTCCAGAATTTTTGGAGCTTCTGTTAGCTATTTAATAAACGAATTACAGAAACTATTGTGAAAACTGAATTTTCAGCCAATATAATTAAAGTTGAGTGTTGGGTTAATATGCTATTGACCCAAGCAGCTCAAATTGATCTATATGATCGACCACACACACACACAATAATGCTATGATACTGATATGGACCAAAACCCTAGAATGATTAAAGTTGTAGTAGTTTAAGGAATATTATTAGTGATGTAACCTTGTATACTAGTATCTTTGTAAAATAAGACCTTGAGATTTGTCCTATGAAAAGTAAACTGGCTTTGATAGTGATCTAGGGTTTTAAGGTAGATAATCTGAATGGTACATGAGCAACATGTAATGACTTAGAGAAAAGAGTAAGACATAAACTTGAAATGTAACAATAAGAAAGTAGCATAGAAAGCGGAGTATTACCCGATATATGATATGAAGATAGCTGATGTAGTTCATGTTTTTAAGACATGGCGTCACTATCTTTATGACGTGACAATAGATTACCACCCTGGTAAAGAGAATGTGGTGAATGATGCTTTCAGCAGAAAGTCAGGTTCAACAACTAATGCATTCTCTATGGCAGGTTTCAATAGAGACCTGTTAGTAGAAATGTGGGAGTTGAACCTAGACTTAGGGGTGACAGCACAGAGTGATTTGATTGTACAGATGTAAGTTAAGCTTACTTTTTATGATCAGATCAAGGAACTACAATAGGGTAATAGTGAGTTAAACCAGACCATGCATGACATGATAGGAGGAAAAGAGACCAGAATTTAAGTTTTAAATGATAAGGTGTTGTATTAGCATGACATGTTGTGTGTACCTCGAGATAGTGAATTGAAAGAAAAGATTCTTATAGAAGTGCAAGTATTGATGTATGCTATGCTTTCAGGAAACATTAAGATGTATATGAATCTCAAGTAGTTGAAACGGATGGTCAGATATGCAGAAGAATGTAGCTGAGTATGTGGTTAAAAGTAGTGTATACCAGTAGATTAAGGCTGAACCCTAGAAATCTATAGCTACCTTGTAATCTTTTTCTATGCCTGAATAGGAATGGGAATTTATCACAATGGATTTTGTGGTAAGATTACCCAGGACACCTAGAGGCTGTGATCTGATATGAATGATTGTGGATAGACTAATTTAGTCTGCTCGCTTTCTTCATATTAAGTCAACCTTTGACGTCTCGAAACCTGACCAAGATATACATGGATGAAATAGTTAGGTTTCCTGGTAATCCAGTTTCAATCATATCATATTGAGATTCTAAATTCACATTTAGGATTGTAGAAACAGATGCATCGTGCTTCGGGCACAAAGTTAAGATTCAATATAACCTTTTCAACTGCAGACGGATGGCCAGTCTGAGAGAACCATTCAGACTCTTGAGGACATGCTGAGAGCATGTGTTTTGCTTTTCCGTGGAAGTAAGAATGAATATTTAAGTCTTATAGAAGTTTTCCTTATGTGAATGTTGAGTTTAGAAATACACAAACGATAATGGTACAGTTTGGGTATAAACCCAGGCAAAACAAATTTAGTAAACCATTAGGTGCATGATTTTAAGATAGCAAGATAGCATTAAAATATGTAAATAAACCTAATTGCATGCTTCCTGTTATGTTAATGTGTATGACTTAAAATTTTCATGAATGGACACGTTTCTCTGAGATATTATTAGAATTCTCAAGTACTTTTAAATATTTGTGATATGATACATAAATAACTCTTAATTGAGTTATGTGATGCATAAACCAGGATTTGGGGTTAATATGCACGTACTTCGAGAAATTTCAGATAATTGAAAAATAGTACAGATGGTTTCTTATAGGTGAAGTAAATTATTCTTATTGGTGTAATAAGATGTTCAATTACATGAATTTAGTATGTATATGCCAAAATTGATTTGAGTTTGGAATATTTATGAATTTTTAATCTGCCTGCATGCATGATATAAAGATTACTCAGTAATTACAATGATTTGAAATATACTGTTCTGTCAGTTCTAGAATGATATCGTATTGTGATTTGAATTGTAATCAAACAAATGAGATAACGGAAACCCTAAGAGTAGGGTGTTGTCATGTGATTAGTGAATGAGATAACCCTAAGAGTAGGGTGTTGGCATGTGATGAATGAATAAGGCAAATGAAACCCTAAGGATAGGGTGTGCGATGAATCAAGTATTTTGATATCAATTTTCATTATGAGATGTGATGTTGTTTAACAGTTAAATTGCATGATTTTATTCTAGTACTAGATTGACATGCATTCTGTTTATTTAAGAATTTTAATTTGCCTGCATGCATAGTATGATAATTTCTCAGTAATTACCATAAATTGAGATACTGTTATAACAGTTCTGGAAAGATAATGTATTGTGGTTTGATCTGGAATCAGATCAGATGTGTCCTAGGTTAAGGGACCTATGCAGATGGTTGATCAGAAGATCAAGAAACTCACGAATTGTGAGGTACCATTAGTGATAGTTTTGTGGAGAAATCTTAACCTAGAGGAAGCCACGTGGGAACACGAGTCAGAAATGAGTGACAAGTTTCCTTTCTCTTTTAGGAATTTCGGGACGAAATTCTTTTAAGGGGAAAAGGTTGTTATGACCCACTCCATGATTAACTAATAAATATCTTGAATTACGTGAAAACATCTCAATTAGTGTTGAGTATCAAATTAAATATCATGGATAATCAAAATAAGTTAATATGTGAATCAATAGTTGAGTTTGAATCACCTGAGGCGACTAATGATATCAATGTTGATTATTTAGTTAATTAAGTTGAGTTGAGTACTCACTGTTGCAATTAGTGATTTGACCAGTTGTGACAAGCTAGTTAACATAATTTTATGCCTTGGGAAGGTAGAGGATCTCGTACTTGAGAGTTTGCAAGAAAAATTACTCGAAACTGACTTTCGAGTCAAAAGATATGGTCATTTGAGTGTTTTTGGACCTAGTTGTAATTTTTGGTTTTTGCTGGGTAAATTACACTTCGGCCCCTCCGCGAACCTGACCCTTATCTCTTCTTCCTCTTTCACCCGATACAACAGGGAGAGTCGGCGCACTGTAGCGCGCGACCTGTAGAGAAAGGGAGGCGATGACTGGGCGATTCCCAGCCCTTAGCCCGATTTGGCTACGCCCACCTCTCCTCTACCTCCGCCTTCTTCTTTCTCTCTTCCTGCTCCACTCTTTCTCCTCTTTTGCTCCGCCCTAGTAGACGCCGACCTACAGAAATAGGGGCTGACGGCCAGCTGCTGCGGCCGGCCAAGGAGTTGTTTGGGTGTGCAAATCCTTAGGAAAAAGGGGTGTTCGACTTCGGCCAAGAGTCCTAGATCAGAATCTGCCACCAATAGCCCTCAATTCAGCCCTAGCCGAGCTCCCCTTCAACCTGTTCATGGGAAACGGCTGTTTGCCTGCAGCAGGTCCGACCAAGAGCATCAAGGGCGCGAGCTAGCACACCAAAGTGATGCCGTCGAGCTTGTCTGGAGGTCCAGATCAAGGATCCGTAGCTCTAGCTGCGTCTAGAACCAAGTAGAGCCCCTCCTTCAACCTATACCATTGCAACAGGTTCGTTTTAGTTTCCAGTCAGTGCGTCGTTCGGCCAAGTTGCATATGATTCGGCCGAGTTTCTTTATTAAGATTAACGAACAGCGTTTTGGTCGGCCGAATTGGGTGTGATTTGGCCGAGTTTCCTTTATAGGTTATCGAGCCGTGTTTCGATCGGCCGAGATTGCAGACTGGTCGGCCGAGTTGTCAGCCGATCGGCCGAGATGCCTAGAGTGAATCGGCCGAGTTTCCGGCCAATCGGCCGAGTTCCCAGATTGGTCGGCCGAGTTACAGTACTGTGAGTAGTAGTTCATTCAGTAATCATTATTTAACTCAATTTAAATGTTTAATTGCTTCTGTATCAGTTAATATAACTTCTAAACAGTGTAGTACATACAATAGAGTATGTTAGTTTCATTGAAACTTGAAATACTTAATATGCTTAGTGAAAATGATGAAATTTCCTGTATTATAGTTGCAATGTATTTGCTGATTTAAAAATAGATGTTTAGCATCGAAAGTGGATAAATGATACTGAATCATGTTTAATGATGATAAAGGATATATATTTGCTTCATGTGTTATTCAGATTGTGCAATATGCATGAAATGTGATATTCTTGTTTTAATGTTTATTTGTTAATCAATTAATAGACTTAGGTGCCCTAACACCGTAGAACCCCTCATGAGGTCTGCACCTTGGGGTGAAACGACCTACCTAGCGTGTGTCTAGATGGTCGGTGACTCGTGTTCAACAATAATCTGTGTGTGTGTCACGGTGGCACGAGGACAGAAAGGCAGTGTTCAACAATAATCTGTGCGTGTGTCACGGTGGCACTGGAATATATAGGGGTTATTCAACAATAATCTGTGCATGTGTCACGGTGGTAACCCAGACTCTCCGCCTGTGTGCTCAGGTTAGAGGAGGAGTCTAGAGTACACTCTTTTGAGAGTGCAGTGAGGCCGTGTGAGCCTGAGAGTCCTGACGCAGACCAGGACAGCAGTCAGACTTAGCATTTCCCGGGTGTGTCGCTAAGTCTTGTACGGTGAGATAGTAGCATGAACTTGCTACGGATCTTTATATGCAGAGTACACTGCATATGATTAGGGCATAATAAAATAAATATGTAATCATATAGGATCACAGTAAATTAAAGTATTCGAACTTGTGTGCTATTTCTTTATATCTGATTATCTGTTCAATTTATGTGCTATTGTATGGAAATGTGTTTATATTCTGCAAATCTGTTATGTTACTAGAACTGCCTTGCTTAGTCCTGCATTTATCTTTAATTTCAATTTATAAACCTGATGAGTTGTTTAGTGATAGCTAAGTGAAATGCTATTCACTGAGCGAGTAGGCTCATACCTCTACTCAAAACATTTTCAGGTTATCATCAGCAGCAGGAAATCTGAAGGATCGTTTCATCCTAATGCCTAGTCTGTAGAAGGAATATGTAGTTAGTAGTTAGAGGTCTCTTAGTCCTTTCCCCTCGATCTTTGGGACAAGGCGTGAGTAAGAGAGTGAATGTGTATAAAGATGTAAATTATCTGTTATGCTTTATTTTATGTCGGACAAATGTAATATGTTGTAGACTCTGTTTATTTTGCTAGTCAGTTTAATAAAGATGCTTCCGCAGTTTGTTCAGTTTCATTTTACAGCATAAATCAGATTACCCTATTAATGTCTTTAAAATGTTTTAAAAAGTGAAGAGTGGTTGGCTTATGAGTAAATCCCATCCTGTCGCGCCCTAATCTTGTGGTTTGTGGTTAATGTGAGATCGGGGCGTGACAACTACTTACTGTCCATTCTAGTAGCACAACAAGAGTTTTAGGTGGTTTGTGTAGACTTTGATAGAGGCTTGGAGGTTGTTTCCTATCTCCAGGAGGACAATGCCAACTTGTTGTCTGTGGTGAGGACCAGGAGCTGCTGCAGACGTCATCCTATTACAACTAGAAGATAGTTGCATGACTACAACAACGAGGCTAGTGTCACTGGACTTGCTCTGGGACCATGTATATCCTTAAAACCATATTTACATTATATAGTTATTGACATGATTTGTTGGTTTAATGGGGAATATGGCAGTAAAATATTTGTTTCCTCCACCTATCTGATACCATATTTCCCTACAATGGCAACAGAGCCACATCCATCTAGTATATTTTGGGATAATCAATATGATCGGATTTTTTGTTTTATCATTTATTTATTGCATACGATGTGAATATAAATTTCAAATAAAATACCATGCATAATCTCAAAGAGAATATATATATATGATATATATACGCAATTTACATGTGTTGCTCTAAAAGTGAGTTTTGATGTGTAGCGTGGTCATGTCCAATAACCCTAATTATCTGTGCATGGTTGTGTGGTTGGTTATTCCTATTTTATCTCAGTTTGCATATCGAGCCTCTACCTTATCTTATAATTGTAAAAGTATTATTCTCTCACCTTTTGTAAGGACCCTGGCCTCCATTTTGGGCTTACCCTATTTTCTTTGCCTAAACCTTGTGTTTAGATGTTTCCTAATCACTTGAGTTGTGGTTAGGGTTTGTTTGTGCTTTGTTGAGAGGTTGTGATGCAACTTCCAAATTACCCAAGTTTTAGGGTTGGTGTGAAAGCTTGTCACCTTGAGAGATGTCTTTCTCTCTCCTTGCATCCTCTAAGGTTGAGAGGATGGGTCGGGCTCTTTTTCTTGAGTATCTTTGAGCTTTGTTGAGCCTTGTTGGGCCTTGTTGAGGCTTGGTATCGGGTTGGACCTTGGTATATCGGTCAGGAGTGCTTGCTTGTATCAGGAAAGATGTATATCAGCCATGGTGTGTCAGTTTGCCATGTTGGGCGACACACACCCTCTTGACCTAGCCTCGTTTGTGTCACCATTATTTGGACAAGTGGTCATTTCTTTGCTAGTGGGCGGAAAGTCATGGACAAGTGGTTTGGGGTGCTAGCATGTGGCATAACCCTTGGACAAGTGTACTATGGTCGGGTGCCACCTTGCCATGCTCTCCCTCTTCACTCCTTAGTATATAAGCAACCCTTCTTGCTTGCTAGGCCTCTTTGGTACCCTTAGTTGCTCCCTTTCCTTTGGTGGCCGAGCTAGGAGAAGAGAAGAGGAAGTGGTGGCTGATACAGCAAGAGTGGTGGCCGATACAGTTGGTGTCTTGGTTGATACCCTCTCCTTGGTGGAGCTTGGAGGGCAACATAGCCCTAGTCTTCTTCTTCCTCTAGTGGTGGCTGAAACCCTAGAGTGTACTTGCTCCTTTCCTTCCCTCGTGGTGGTCGAAGGTGGTGCCTTGGAGCTTGGAGTTTGGTGCTTGGAGCTTTGGAGCTAGAGGAGTGTGCTTGAGGCGGGTTACATAACTCCTAACCCTAGATATATTACCTTCTTTTATGTTGCTTGTTTATATGCTATATTGATCGGCCATGCTTATCTTGTTAGTAATATCTTTTCTCTAGTATGTGCCCTTGACGTTGTGGGATATGATGACATGGTTATGTTGTTTAGGTGTGTTCTTGGGGGAAAATCCCTTTCTCTCCCTTTGGTTTTGAGAGGTAAGTTTGAGCTCTAGTGGTGTAGGCAAAACCCCTCTCTTCCTTGGTCATTGAGAGGTGAGTATATACTCTAGTTACTTGTGTAATGCCCCTCACTTACCATGGAATTGAGAGGTGAGCCTTTGGTTGGTGTTGACCTAGTTGAGGTTGGAGGGTTGGCTGATATGGTGATGACCCACCTTGCTGCCCGATATGTGATGGAAGTTGTGCAAAACCCCTCTCACTTGGTTGTTGAGAGGTGATCCAACTCTCTTGACCTATTAGGGTTTCTTGGTGGCAGTCTTGAGGTTGAAGATGACAAACCCGATATGGTACCTTTCCTGATAGGTCATGTGGTTCTTGGCTGGCATGGTTACAAGGTTACCTAACCCGATGTGGAGTGAAGTGTGTTGGATGCTTGAGTTTCCCGATATCCCATTTCTAGGGTTGAGCTTGGGCGATATGATTGATGGATGTCTTGTTAACCTTCTGACCGACATGGATCCTTACCCTAGATGATGTTGGCCGATATGCTCTTGGGCGATATAGTGTTTGCCTGATATGTTCTCTTGAGTACCCTGGACGACATGGATAGGCCATGCCTTGGCGATGAGTGATGAGCAACAACCCTCCTTCCTTGAGTTGTGAAGTGAGCCCTAACTTTGGCTGATATAACCCTAGCTTGGACGTTAGAGTTGCCTTGGGTGATAGGGTAGCTTGCTGCCTCTTTGTTTTCTTTGGCCGATATGGGTATGATCTTGTGTTGGGCGTTATGCGTTTGGGATGGGCGTCAGGCATTGCTGTTGCCTTGCACGATACCTTTTGGGTAGTGTTGCCCAGGTGCCTAGAACCTTTGGGCATCATGGCATGTTGGTGCCTTGCACGACATCCTCTTGGATGGTGTTGCCCGACACCTTGTTGGATGATGTCTTGCCCGATATGGATGCTTATGTTGTGACGACCTTGTTGGATGATAGGGTTGTATCGCTTGACCATTTTGCCCCTTATAAGGTGATCCTCTTGGGTGTTATGGTGTGTTGCCCGACACGATGCTTCATGGGCGACATGGGGTCTTGGCCGACATGGTGTGTTGTCTGTTATCAGGATGTGTTGGTTGGACGTTATGATTCTACCCGGTATGACGTTGTGTTGCTTGGGCGTCACAAGTTGAGTGTTTCCCGTTACCAGTTGCTGGGTGTTTCCCGATATAGGTGTTGCCCGGGATGGGTGTTGGCCGGCACGGGTGCTAGCTGACACAGCTGGATATGTTGGTTGTAATCGATGTGCCTTTGGTGAGGGCTATCCCTTACCCGAGATGCTTTTAGTGAGGGTGTACCTTGTGTTCATTTGGTAACCCTAATGCTTGTTATGCTTTGATATAAGAATGCTATACTTTGATACACTCATCTATGTTGCATGGTTGACTCTCATAATAAAGTAAGGAGTTGTAAATGTTCCTTGTACAAGTATCATTGCTCCTTCGTGATTTCACTAACCATGCAGGTAACAGTTGTGCGATGAGGCCATGGTAATGGCATGATAGTAACATGATATGGAACATCAAGGGTTATGATGAGCCCAGTGATATATGATGGGTGTTACCCATGGAATGGAAATGTGTGCCTTGATGATGGGATTGACTCCATGTAATGTTGATCCTTGAGATGGATCTTGATGATTGGCAAGAGGCCAAGTGGTAACATGTAATGTTGGATCCTTGTGATGGATCGGGATGATTTTGATGGCTTTGAGAATAAGAGTGAAAATGTAACACATGATAATGAGATCTATGTTGTTTACTTGTGTTATAGTTTACATGTTATATAACTTGGTTGATCCCAACAATCCACTTAAAATATACTAATTAATTACAGAAGAACCTTTCATGTAGTTTGCCCTAGCCATAGATCCATCATCGTCACTAGATGGTGATGGTGAAACGGGTTCTCCTGTGGGTTAACTCGGAGTGCATATTGTTGAATATGTGGGGTTTCTCCTAGCCGGAAATAGGAGGATTATAGTGCAACTACAGTTGTAGACTCAAGATGTGATAGAGCATGGTGAATAGGCCCACGGCTCAGTGTGATAGAGTATGGTGAACAGGCCCATGGCTCAGTGTGATGGAGCATGAATGCGTTCATGGCTCGGGAGCACGGTGAACAGGCTCGTGGCTCAAGATATACTAGCATTGTGACCTGTACCAAGGTGGGCTAGAGAAAAGGGTAGCCTGCGGAGCTAACCCTATGACTGATGTCACGTAAGCAAGAGACTGCGGTCCTACTTTGGTTCTCGTGCACTAACCACGAGGAGGTGAGGTCATGGAGTCTGGCTCTTCCATTGACGTTGTATGGCACCGGCTTTGGGTTTCACAACCGAAGGTTGGATTTGAGCGATACGGCTCACTTCCTCAAGGCATAATAAATCGTAATCCATTCGTACAGTATATTTGCTTAGGGCAAACACGGAACATTGGTTGAGGCCTTGTTTGTATAGTTGCCCTAGTTATATCTTGCAGTTAATTACATGTTCCTCAGATGTTATGATAAGATCCTACAAGACATGTCTTGTCACTCATGTTCCATTTACAATCTGTTTATATGCCTCTTTGATATCCTGGTAAGATGTTATAGAGATAGTTCTACTCAGTATGTTGCATATATGATCTACTTATATCAGTTACCTGCTTTGTCTGTTCTAGCTCTCCTGAGGTTTTATAGCTTCAGCGGGGGTTATGTTTCTCACTGGGACTGTGTGTCTCACCCCGTTGGTTTAAAACCTTTTTAGGTGGACGTGCTAGACGTTGTGGTGATCGTGGTGTTGCAACTGAGCAGCCAGAAGAATAGTAGAAGGCAAGAGATGGATATGCTTCTTTTGTGGTTGTTTTGTAGTAGATTCCTAGAGTCATCCATGTACCCTCAGGTCCTTGGAGGTGTTTTGAAAAAGTTTCACGATGTATAGTTGATATGGCTTTCTTATCCTGTTGATGACCTGGCTAGGTCTGTTATGTACATAAATAGGTGGTGAAGTCTTGTGCTTATAGGACAACTAGATCCTATGAGCTGTGGACATGTATCAAGTTTATGTATATTTATATAACATGTTTTCTTTGCAGGATGTGGATCTGGTTGTAATAGTTCCTTTCTTATCAGCTTTTCGCAATCGGTTTTAATTAACCCATGTTTTTGGTAATACGATGTTTATGACGGTTCCGCATGTTTTTGCATGGTGTTTCACTATCTTTGTGATGGCAGAATGTCACACCTTTGCTCCCCATGAATGTAACTCAAGGGTTCTCAATAATCATGTAATACTAGGATAGTTTAAATTCTTGTAAATGTGAAGAAGATGAGATGACAAGATAGATGACCAAGGAGGACTAGTTGATTGGAGGCCCAGAAGATCAACTGGAGGACCTAGAAGATGGTGGACCAGAGACCAGATGACCTGGGAGATGACTAAACGACTGGCCAGGATGAAAGTCAATTGGTTTAAAGGTTGAAATGATAAACCCAGATTGGCAAGAGTGGATCTTGTCAACAACAGGTTTATGCATGTGATGTAGACCCTAGGTTGTGGTAATTCATTGTGGCTCCAAGGAATTACATTAGAATGGTCACAACAATCACTTTTTTATTGCATATTTATTGTGGGGTATAGCACGTATATGATATGCACTATATATGTGGTGATTGGATAAAGTATATGTATTTATAAATAAAAACTCCCTCAACTAATATTAAGTCTTAGGTACTTTCCATTAGCAGCACACATGAAAATCTTAATCGACTAAGCGTGGGCAGCCCAAGGGTGGTAAGTTGTCTATCTCACGGAAGTGTGATGGTAATAATGTGGGCTTGCCAAGCAGAGTGAATTATTATCGTGTTGAATTTTGGGTTAGGCTTAACTGTGTGTCCTTAATGAGATTAAGCACCAAATGCAGGCATATAGATATGATAAGGAATTGCACATATTATCTATCCAAGAATTACATAAGATACAATTGGAAAATGTTGCCTACCTTAATAATTGACTATGGAAGTTGGTGTTTGCCGAACAATAGTTGAATTGTTTTTTATCTTGGTTCACTAGAAGTTTACACACAGCAATCTTCTGAATTGATATGTGAGGGCTATCAATTTGAATAAAATTGTAGAAGTGATTGTTAACTAAAGACCTAATTGAATATCATCAAAATTTTCAAAACAAATAAAATCAAAAGGGGGTTTTGACAAAATGTAATTTTTCTCTTGTAGAATCAAATGATGAACAAATCAATATTGTGATCAGTCCTTAGGAAGGACAAACTTGACGGGACAAATTTCCATAACGTATTTTGGACTTCGAGAAGGATTCTCAATTATGATCATAAGCTCTATGTCCTATATAAACTAGTGCCAGAATTACATGATCCTGATGCGCCTAGGGATCAATTTGATGCTTACTAGAAGCATGCTAATGATGCCTTAGACATAAAGCACCTTATGCTAAGCTGCATGAACTATGAGTTGCATGAGCAGTGTGAATACATGGGGATTCTTGAGATGGTAAGACATCAAAGGAATATGTACCATTACCTCACAAGAAATAAAGGTACAATGTCTCAAAGGAGATCTTCGAGTGTAACATGATAGAGGGAGACTCAGTAGAGGACCATGTGCTCAATATGATTGGACATGTGGATCATCTAGAAGAATTGGGATTCTCTTTGAGCCAATAGTTGGCCATATATTTGATTCTACATTCATTGCCTGAGATAGCCATTTTATTGGGTGTTATCACTTGAATAATGTGGCCAGACCGCTGTCAGATTTGCTTGGCTTGCTAATAAATGCCAAAGAAAGAATGAAGAAGGACAAATCTGTGATTGTGAGTAGCAGAGTTGAGTCCAAGGATGAAAGCAAGGCCATGAATAGTTCTAAGGATAAGATCAAATATAGATCTTCAACACTCAAGATAAGGAGAAAGAAAAGTACAAGAGGAATATGTACTTTGTACTCGAAGGCATTTAGGAAGAAGAAGATGGAGATGGTGATCTCCACTTTAGGTATATATGTTATTGAGATAAATTTATATACTTATTCATTGGGTACTCGACACTGGATGTGGATCACATATGCTCGAATATGCAGGATTTGAAAAGAAGTAGGCCTTTGGGAAAGGGTGAGGTTGAATTGCTAGTTGCAAATGGAGCAAGATTTGTTGCCACTGTAGTTGGAACCTATAGTTTATCTCTTCTCAAAGGGCTTATAATAGAGTTTGTGAACTGTTATTATGTACCTTCCATAAATAGAAAGACCGTTTATGTATCTTGCATGGAAAAGGATGCATATGAATTTCATATTAGTAATTGTCAATGTTCCATTTCAAAAGATGGCATCTTTTATGGCAGTGCCCCCAATGTCTTATGGTCTTTATTTGCTAGATCTAAAGATAGATGTTTACAACATAAATACCAAAAGACTAAACTCTAAACTCAAAGAAAACATACCTGGCATTGTCGCCTAGGGCACATAAATGAGAAACACATATCTAGACTCCATTAAGATGGTTATCTCGACTCTTTGATTTTGAATCAATAGAGACATGTGAATCTTGTTTGTTGGGCAAGATGACTAAGACCCCTTTCACTAGTAATAATGAGAGGGTTAGTGATCTATTAGGACTCACACATACTAACGCGTGCAGGCCTTTTAGAAAACTACTAGAGGTGGGTATCAGTACTTCATTACCTTTACTGATGATTTTAGTAGGTACGATTATTTTTACTTGATGAAACATAAGTCAAAAACTCTTGACAGGTTGAAGTAGTTTATGAATGAAGTACAGTAACCATCTTGGAAAAAGAATCAAGGAAACTTATTCTGATTGAGGTGGAGAATACTTAAGCCAAGAGTTTGAGGACTTGCTATGAGCCCATGGGATCATATCTCAATGGACTCCACCTAGAACACCTCATCATAATGGTATATCAGAAAGAAGAAATCACACATTACTAGATATGGTGTGATCATTGATGAGTTTAGCTGAGCTTCCGACTACCTTTTGGGGTTATGCTATTGAAATCGCCGCATTTACACTAAACCATGTACCATCAAAATCAATTCAAAAGACACCATATGATATATGGTATGGGAAGCGTCCCGATGTGTCTTTTATAAAGATTTGGGGATGTGAAGCTTTTGTAAGGAAAATGTTTTCTAAAAAACTTGGACCTAAATATTTTAAATGTTATTTTATTGGATATTCTAAGGAGACTAAAGAATATTACTTTTATTCCCTATCTGACAACAAAGTGTTTGTTTCCAGAGATGTTGCATTCCTAGAAAAGGAATTCATTTCCAAAGGAATAAGTGGGAGGAAAGTGGAACTTGATGAGGTTTAATACCAATAAGAAAGCATTGAATAGATAGATGTACAACATGAACAAAAAGAATCACAAAGTGTTGTGGAATCTCAAATTCCTCAAGTTGCACAGGTACCTCGTAGATATAATAGGACATGCCTTGAACCTAAAAGATTTGGATATGTTGTGACTCAGGAAGGTGGTGAGTTGGTCATAGATGGCAAGCCAACAACCTATCTAGAAGCTACTAAGGGAACAAAGTCTAAGATTTGGATTGAGGCCATGAGATCTAAGATGGAATCTATGTATATCAATAGGGTATGGACCTTGATGGATCCACCTAAAGGGGTAAAACTAATAGGGTGTGAGTGGGTCTTCAAGAAGAAGACTGACATGGATGATAAAGTACATTGGTTGCAAAGGGTTCCAGACAAGTTCAAGGTGTTGACTATGACGAAACCTTTTCTCTAGTGGCCATGTTTAAGTCCATAGGGATCATGCTTGCTATTGCAACTTATCATGACAACGATATTTAGAAGATGGATGTTAAAACCACATTCCTTAATGGGATTCTTCTTGAGGATGTGTATATGACACAACCTAAAGGTTTTAGAAATCCAAAGGATGCAAACAAAGTATGTAAGCTACAAAGATCAATCTATGGATTTAAGCAAGCATCTCGAACATGGAATCTTCATTTTGACGAGATAGTCAAATAGTCTGTATGTAGTCAAAATGAAGATGAACCTTGTGTGTACAAGAAGGTTAGTGGGAGCATAGTGACATTCCTCATATTGTTTGTAGATGTTATACTATTAATGGGTAATGACATCCCTACTTTACAAAAGGTAAAGACATGATTGGGAAATATGTTTTCTATGAAGGACATGGAAGAAGCATCCTACATCTTGGGGATCAAGATCTATAGAGATATATCAGGAAGGCTAATTGGACTAAGTTGAAGCACATACATTGACAAAGTGTTCAAGTAGTTCAACATGGAGAGATCAAAGAGAGGAAATTTGCCTATGTGTCATGGAGTTACCATCACTAAAGCTCAATGTCCTAGTTCTTGTGAAGAAAGGGAACACATGAGTCTCATTCCATATGCATCAGCAATTGGATCAATCAAGTATACAATGTTGTGCACCCATCCTAGTGTTGCATATGCCTTGATCATGATGAGAGATATCAGTTAGAACCAGGTGATGCTCACTAGACAACCATGAAGAACATCCTTAAGTACTTGAGAAGAACTAAGAATTGGTTCCTTATCTATAGAGGAGAGGAAGAGTTTGTTGAAAAGGGTTACACTGAAGCAAGCTTCCAAATTGACAAAGATGATATAGATTGCAATTAGGATTTGTGTCCTGCCTCAACAATGAAGAAGTGAGTTGAAAGAGTTCTAAGAAAGAGATAGTTGTTGATTCTACAATAGAGGCTGAGTATATTGTTGCATCGAATGCAGTAAAGGAGGTTGTATGGATGAAGAAGTTCATCTCAGAATTTGGGGTTGTTCCGAGAATCAACGACACAATTGAGCTATATTGTGATAACAATGGAGCTATTGCACAAGCTAAGGAACCCAAATCACAACAGTGTTCTCAGCATATACAAATGTGTTTCCATCTCATACTAGAGATCATACAACAAGGAGATGTGAAGATTTGCAGCGTACAAACCAAGAACAATATTGTTGACCCCTTGACAAGGGCACGTTCACATCAGAAGCATGATGGACATGTTATATCACTTGGAATAAGATTTGTGGGTGATTGGCTCTAACTGTAATTGGGATTATGTTGGTATGTATGACCAAAGAGCCAATTATATGATGATTATAATGGCATAATTTGTGAATGGTTTGATTATTAATAAAAGCAAGCTTCCAATTTATTTTGTTTTATTCAGTTATGAGATAATGAAGTAACATAATAAATGTCTAGAGAATGATATTACTCAAAGACAGATGTCTTCAAGTATGTGAATTGAACAATGAGATCAGGAAGATGTTAATAGTATATACATTCTCATTATGTCCCTAGTTGGATGTTATTGTGGAAGGCAGATAGATAGTAGTAATACATAAGACTAGACTATGTGTTGGTTGATGACAGAATCGCATTGGTCATGATATGTGATATCAAACCAAGCACATAGATACATGTTAGAAAATAGCGTATATGAAAAACCCACCATGAGAGTGACATGTGGAAACCATTACAACGATAGTCATAGTCAGCTCTCATGGTGTTGGTCATGATTTTGGTTCTTAAATCTAAAGTCACTACAGTCATCACATGTTGTCTGGTATGCTTGGGCATCATCCACTGTGATCCTGAATAAGGATTTCCATAAATATGATGTTTGGGTACACTATGACACATGGGGATGATTGCAAGTGATGTAGATGGGATTTATCCCTCCTATAGGAGTATGATATCATAGGCCTCTTAATAAGCAAGACTGAGAAATGCATGGCCATGCACATGTGAGTCAATATGTGATATTGAGCTTACATGTATCTCAGACGGTCTGCTTTGGTTTAAGAAACATATATTGAATATTGAACAAGATGACTACTCCATGCCTTGAGTTCAAATATGGATATCAATGACAAAGGAACTATACAAACACTATAACACCAAACACAAATTGTAGGTTGAAGTTGTTCTCTAACTTTCTATTTACTTGAGTACCAATGATGTGTGACTAGGCACCGCTCTTTTCTTGTGATGTCATAATTGGTTATGGATATTCACTACCAACGTAATACGGGACCTATAAGGTCACACACATAGGAACTGACCTAAAAGAAGAGTTTGATCATGACTGATAATTGAATTAATTACTTAAGTGTTTAGGTATTCAATTCTAGCAACAAATCAACTGATTGGATTCCCAATCGATCCGCTCATGTGATGAAATGACCAGTTGGAGTCTCAAGTTGATTGGATATTACATTGGTTGAGTTCTGCACGAACTGGGGCATCAATCAATCGGTTGGGCGTCGTGAGATGATTGGCTTGCTTTGCAAGATGGCTGATTCATGGTGCAATTTGATTTCATCTAGGATTAGTGATGACATCATGTCATGCATGAACTGACCGGTTCGCCGCTCGTAGGTTGTGAATTTTTTATGTTTCATCCCTTGCACTCCCACACAAACTGGGAACCCTGGCCCTAACCACTCATATAAATAGAGGAGTATTGGGGCCTTCTCAGACACATCAATTTCCTCTACTTTGTCTTCTCTGGTTGTGGTAACTGGGAGAACCCGAACAAGCCCTACCTAATAAAGGGAGGGATAGCAAGGGAGAAAAATTGTAGGAGAGCAACTTGGTGACTAGTACACCAATGGGAGGGACAACTCCTTCCTATCTATTCTAGTAGGAAGAAATGAGTTCTAGTGGGTCTAGTGGACTTCCATAGAAGTGTGGAAGTTGCTTCCTGTCTCTAGGAGAAAAATGTCATCCTGATGTCCATGGTGAAAACTAGAGCTGCTGCTGACGCATCCCAGTGCACCTAGAAGATAGTTACACAACTACAATGATGAGGAGATTGTCACTAGACTTACTCCAGGACCATGTATATCCTTAAAACTATCTTTTCAATATATAGTTATTGATGTGATCCACTGGTTTAATGGGAAATATGGCATTAAAGTTTTGTTTCCTCTACCAATTTGATGCCATATTCTCCTATAGATCCTACATGACTTCTATTATGAAACATGGGATCTTATCCTATTCCATGACTAGAAGGTTAGTAAGCTTGGTTTCTTGAATTTGATCAAATAAGGATAAAGTTATATCTTAATGTGAATGTTGAATGTATATAACATGAATTAAATCAATGGTAACCCAATAACATATTTAGGCTTGAAAAAAATAGGCATATTAAGAGACATTAGTTTCTATAATCCACATCACATATCATAATACCCTCATATTAACGTAATAACTTCATTATGTTCTAACATGTAAATAAATTCATTAAATATGTCACAACTGTTTCCTTTGCTAACTGGTGTGTACATAATGGATAAAATATGTTTAACAAGAAGTATAATATGCTTAATACACAAATTAAAATAATAATTGGTGTTTCCATGTCCATAAATATGAATAATGTACCATTATATAAATAAATATGGAATGGAAGGACTTAATAGATCAAATAAGTGAAATATGCAATGACAACAAGAACTATGACAAGACAAGTACACATACACATTCCATACAAGACCGTAGCTTTGGTTCAGATTATGGGTTAGATTTGCCAAAAAAGCTCTCTTTATTGGAATTAATGTACCAATTTTAGAAATTTTCAAGAAAAATAGACCTGATTTTAGTTATGTTATACTTTCGATGAAGGTTTAACACAAATAAAGAACACAATGGGATGTGTTAACAATGACCATAAGATATGGTCATAAAATTATTGTAATTATTCAGTCTATAAGAGTCTTTATATACGATCATTTGTGTAGTGTTTTAGCTCAATTTGTGATTATCAAAACATAGAATATTTTAAAATTTTCATAAACCAAGAAATATGAATGATTAAACACTATATCAAACCATCAAACCTCGGGTGGTTATCATATAAGAAAGAAAAACAAATTTGACCCAACAACAACTTAAACACTAGGAATAAACATAATTAATTGTTAAATCTAGGAACCTACTATCAGTTCAGTTAGGGAAGCCTTATAGGTAAGAACAACCTACATATAAGATGTCGATACCATACAATTATTGAGTGCTCTATGAAAATAGAGTTTACTAACAATAAGAATGACTTTCAATTGGTTTTTATTGGTATTTTTCATGAACCTGGTCAAAATAAAAGCAACTTCTTAATGAATTTCATAGATTAGCCTTCTTAGAGGAGACATCAACTTTACTAGATTCAAGTACGAATGAGACACTTATCAAGAAGAAATATTCAACATCAATTCCATATGAAAAAACTCAAAAACTTCATAACAACAGTGAACTCGTTTATTTTAAAGCTGGTATTCACACTATACATGGTCTTGAGGTTATCATGTGCTATTTTGGATAGATTCTTTTGCACATGAAAATGGTGTTGACTAATAATTATACATTGTCCATATTTTGATGATGACTTATCCATTCCATTCATATGTATCTTATATGTCTATTTTAGATTGATTTTAGGTATTAGGTACATGAAAACGATCAATTCAATCAAGCCCTAGCTTGACCCAATACAAGTCAAATCCAATGCAAATGCACTTTAGTGGAAAATTCCCTAGAACCCTTAGGACAATTGTAGTAATCATTTGTATTAATTCCATGACTTTTCATAAAGATGATGGAAATTAGGAGCACTTGAAATGAGTATTTAAGCACTCAATTGGCAATTTCTAAAATTCTTTACAGGGAGTTTTGTCGAACGAGTTTCATTCTTGATAAACTCAATTGACACCCTTGATAGATTTTTGGAACTGCCAGGGTCATCCAAGTTTCCTCAGAATAAACTCGACCAACACCCAGCATTGTCAAAACAAAAGTAAAGTCGCCGGCCAAGTTTCATCTAGGATAAACTCGACCGACATTTCAAATTTGCATTGTCGCATAGTGTTATCGGTCGAGTTTACTTTATTAAAACTCGGTCGACCGCACTATATGAAATTTGTAGAAAAAGTGTTTCTATCCGTTAGAGTGTTGCAAATATCAAAAATATATCCATTACAACACCCCAAATGACTAGAATTTGTTCCCAAGTGCTTCTACTATCTAGTAGACATCCCCAACTATAATAAGCAACCCTTGGGCTTCATCACAAGTTTTCTTCTTATGCTCCTAGATATTGAGTGATTTTGTCTACTAAGAGCACCTTTCTCTCTCTTCCTTACTAATCAAAATGTCAATCTAAGTGAGATAGGTTGTTTGTAAGAGAGCTACTTCCTTGTAATCATTGTGAAGCTCTCAATCTTCCCTTTTCCAATACCTTTATTCAAGAAAAGTTGGTGAAAGCTTCTCCTTGCTGAAGGAGAAGGTGAAGGCTAAAGATCCTTGAGAAGAGTGGGTAATTCCTTCAAGGAAGAGGACTTGTTGCAAGAGGGGATCCCCTTGGTGCAGGTGTCCATCTCCTTGCAAAAGTGAGTAAGACCTTGTAGAGGTTGAAGACTCTTGCTCAAAGGATAGGTAAGACCTTGTAAGGTTCATTGCCTCCTTTTGATCCCTAAAAAGGAAGTCTAAGTATCCTTGCCCAGAAAAAGGAAGGTCTGATTATATGTCTTATAATGGAATATAAGTGTGCAATGGTTGAAAAATTCTAGGGATTAACCTCTATAGGTAGTGGATGTACATTCTACTAGTTTATAATTTGGAACCACTCTACATAGATTGTTCTTGATATCATTCAATCTCTCTCATCCTTTCTATGTATGGTTAGCTGCACACAAATCTCATATTTTCAATCTTATCCCTTGAAGTAATTTGAAGGTCAAAAGAATCAATTTTAATTTTTTAAGCTCTATTCAACCCCTCCCCTTCTAGAGACCATTGATCCAACAAGTGGTATCAGAGCCATGGTCTTCTCCAACAAGATCTCCCACAAGACGAGAAGATAGATGACAACCTTCTAGGTTCTCTCAACTTGGAGGGTGGATACTCCATGAGAACTCCAAGCTTTGACGACACAACCTTCCTCTATTGGAAGAGGAGGATGCAGTTCTACTTGCAACATGTGGAAATTGGTCATCCTTTCCTACAAGGAGCTGGGAGAAGATGTAACTACTTGGGATGAAGCTACATTGAAGAAGGCCCAGCTGAATGCAAAGGTCATAAGCATCATTTATGCAGTCGTCACTCCCTTCAAATACAACCGGATGTCTTCTTTGGACACCTCCTATTATATATGGAACAAACTATACATCACCTATGAAGGGACCAAGCAAGTCAATGAGTCCATGGTCGACATGCTAAAAGGTCTCCTTGAGAACTTCAAGGTGGGTATGAAAGAGAGAGTGGTTGAGATGTACTCAAGCCTCAACACCGTCATCAATGGACTTGATTCTTTGGGACAACTCATGGATCAAGACACCATCAACTCCAAGATCCTTACATCTCTTCCTAAGATGTGGTAATATGAGGTGACTTCTATTAAAGAAATAAGAAGTACTAGTGAGGTTTCTACTGAAGAGCTCATTGTAAATCTCCAAACCTGTGAGCTAAGACTTGACAAGCAAGAGGAAGAGGAAAATTTAGAAGAGAAGGAGTCAAATTATATGAAGGAGAATGCCTTCAAAGTTCAAGTGGAGGCCATTGTTATTCAAAAAGAACTTGCTTTCCGGCCTACTCCTTCCTCAAGTGAAGATGAAGCCCCTAGTGACCATGAAGCTAACTACTCCAAGGGGAAGCATTTCAAGGGAAAGCCCTCTCCTCCTCTACTCCAAGGTGATATGAGTGTGAACAAAAAGGACACTACAAGAATAATTGCCCCCAAGGAATAGAAGTCCTACCATAAGAGTAGATCCAAGAATAAGGAGGACTACAAAAAGGATAACAACTTCAAGAGGAAGTACAAGAAGGAAAGAAGAAGAAAAAATGCATCCCATGTCGCATGGGAGGAATCTTTTTCTAGTGATTTCAGCTCCAACAAGGGAGAATGTCACCTTGCTTTCATTGTCTCAACTAGTGAACACAAATGTGAGGTAAGTGAGGTAAGATTGAATGAATTATCTAAATAATCCCTCATTGACATGGATAATGTTTCCCACTCTTCTTATTCCAAATTCAAATCCACGAAGAAAAGATTAGGGAAAATTATTGATGATTATATGCTAAAATTGATTTTCTTCAACAAAATGAAAAAGTAGTTCATCTTAATAGTATAGATTGTTCACATGGCCAATTTCTTGAAATTGAGTTGCAATACAATGTTGTTGAGATAGAGAATGATATTTATCTTAAGAACATCAATAGTCTTAACGATGAGAACCAAAGTCATCTTAATGAACTTGTTTTGTTTAGAACTAAAAATGATAAGCTTGTTGTCAAGTTTAATGATCTTAGACATGCTTCTGCTGCTATTAAGGATGAAAATAGAATATATCTTGATGAGCTTACTATGCTTATAATTGAAAATGCTAGATTGCTTGCTAAAATTAATTGATCTTACTTCTAGACATTTACGGTGTAGTAATGAAGTAGCTAGTATAACTCTTGAGAGTGATTCTTATCATACTAAAGCCCACTATTTAGAGGATGACTTGCTACATGCTCAAGATGATCTATCTAGCCTTTATTCTACCATCTTAGTGGTGATAACCACAATCTTAGATCCTCCTAGCAAAAGTTCCTGAAAGGGAAAAAGTCCCTCAATGAAGTCCTAGATCACTCTACCAAACAAAATGGTAAAAATAGTTTGGGATATGAGGGAGCTCCCAAAAGCAATGGCAAGGGTAAGAAAAAGAGAAAGGAACCACTTATTTCCCATGGAGAGTCATCCAGATCTAAGAACCCTATGGTTTGTGCACATTGCAAGAGTGATGATGATTATTCTACTTATTGTCCTTACAAGGAAAAGGGGGCCAACCCAAATATGAAATGGGTCTCCAAGCTAACTGTGGATCCAAAGGCTTGAATTGGGAACCAACATCTTCCATTATTGTAGGTTAAAAAATGGATTTTTGATAGTGGTTGATCCAAGCATGTGAATGGTGAGATGAGCCACTTCAACAATTTTACAAAGAATAAACAAGGATCAACGACTTTTGGTGATAACAACAAAGGTAAAGTGATAGGTGAGGGTGACGTGGGTGATTCACTATGCATCAAGAATGTACTTCTTGTGGATATCTTACATCACAATTTAATTTGTGCTGGACAATTATATGATAATGATTATCTAGGCTTATTTACCTCAATTGAATGCTTGCTTCAACATTCTCTCTCATACAATGCTATATATAAGGGAACTAAAAATGGAAACATTTATGTTATTGTTCTTGATTCTCTTAAGCGTACTCTTGGTAAATGCCTTGGTATTGATAAAAGTGATATATCTTTGTTAGAAACAAAGATTCTTTCTAAATTTCCTCTATCTGCAGTGACCACGGGGGAGAATTTGAAAATGATATGTTTGAAAGATTTTGTGAGGAATCAGATTATGCACACAACTTTTTTTCATATCCTACACCTCAACAAAATAGGGTTGTAGAGAGAAATAATAGGTCTTTACAAGAAATGGTTAGGACCATGATTCTAGAGTATGATACTCCCAAGAAGTTTTGGGCCAAAATCGTTAGTACTTTATGTTTTGTGCAAAATTAGGTTTTCACTCATCCTTATTTAAAGAAAAACCCCTGAGTTATGGTGTGGTAGAATTCCCTCTATTGATTTCTTTCATGTTTTTAGTTGTCCTTGTTTTGTTTTTAACACAAAGGATTCTCTCTACAAGTTTCATGCAAAATCCTACAATGCTTTATTTCTTGGCTATAGCACTACTAGTAGAGCATATAGAGTGTTTAACATTAAACTGTCTAAAGTTGAAGAACCTATAAATATTTAATTTATTGAAACAACCCCCTCTATTTCCAAGAATATTGTAAATGGTGACATTGTATATGAGGTGATTCCTAGATTAGAAGAGCTCAACATTGTTGAAGAAGGAAAATAGGTGATATTAGATGAAGAAGAGAAAGAAGAAAAAAGAAGAGACAAAGCATATCGAGAAGAAAAAAGTGTGGACCTTAGTGCCAAGACCAAATTATAGGAAGATCATTGGAACCAAGTGGGTCTACAAAAACAAGCTAGATGAAAGCAGAGAAGTGAAAACAAAGGAAGGAAACTTCATCAATCAAGTCAAGTATACAAGTGAATTCGTGATGCACTTTGGGATGGAGAACACCAAGCCTACGGACACCCCCATGTCAAACACCGCCAAACTTGATAGAGATGAGGAAGTTGAGAAGGTAGATGAGAAGCTCTATAGATGTATGATTGGCAGCTTGTTATATTTAATTGCCTCTAGACTTGATATTATGTTTAGTTTTGGATTGTGTGTAAGATTTCAATCAAGTCCTAGAAAATCCCATGTGATAGTAGTTAAGAGGATTCTAAGGTACCTAGCCAAGGAACTTTACTCTTACTACTTATAGTGATGTGGATTATGTCGGGTGCTTAATTTATAGAAAGTGCACAAGTGGTGCTTGCTTCCTCCTAGGACCATGCTTAGTTTCTTAGTTCTGTAAGAAACAAGGCACAATGGCTCTATCAACTACTGGGGCTGAATACATTACAATTGGGAGTTGTTGTGCCCAATTCGTATACATGAAGCAAATGCTTCAAGACTTTAATTTTCTTTATGATGCTTCTCCTATCTACTGTGATAATACTAGTGCAATCAATCTTTCTTAGAATCCTATATTGCATAGTAGAGCTAAACATATAGTGATCCGCCATCACTTCCTTCATGACCACATTTCCAAAAAAGATATCTATATCATGCATGTGGACATGGAAAATCAACTCGTCAACATTTTTCACTAAACCTGCTAGAGAGAAATTTACTTTCATTAGATGAAAATTTCTTATATCTACTCTTATTGATGTTCATATGCCTTCTAGCTTGATGTTATCATACATATATGTTCCTGCTCACAATTTACTCATTTCATACTTCTTAGTGCTACATTTGCATAGTTTTAATGGCTTATTTTGCTTGTTTTAGACTATTTTTTACAAATGTTTGTTTTATCGCAAAATAGTAGTCAATGATGAGTAGAAAGTTCATTAATATGTTCAAAATGCATGATTGGCTAGAAAAACAAATTTATATAGAATCATAGTGGCCTAGAATTAAATTTCTTATCTTTTAGATAGGCATTCTTGTCGATTGAGTTTGCTCTAGGAAAACTCGACCAACAACAAGCCCAAGGACTGAACACACAACAGTGCCAGTCGAGCTTCCCAAATCTAAAACTCAACCAACAACATTGTTGTGTGAATATATATATATATATATATATATATATATATATATATATATATAAATATATATATATGGGTGTTCATTCAATACTCGCATGAGTAGCCTGGAGTTTGCTACCCGTCAGTCAAAAAAGTAACTATACGGTCAGAAAAGTAACTTACTAGACAAAAAAAGTAACTATGATGATAAAAAGTAACTATATGACTAAAAGAGTAAATCTGGGAAGAATGCACAACAAATATATATATATATATATATATAATCATATTTTTGAATTTATTTTTGCAAATGTAACTATCTATGCATTAAAAGTAACAATTTGCAAGGTAAAGTAACCCTCTACATGTCAAAAGTAAGAAGCTCCAAAAAAAGCAACCGAAATAGGAGGTGGGTATCTACCCGCGCAGGTATTGAATATATATATATATATATATATATATATATATATATATATATATATATATATATATATATATATATATATATGTGTGTGTGTATGTATGTATATATACATATATATGTACGTATATATATGTATATATGTATATGTATAT
Organism: Alisma plantago-aquatica; assembly: GCA_963693085.1. NCBI lineage: Eukaryota > Viridiplantae > Streptophyta > Magnoliopsida > Alismatales > Alismataceae > Alisma > Alisma plantago-aquatica. The sequence continues at coordinate 72,669,182 of OY856412.1, read as the reverse complement.
ATATGTATATATGTATATGTATATATATGTATATATGTATATATATGTATATATATATATATATGTATATGTATATATATATAGAGAGAGAGAGAGAGAGGTTAGGAAGTGTGTATCGATCGGTACATGCAACTTATGTGTACTGGAAATAAAAATGACAAATGTGGAATACACTTAGTTCAAACCAACCATATGGATTGTTTAAAAATTCAATAGATTTAATGTGTTCAAAAAATCATAGCCATACTTCATGTATATCATGAGATATAACAATATATCATTCAACAGTTTCTGTAATTTCAGCAACTTACAGTTCATTAGAAAATATGTATTTTCTTTCATTTGATGATCTAAGAATGTCAATTTGAAGTGATATTTGATACACATGTTATCTAAGGGGTATGCATCACATCCGTAAGGTTGGATTGTTGTTTATACTTATATAATCATCATAAATGAAGATGGGTACATGTAAGCTATATGTACTCAGGTACACAATTCTTTTAGCCATATATATATATATATATATATATATATATATATATATATATATATATATATGTGTGTGTGTGTGTGTGTGTGTGTGTGTGTGTGTGTGTGTGTGTGTTGTCTTCCAATTTTCTCCCTCTTGACTAGAGAAAACTTGACCAATCTATCTCCCCTTTGGTTCATCCTTGAACCCTAGGTTTCGAAATCCCCTTTCCTAGCCCTATCCAGCCTTGTTTTGACTTTCCCCAACCTCTAACCTAGTTTGGGCGACTTGCTATTTGATTTCTCTTCCTTGTTTGGCGTCATTTTCAGCTACTTTCTTCTCCATGACGTCCAATAGGCATAAGAGAACTAGACCTTTAGGTGTACCTTCGTCTTCTATAGCCATCAGACATCTCTCTTACGATGGTACTTCCTTTTTCTCCAATCAAGCTATCAATTGGTATAGGAAGTTGTTGCCTAGGAACCCTTACTCCGTTAGGCCCTTGTTGATTCCTAGAAATGAGATACTCAAAGAGGCTAAGGAACTCTTTTATAACCTAAAACGTGATGCTCTTTGCTATGAATGTTGGACCTATAACAATTCCCTCTCAAGCAAGAAGGTCACCCATGATTTCTATGCAAATCTAACCTAGAACTACACCACCTTAGTGCCTCCACCCAACACACAAGTGATTTTGTCATCCATGATAGGGGGAGTCAAGTTTTGTTTCTCTGAGAAATCTTTGAATACCTGTCTATCTTTCTCATTACCTAGTTGGATGACTCCCTAGCCTACCTATCGAGGCCTCCTTGCCCCTAAAGCCTTATATAATAGCTTTGACCTTAGTTATCTCTTTTTCATATCAACAAAGCCCTTAAGAAACATGAGGTCCCATTTAGGAAGAAAACCATCCTTCCATCTTCTTCTTTGGATATCAAGACATGCTTGGTTGCTCTACTAGTTAACTGCAACATCCATCCAAAAAAGAATCAAATAGATATTGCAGAAAACTCAGTTGTGATTAGGTATTGTCCTATTAAGAATATCTATGTCAAATGGAAAAGATATATTCTTCACCATATGACTTGATTTGACACTGAGAAGAATACTAGAGACTCCCACCCACCCTACACTAACCTGATTTGGGGTGTGTTTTGATATCACGCTAGTCAATCCCTTTTCAAAGACCTTGGTTACAAAGACATTTGAAAGGGAGTTTATATCAGTGACACAACGGTGAAAAAATCCTTCTACCCATGGTGCTTCAACCTCCACCCAGGCTCCTCCACCTCCTCCTAGACCTGACTATGCCTCATTTTTGGTGTCAATTGAAACCTTGATGAGCTACATGATGCACCAACAGGCATACAACTTGTAGGTCTAGGAGCACATCCACCAGGATCTTATTTAGATAATGTCAAATGTGAACTTATCCTACACCCATCCTTACCCCACCTATCGGCCCTACCGAGCTCTTGACTATGCCTCCTATGCATATAGTCAGTTCCACCCAGCCTACCAGTCTTCTACTTCCATTGTACCACCTGCCTCTGATGGTGGAATGGCCTCTACATCTTTTCCTCAGTCGAGTGAAACTTCACTACTTGTTCTTCCCCCTGAACCTACCTCTAATTTGCTTGCCAGTTCTGATGGGATTTCTAGACCCAACTTTGAGCAAGCAAATGCACTCCATTCATGAGGCATGTCTTAGATGGAGAAACATGCCAAGTGGCCTACTACTCACTCCTTTGGACCTTCTTCATAGGAGGAGATGGTTGATGAGGAAGATGAGGATGGTGTTGATGAGGATGAAGGCGGGGATGGTGATGATGGCTCTGATGATGATGGAGATGATGGTGAGGCTACACCTGATGCCCCTGATGCACCTTTTGATGATGATGAAGACTACCAGCCAAATGAGGAGGAGGAAGTTGACATAATGCCCTTGATGATTAGTTCTTAGGTCAATATCGTACTCATATATATATATATATATATATATATATATGTATATCTTTTTGTAGACTTACATGTACTGAACATTTGGGAACTATATCTGGGGTTTACTATTTTCATATCTTGTCACTTTTCCTCACTATTTTGTAGTTTTCATATATAGATAACATATCTTTTCTTGAAGTCTGATTATATGTACCTTAACTCTATGCTAGGTTATATCTCATGATTTCTGGGCATGTGCTTCCATATTTTGATTATGACTCTAGTGTTGGTATGTATTCCTAGAGAGCCAATAATATGATTATTGAGATGGAATATCATATAAATGGTTTGATTAATATAGGAAATCGCTCGATTAGTTCTATTTCAATTAGGTATGACATAATGATGAAATATTATAGATATCTAAAGAATGACATTACTCAATGATGTAGGTCTTTGGGTAGATGACATAAACAATGAGATCATACGGATGTTAAGAGTATGTACATTCTTGTTATGTCCCTAGTCTGATGTCATTGTTAAGGGATGATAGACAGCAATGGTATATAAAGATTAGAGTGTGTGTTGGTTGATGATAGAATCTCATCAATCATGATATGTATGATATCAAACCAAACACATAGATACTTATTGGAGAATAGTGTATTGAAAAGATCCACTATGAGAGTGACAAATGGAAACCATGATTGGTGGTCATAATAATCTCTGAAGGTGGTGATTTTGGTTCTTAAACCTAAAATCACTCCACTCATCACATGTCTTTCAGGGTATTTTGACATCATCCACTGTGACTTTGAATAAGGGATACCATAAAGGTGATGATCAGGTGCACTGTGACACATGGGGATGATTGTGAGTGATGTAGATGGTATTTGTCCCTCCTACTGGAGTTTAATATCTAGGGGACTTCATGTGCATGCACATGTGAATCAATATATGATATAGAGGTCACATATCTCAGATAGTCTGCTCTAGATCAAGGAACATGGATTGAACATTAAGAGGATGCTAATTCCTTGCCTCAAGTTCATTTTGGATATCAGAGACAAAGGAATTATACAATCACTATAAAACCTGACACAAATTGTAGGTTGAAGTTATTCTCCAACTTTCTATTTACTTGGCTAGCAATCATGTGTGACTAGACACTGCTCTTTGCTTGTGATGTCATAAATCCATTATGGACATTCACTACCAACGTAACATGGAACCTATAGGGTCACACACTTAGGATACACATAGAAGAGGAGTTTAATCATGAATGATAGTTGAATTGATCACTAAAGTGCTTAGGTATTCAAATTAAGCAATGAATCAACTGATTGGGCTTCCAACCGACCAGTTCAAGTGTTGAACTGACCAATTGGAGTGCTTGGTTGATTGAAAATTATATTGGTTGATTTTTGCATGACACAGGGTGCGAACCGACCGGCTCAAGGTCATGAGATGACTGGCTCATAAAATGAGACACCCGTTTCATGGTTCAATTTGATTTCTTCAAGGATTAATGGTGACGTCATGTCATGTATTAATTGGATTAGAATTTCCAATACAATTGCAATTGCAGAATATGATGAAATGACTAGTTCTCTTGGTGAACAGATTGGCTAGCATGCCAACTGATCAGTTTGCCTACCAACCAACTGTTTCACCTATTGCACATTGTGAATTTTCATGAAATTTTGATCCCTTTGACTCCCACTCAGATTGAGAACCCTAATTGTAACCCTCCTATAAATAGAGGGGTATTGGATCTTCTCAGATACAACTCAATTACCTCTGACAATTAGTTGTCTTATCTAATTGTAGTAACCAAGAGAACCTGAGTAATTCCTACCCGATAAAGGGAGGGGTAGAAAGGGAGAACAATTGTGGGAGAGAAAGTTGGTGAGTAGTACACCAACAGAAGGGACACCTCCTTCATGTTTGTTCTAGTATGATGACAGGAGTTATGGGTGGTCCGTGTGGAATTCTCTAGAGGCATGGATCCTTTTCCCACTAGGAGGACACTGTCAGCCTGCTGCCCTTGGTGGAGACCAAGAGCTACTATAGATGTCATTCGGGTGCAACTAGAAGAGAGATGCACAATTGCAACGAGTATTAGTCATTGGGCTTCCTCAAGAACCAGGTATGATCTCGTGAAACCATCATTCCCATTACATAGTTGTTGACGTGATCTACTAATTATGGGAATATTGACAGAAATTTTTTTGTTTCCACTGCCTACTCTGATGCCATATTTCCCTATAGTGGTATCTGAGCCACGTCCATCTACTATGTTTTGATATTAAATTGATGTGATCAGATTTTGGATTTTTGCTTTTATTTATTGCATACGATGTGAATATTTAACATGATTATTGTTCATATCCTATTAATGATCACATATGATTTCACTAATATATATATATATATATATGTGTGTGTGTGTGTGTGTGTGTGTGTGTGTGTGTGTGTGTGATATTTACAATTTACACATGTCGTCCTAAAATGGGTTTTGATGGTGGATGTGTACCATGGTTATGGCCAATAACTGTGATATCTATGTGGTTGGATGGTTTGTTTATTCCTTTTATATCTCGGTTTGCACACCAAGCCTCTACCTTCTTCTTCCCAATGTAAGAGTATTATTCTTTCCTACCTTCCCCCCCTCAAATTTAAATCAAGGTTTATCCTTACTATGTAATTAGTTTAATAGCATATAGGATAGTTTATTTCCTGCAACAACGATGAAGACACTCAGCACCGAACGAGCCGACCATTTCAAGGATGAACCGAATGAATGGAGGACCACAGAGGATGATGGAAGGAGGAGTTGAACCAATCGTCTAGTGGCCCAACTGACCATTTGGAGGTGTCCAGACAACGGTTGCACTGGAGGCCATATGACCGGTGTGACAGACCAACTGATTGACCAAGAGGCTAAAGGGTTGTACCAATTAGCCCGAATTGGTTCAAGCACAGATCTACACCACCAACAGGTTCACGCATATGATATAGACCTAGGTGGTAGTAATTCCTTGTGGTTTCAAGTAATTACAATAAATTATGGCCATAACCATCGCTAATGTTTTATATTGCATGTTTACATTTGTGGGATGTAGCGTGTATATGATATGTACTAGTATGTGGGGATTGGATATGTATATGTATATATACGATATTCATAAAATCCCTCAATCAAACATATTAAGTCTAAGATGCTTTCCATTAGCAACACATATGAAAATCTTGACCTATTATGTGTGGGAACCCCAAGGGTGGTGTGCTATCCACCTCATGGAAGTGTGATGGTAGTTATGTGGGCCCACTTGTGCCAAGCGGGGTGCATTTCTATCGTGCTGGCTTTAGGGCCGAGCTTAACTAGGTGTCCTTAATGACATTAAGTACCTAGAGGCATGTAGATGACTATGGTAAGGAGTTGTGCATACCATCTATCCAAGAATTGTATAAGATGCAATTGGCAAATATTGTCTACCTTCATGATTGAATATGGATGATGGCATTGGCCAGGTAATAATTGAATTATTTTGGATCTTGGCTTATTAGACATTTTTGTGCTGCAAATCTTATGAATCGATAATTGAGAGTTATCAATATGAGCAAAATAATGAGAAATGATAGTAAATTCAAGGTCTAATTGAACATCATCAAAATTGTACACAAATCAAATCAAATCAAAAATAATTTTTTGACAAAAATTGTAAATTTCTTTTGTAGAATCAAATGGCAACACACAACAACAACTTTTCTTTAAGATTAGTCCTTGAGAAGGACAAGTTAAATGGGAATAATTTACATGACTAGTTCAGGACATTGAGAATCGTTCCCACACAAGATTGCAAGCTCTATGTCCTAGAGACACCAAAGTCAGATGAACCTCTACCCAATGCATCTAAGACTGACAAGGATGCTTTAAATAAGAATACTAAAATGTTGTTGATGTCAAGTGTTTAAAGTTGTGCTAGATGAACTATGAGTTGCAAAGATAGAATGAGAACATGGATGTTGTTGAGATGGTCACACGTCTCAAGATCATGTTCCAAGATCAGGCAAGCAGGAGAGATATGATGTCTCCTAGGCGTTGTTCAAATGTAACATGGAAGAAGGTGATCTAGTAGGTTGTAATGTACTCAAGCTCATTGGGTATGTGAAGAACATTTCTAGACTGGGATTCCCCTTGGGACAAAAGTTACCCACTTATGTGATTTTGTAGTCTCTGCCAGAGTCATAATGTCAATTTGTCATTGACTACAACATGAATGACTTTGACAAGTCATTGATAGAATTACTTGGAATTTTGAGAACTATTGAGGCACAAATGAATAAAGACAAACCCAATTTTTTTATGATGATTATCCAACTAAAGGGAAATTCTAAAGGCAAAAGATAAATCTAAGAAGAGTTCTAAAGCTGGTCAGAAGCCTAAGTATTCAACGCTCAAGGCAAAGGGAGGAGTAAACAAGGGAGGCAATTTTCACCATTATCACCATCCTGGACACTGGAAGAGGAATTGCCCTGGATGAACTAAAGAAGAAGGAGGGGATAGATATATCCACCTCAAGTATGTACGTTATAATATACATCTAATTACTTCTTCATCATGGGTATGTGATACCAGATGTAGATCTGACATATGTTTGATATGCAGGATCTGACAAGAAGTAAGCCTTAATGAAAGGGGAGTGGTGGATTGCATGAAGCAATGTTGCAACTTCAGTCACATTTACAATTTATTTTAGCCCACGGGACATGTAATAGAGTTAGATGAACTGCTATTTCATTATGCCAATAATAGAAACAATTTATTTTTAGCATATTGTATGGACTAGGATGATTGTGAATAAAATCATTCTATTTCAAAGATGTGATCTTGTGTGTCTATAATCCAAAATGTCTTATGAAAATTTTTTAATAATGTATATACCAAAACATTATAATTTTCTAACTCAAACAATCAATATCTATAGGATTGACATCTAGAGAACATATATGAGAATGCATTTCTAGAATCCATGATGATGTTTATCTAGACTCTTTTGGTTATTGAACCGATAAGAGACATGCAAGTCTTATCTATGCACAACATGAAAACACCTCTCACTAGATGTAGTGGAAGAATAAGCATTCCGTTAGGGCATGTACATAATGATGTACAAAGACCTTCAAAATAAATTCTAGAGATAATTACTTATACTTCATTAAATTCACTAATGATATGATGATATGTATTTAGTGAAATACAAACATGAACCTCTTAAAGTGTTCAAGAAGATCATGAGTGAAGTACACATATAACTTTGATAAAAGTATTAAGAAACTATGATGAGATCAATGTTGAAATACTTTACATCAAGAGTTTGAGGAAATTCTGGGAAGACAATGATAGTGTATCACAATCAACTCCACCTCAAACATGAATGTGTATCAAAAAGAAGGAATCACATCTTGATGAATCATGATATGATTATCATTTAATCTAATATTATAATTTCCACATAAATACATGCCCTACTATGTACCACCTAAAATGGTTTTAAATACAACATATAAGATATGATATGGGAATGTCCTGATATGTCTTAAGGATTGAAACTTATGTAAAGAAAAGTAGTTTCTTTGAAAAGTTTATCCACAATTAATCATTGTTGAAAGTTGTCTTTAGTCCCAACCTGACAATAAAGGTCTTTGTTAATAGGATAATTGGGTTCCAAAAGAATCACTCATGGTAAAGAAGAAATTAAAAAATTCAAGGTCAACAAAGAGGTACAATCAGAACCAGGAGAATCACAAATTGTTGTTGAATCTCAAGTTCCTTATGTAACACAGAACCTCATAGTTCTAGTAGAACACACCATGATTTAAAAGATTATGATATCTTATAACCCGGTATGGTGGTGAGTTGGTCATAAGATGATGAGCCAACAATCAACTAGATACTATCAAAGGACCATAATCTGAGAAGTGGCTTAAAGCCATTATATCCAAAATAGAATCAATGTACATTAACAAGTTATGAGTAGTACCACCTAAAGGGGTAAAGCCCACAAGGTGAAGTTAGGTTTTCATTGGAAAGACCGACACAGATAACCTAAAAGGACAGATTGGATGTAAAGGCTTTCAAATCGGTTCAAAGTTTTGAATGAAGAAATTCCTTCACCAATTGTCATGCTTGATTGTTGCATCTTGTGTAGACCATAAGATCTGGCATATGAAGATTAAAATTGCACTCCTAAAAAGGAATATTTGAGAGGGTGTGTATGTGACACAACCTAAAGGTTTCATAACTTCATTAATGTAAATAAAGTCTATAAGCTACAAAGTTCAATCTAGAGATTCAAACAAGCATCTCAGAGATGGGATCTTTTACTTGATAAGACAGTCAAAGAGTTTGAATTAAATCAAGATAAAAGATGAAATATATGATTGCAAAATATTTAGTGGGAGCGCATATATGAATATTCAACATAGTTATGGTGATTAACATCCCAATACTATAAGTATTGAAACCTGGCATGGAAACCACCTTCAATAATGAAGGATTAGATGAAGCATCCTATGTGATAGGAATTGAGACCTATAGAGATAGTTTTGGAAAGTTTCATGACCTATATATGAGTACATATATTAGAAAATTCTAAAAGGGTTCAGCGTGAAGGATTCAGTGAGAAAGAATTTGTCCATGACATATGGGATTAATCTCTCAAGAACCATGTTTCCAATTATTATGAAGAATGGAAAGACATGAGTAAGATGCCATATGTGCTAGTAGTTGGATCTATCATGTATGTTAAATACTCATCCCATTATCTTTTATGTATTGGATGTGACAATATGTTTTACATAGATTCCAATGAAGGTCATTGAAATACCATTAAATATAACCATTAGTACTTGAGAAGCACTAAAGCATAAGTTGCTATATTATAGCAATGAGGAAGAGTTGGGTGTAAAGGGTTATACCAATGGAGGTTTATAGAATGACAGAAAGTGATTGTAGTATTAAAAGTGTGTTTAATCTTAAGAAAAGAGTTGTTAGTTGGAAGGGTTCTTAGCTACAGACCATTATTTATATTCTATAATAGAAGTCAAGTATCCCAGTGTTATGAACATAGGAATGGATACTATATGGACCTAGAATTTCTTATGGATGAACTAAAAGATGATCCAATCATGGATAACACGGTAGAAATATTGTGACAACAATGGATCTATTGGTTAGGCAAGGAATATTAGATAGCATATTATGGAAATTCCATCTCATACGAGGTGTCATACAGTGAAGAGATGTGAAACATGCAAATTCCATCTCACACGAGATGTCATACAGTGAAGAGATTTGAAACATGCAATATATCAACTAAAAGAAAAATGTTGCTAACCCGCTGGATTAGCACTCGTGTAGCAGAAACATGATGGACATGTTTAGATCACTAAGAATGAGATTCATGGGTAATTGGCTCTAAGTGCAAGTGGGAGTCTATCGGTATGTATGCCCATAGAGTCAATCATATGATTATCGATATGGCATATCATATAAATGATTTGATTAATAAAGGCAATCTTTTGATTTGTTTTGTTTCAATCTGTTATGAGATAATGATGAAATATAACATATTTCTAAAGAATGACATTACTTAATGGTGTATGTCTTCAGGTTGATGACCTAAACAATGAGTTCATGAGGATGTTAAGAGTATGTACATTCTTGTATGTCCATACTTGGATGTCATTGTGGAAGTTTGATATACAACAATGACACATAAAGACTAGAGTGTATGTTGGTTGATGATAGAATCTCGCCAGTCATGATATATGTGATATCAAACCAAACAAATAGATACTTGTTGGATAACAGTGTATCAGATAGACTCACGGTAAGAGTGACACATGGTCATAATCATTTCTCATAGTGAAGGTGGTGATTATAGTTCTTATACCTAAAATCACTGCACTCATAACATGTCATTCGATGTATTTCAACATCATCTACCATGACCTTCAATAAGGGTTGGCATAAAGGTGATGATTTGGTGCAGTGTGACACATGGGGATGACTATGAGTGATGTTGATGGGGTTTGTCCCTCCTACTGGAGTTTGATATCCAGGACACTTAATAAGTGAGACTAAGAAAAATATGTGCTAACGCATGTGGATCAATATATGATATTGAGGTCACATATCTTAGACAAACTTCTCTAGATAAAGGAACGTGGATTGAACATCAAGAGAATGATTATTACATGCCTCGAGTTCATTTTGGATATCAGAGATAGAGAAATTAGATAATCACTATAATACCTGACACAGATTGTAGGTTGAAGTTGTTCTCCAACTTTCCATTTACTTGGGTAGCAATGATGTGTGACTAGACACTACTCTTTTCTTGTGATGTCAAAAATAAGTTATGGAAATTCACTGCCAATGTAACATGGAACCTATAGGCTCACACACTTAGGATACACCTACAAGAGGAGTTAATCATGAATTATAATTTAATTTATTACTAAAGTGTTTAGCTATTCATTTTAAGCAACGAATCAATTGACTGGACTCCCAGCTGACATGTTCAAGTGTTGAACTGACTGGTTGGAGTGTCAGGTTGATTTTAGATTACATTGTCTAAGTTCTACATGAAATAGGGTGTGAACCAATCAATTTACTTAGTGAACTGGCCAGCTCAATGTCGTAATATGGCCGACTCACAGAGTGAGACGCACGTTTCATGGATCAATTTGATTGAATCCAGGATTAGTGTTGACGTCATGTCATGCATTAATTGGATTAGAATTGCCAATACAATTGCAATTGGAAAACATAATGAAACAACTAGTTCACTTAGTGAACTGGTCAGCTCGCATTCCAATCAATTGGTTCCCCAGCAAACCGATCATTTTGCCAACATATTGGTTTTCCCACAAACCGTTTGTTTTACATATCACATGTTACAATTTTTTGTGAAATTCGGGTCCCTTTCACTCCCAGCTAGACTAGGAACCCTGACCCTAACCCTTTTATAAATAAAGGGGTATTGGGGCTTCTCAGACATAACTCAATTGTCTCTAACAATTGTTTGGCTTCTCTTATTGTGGTAATCAATAGAACCCGAGCAAGTCCTACCCGATAAAGGTAGGGATAGTAAGGGAGTATAATTAGAGGAGTGCAAGTTGGTGACTAGTACACCAATAGGAGGTACAACTCCTTCATGTCTATTCTAATAGGACGATATAAGTTCCAGGAGGTCTGTGTGGACTTCTCTAGAGGCATGGATCCTATTTTTTGCTAGGAGGACAATGTCAGTCTGCTGTCCGTGGCCAGGAGCAGATGCAGACGCAATCTGAGTGAAACTAGACAAGAGTTGTAAAACTTCAATGAGGATTAGTCGTTGGACTTGCTCCAGGACCAGGTATGACCTCACTAAACCATCCTCCCATTATATAGTTTGTTTTTTTGGTTATGAGAACATGGATTGAAAATTGTTTATTTCTGCTGACAACTCTAATGTCATATTTCCCTACATCTGGTAAGGTTGTTCTCTCTAGTTTTTTGTTTGGTTCTTCCATATGGTGGTTGCTTATGTAGTTTGTGCATGTGGATAAGACATGTGTTTTTATCTCTTCTACCCCCTGCCTTTCTGATATGACAAAGGTGAAGAAATGACCTCAAGTAAATATTTAATTGTGATCCTTTTCTAATTAATTCTCTAATGTATCATGTGACTATGTAAGAGGACTTGATAGTATACATGTGCTATGGTTGTGCTTTTTTGGAGAAACTAACCATACAGGCAAAGGTAAGCATGAATTGAGGGGGAGCAATTGCTATTGTTCATTCATGTATCCCTCTACAATTTACAAGTTAAAGGTTTAAATTCTAAGTCCTTATTAATATGTTAATAAATGGTTTGTCATTTTCAAAAAGAGGGAGAATGTTGACCTAACAATTATACATTGTCCATATACTCGGCCTCCAAACCATATGTGGGATGAGTTTCTGCCTCATACAACTCGGGTCGAGGGGGGAGTTGAGGAGAGAATGGGAGACCCAACTGTTGCTGGTCGGAATGGGAAGGAAAGGGGGAGGGTACCGGTTTGCTTCTTCAGAAGCGTCTGGCCTTTTTTCCCCTTGTGCTTTGTGTACTTTCTATTCCAAAAATTAGAAACACATTCCAACAATTCCGGTGAGAACTAGGTATGCACCTTTGGTTGTAGATATGGGTAGGGTATCTATGAATGCTCTATAGTGACATCCTACAAGTACCTAATGTTTGCAGCTGGATGGGTTCTCTGGTTCTAGATGATCATGAGTTGTTAGATTTAGAGGTGGATCACTTTTTTAGCAGTAAAAGTAGGTGGATTATCTTAGAGATGGACTGGATTCGCTTACCCTTAGCTCTCATTGGCAAACATTATTTGTTGAAGGTCTCATGCAAGAATGAAAATAGCTCATTTCCCCACAAGGGAACGAATAAGCGCTAACCTAGAGAAAAAGTTTGACTGGCGTAATGGTAGAATAGATAGTTGGTGGAAGTAGCTTATGTAGTATTTCTCTGATTCAGCTCTCATTTTAGCCACTAGATGTAGGAGAAGGATCGGCACTTTGACTGATAAAAGATAGGGCACGCCTTTATGGATCGACCTTCCCCACCTAAGACGGACTCCCTCAGAAGGACATGAAATCTCTTAGTAAACTCAATGTCTTCACGATTCCATTCATATGTAACTAGTATGTCTATTACAAATTGATTTTAGGTATTAGGTACATGAAAAGGATCATTTCAATCAATCTGTGGCTTGACCCAATACAAGCCAAAGTCAATGCAAATGAACTATTTTGGAAAATGCCCTAAAACCCTTAGGACGATTTGTGTAATCATTTGTACTGATGTTATGACTTGTAATTAAGATGGGAAAATATTAGGAGCAATTAAAATGAATATTTAAGTACTCAAATGGCAATTTCCAAAATTCATTATATAGAGTTTTATCTAGTGAGTTTCAATCTTTATGAACTCGACTGATACCCTTGATGGATTTTGGGAACTATAAGGTCGGCTGAATTTCCTCATGACAAACTCAACCAACACCATGTACTATCAAAACAAATTTAAAGCCTTCGGCCGAGTTTCATCTAGGATGAAATCGACTGACACTTCAAATTTTCTTTGTCACATAGTCCTATCTGTAGAGTTTGCTTTATTGAAACTCGACCATCCGCATTGTATGCAATGAAGGGAAAAAGTGTTTCTAGTTGTTGGAGTGTGGAAAACATAAAAAATAGATCTATTGCAACACCCCAAACGAATAGAATTTGTTCCCAAGTTCTTCTACTGGCTAGTAGACATCCCCAACTATAAATAGGGACCCTTGGGCTTCATCCCAAGCTTTCTTCTTATGATCCTATATGTAGTTGAGTGATTTTCTCTACTAATAGCCCCTTTCTCTCTGTTGCTTACTAATAAAAATGTCAATCTGAGTGAGATAGGTTGTTTGTAAGAGAGTTACTTCCTTATAATGATTGTGAAGCTCTCAAAATTCCCTTTCCTAATCTCTTTCTTCAAGCAAAGTTAGTGAAAGTTTCTCCTTGCTGAAGGAGAAGGTGAAGGATGAAGATCCTTGAGAAGAGTGGGTAATTCCTTCAAGGCAGAGTACTTGTTGCAAGAGGGGATCCCCTTGGTGAATATGTCCACCTCCATGAAAAAGTGGGTAAGCCCTTGTAGAGGTTGAAGACTCTTTCTCAAAGGATAGGTAAGACATTGTAAGGTTTATTGGCTCCTTTTGATCCTTAAAAAGGAAGGTTAGGTATCCTTGCCCTGCAAAGGAAGGTCTAATTATATGTCTTATAATGGAATATAAGTATGCAATGGTTGCAAAATCATTAGGCTTGACCTCTCTAGGTATTGGATGTACATTGTCCTAGTTTGGAGTTTGAAACCACTCCACAAAGCTTGTTCTTGGTCTCATTCACTCCTTCACATCATATTTATGTATGTTTAGTTGAACACAAATCTCATATTTGCAATCTTATCCCTTAAAGTAATTTGAATGTCTAAGGAATATTGTTTATGTGTTTAAGCTATTTTCAACACCCCCCTTCTAGGGACCATTGATCCACCATGTGGTGTCAGAGCCACGATTTTCTTTGAAAAGATGTCCCACAAGATGAGAAGATGAACAACGACCTTCTAGGTTCTCTAAACTTGGAGGGTGGTTTCTCCATGAGACCTCCAATCTTCGACGGCACAAACTTCCTCTATTGTAAGAGGAGGATACAATTCTACTTGAAAGGGATGAATTATGAATTGTGGAAAGTGGCCATCCTTCCCTACAAGGAGTCGGGAGGAATGTAGCTACTTCGGATGAATCTACATTGAAGAAGGCTCAGATGAATGCAAAGTCCATAAGCATCATTTATGCATCCCTCACTCCCTCTAAATTCAACCAGATCTCTTCTTGGTATACTGCATGTGAGATATGGAACAAACTATGCATTACCTATGAAGGGACCAAGCAAGTCAAGGAGTCCAAGGTCTACATGCTCAAAGGTCTCCTTGAGAACTTCAAGATTGGTAAGAAAGAGAGAGTGGCTGAGATGTACTCAAGGCTCGACATCATCATCAATGTACTTGCTTCTTTGAGCCAACCCATGGATCAAGACACCATAAAATCCAAGATCCTTACGTCTCTTACTAAGAGGTGGCAATCTAAGATGAATTCTATCGGAGAAATAGGAAGCCTTGGTGAGCAAAAGTTGATGCAGCCTAAATTGTGCGTACGAAAGGAGGCGGGCTCAGAAGGATCGAACTTTAAATTTATAACCTGAAACCTTCAAGGAACCCTGCAACTTTATTACAGGATCGAAGTAGATATATGGGGTCAAACACAGGGATGTGGGGATGTTTAGAATGCTTAAGATCACACTCTTAAGTCAGTTAAGCCAATCTGATAGTTGATAAAAGTATGGAAATAAAACTAGCCTAGCAAAATATCATGAAATAAAACAAAAAAACAAAACAAATTCCATTGGATTCTACTAATCAAAGAGAAGGAGTTCCTGACTATGTAACCACAAGTTGGATAGTCTATGCACCTGTTCTCGGGCGTAGACAACCCTCAAACACCCCAACAAGCAACCTACATCCAAACATGGTATGTATTGTGGTATTTGTTCCTATGGGTCATCCCACTCGCTTTCGTGAAGCATCACTAAAACCCATCAATGATATGAACCTCTCTCGAGGGTGACAAATCAAAACCCTAGAATATTCTAGATATCCTCTAAGATCTAGAATACTCTAAGATGCTAGGAACATGTGTGATCTGGGTAGAACTTGGTAGTGGGCTTGACCATTCCGGGCTAGGCCCGGCCGTGCCCAGGTCTACAGTTATGGACAAATCACCTTGAACCTTCCTCCTTTCAAATTCCCATCCAAACTACCTTCTCTTGTCTATTTCTACAATGAATCTCTCGATGTAGGTAAAAATAGAAGTTCAAGAAAGAAAGGGATCAACCAAACTAGCAATCATAACCAGAAAAAGAAGCTAGAGTAGAAAACATATTGGATCTGAAATAAAACTACTTGCTTAAGATAAAAGTACATAAACATGCCCAAAACGGGATACATAGCTAAGAAGGAGATCAACTATCCAGGGACAAGCATAGTTGGCACTGAACAAAGATGGAAGAACATCATTTGTAAAGAAACTAAAGAGAACAGTAGAATAAAGGAGAAGAAGAAGAGATTTAGCCCATAGAGGAGAGGTGGCTCTCACTCTGTAGTCTCCATATAGGTCAAATCTCATCTTTGGGTTGTCCACCTTGGTCATATGGACTCCTTGGCATCCTTTCTCTTTGATTTTTCCCTAAACAATAGCTTAGCATGTGTATGGAGGTGGAAGATGGCTAAGAATGATAGGATGTAGGTGAATGGTTGAGGAAAATGGTGGTAGATGGAAGCAAATTGGAGGAACGGACGTAGGATTAGCATTTCAGCCTTTTTGGACCTCGAAACTCTCCTGCATGGCTCTGAGAACCAAGAATACGTTGAACCACAATGTGGAACCAGAAAAATCTCTGAACCCCCCTCCAGGTAGCGAGGGGTGGGTAAATATAGGTGAAGGCAGAGTGTATGTAATGAGTGGTCACGCCACATGTCCCGATCGCGGCACTTGTCTAGGCACGGCTGTGTCGGGGGTCACGGTCGAATGGATGTCGCAGTCAAAATGTTTGTAGCGGTCGAGGAAGACATCATAGTCAAGGCAGACGTCATGGTTGAGGCAGACGTCGCGGTCAAGGATGGTACAGCTAACCCTTTTCCTCAGCACAATTTTGACGGGCTCGGCACGGCCATGACGAGCATAACGGTCATGATAGGTGTCGTGATAGAGGCAGACGTCATGGTCGAGGTAGGTACCATGGTCACAATAGGTGTCACAGTCGATCCAAGTGTCACAGGTGAGACAAGTGTCGCGGTCATTGCAGGTGCAACTGACCCTTGTCCTCAGGACAGTCATGCTAGGCTCGACACAGCCGTGTCAGGCATCTCGGTCATGTCAGGTGTCACGGTCATGACGGATGGAAGCCTGACTGATGCAAAAACTATGTGTTGGGGAGAAATCTTGGAGAATAGATCTCTTTTCAGGTTTGGTACCTACCAGTCCCAAAATTGGCTAGTTGAGCAACTTTATCTATGAAAAGATATAAATTACTAAAAGATAAGAAACTAGGGTTATTTTGGACATATTAAGGCTATAATGACACCAAACCATAAATAAATGCTTAGCATAAATGCCAAAATTTGGGTGTTATCAACCACCCCAAGCTTAAACCTTTGCTTGTCCTCAAACAAGATTGTGCTCAAAGAATAAAAAGATAGCATCCAAATTAAGCTTGGCGATAAATGCTAAGGTTGAGAAAAAAATTTAAAATATCAATTCTCTTGACCCATGTTGTTTCAGAGCAACCCCCCACCAATTTAGCACAATCATGCTAAAGTAAGATCAAAGAGTGTCCATGCAAAATTAAGTGAATTCACTACAACCCATCAATACTCGTAGGGGTTTGAATCATAATTATACAACATTAGAGCATTGTCACATAGGTGATCCGGCGGATGATGTGTAATGAACTATTATCATGTATTCATGTAGACTAATCAAGAACAACGCACCTCCCACTTATTTAGGTCCTAAGAAGTAATAAAAGAAAAAAGACTCTAATGACTTCTGAGGACCCTGATCTGCGTCAGGTTGGTCAATGTGACAAGAAACAGTCCCTGGAGTCCAAGCGAGTTGGCCCAGAGTAGTGATATGAACTCCTCATACTACGGTCGAACCAACCCTAATACTGGGATGATCTCATAGGTCTCTTAGAGGTTCCTAGTGACTCTCTAATGAGCCTTAGGGTGGCACTACCAGGCACGACATACCCCCATTCATGAGCGCACTCATACACCGATTGGACACCATCCTCAACTCTCCCAAAAGAGAAAACAAAACTCATCTATTCACACTCATGCTTTTATTCTCTGCATTCTATTTTATAGGCTTGGATGAGAACTATTTTGATATTTTTGGAATTTTGTGGGTGACCGAGTCTCTTTTGCAAATTTTAAATTTTCATCTTTTTGACTCAGTCCAAGGTGAGAGGTCGCACAGACCATCAAGAAAAACACTTCAACATGATTATAGCTCAAAACTCATCATGATCTGCTTGACATGTGTGAAAAGTAGTAATTGTGATTCAAGCATTCTTAGAGTATAGGCAAGTTTGTGAAATCATAGCTAGGAGTCTTTGATCATGCTCTAGCTCTTTTTCAATAATCCTATATCATGGATTTGTCATTCACAACATAGATCAAGGGAATAATGTTTTAAGCTATGAAAAAGGTTCATAACCTTAAATTTATTACCAAACTCAAGGAAAGAGTCAATGAGCTAGTCAAGGAAAAGCTCAAGAAGTTTAAGATGAAAATTGTGCATTTAGGCATAAAGATAAGCATTTAGTTCTAAGATTTTCATTGCACATCCTTAATTGCAAAGATACAAATTATGAAACAAAGTCTGCAAAAATTTTAAAATTTATACTAAATGTGGGGAGTAAACATGCAAGCATAAAAAATGAAGAGATGGAAGGGAGACTAGACCTACCACCCCAAGCTTAAAACTTTGCTCATCCTTGAGAAAGCCTTAAACTTAGTATAGTAGGAAAGGAATGCATGGATGTACTAGAAAGAATTTTATTGATGTCCTAGTATGATGCATGTATGCTAGGGTATATTTAAGTAGTTATAGGAAAGAAACTATATAAGAAAGAATGTGAAAAAGAAAATTTATTTTAACAAAAGATAAAAGAAACGAGTAAGAGGAAGGGGGTGGCTGCCCTATGATACCGACACTAGGATACCAAATCCTAAGTTTTGGGACCAGTATCAATTGTGTCTTGTCAATTGGATCTGCCATGCATGAAAACAAGAGCGGAAGGATATCTGGGCCCTTCTGAGTCTAAAGTAGAGTAAAATAATCTAATGACTCGGTGAATTCATCCCCATGTTGGAATTGACTTGAACTGCACTAAAATGAATTCTTCAAAAAATCATCCACACGGTACCTTCCAAGATATGAATCCGAATAGGAAGGTCCTAGGATGTGGACACAGGATGAGATGGAGGGGAGAGGTCGATAGTTTTCCAGAGGGATCATCTCTTCTCTCTCCACCTCTAAACTTGCAGTTCGATGATCAGATAAATTTTTATGTACAGTTCGATTCATACAATCACCTTCTAAATAGGAAGTATCCCCATGTGAATCTTTTTGTGGTTATACTACCCCAAGAATGTCACACTCCATGGGGTCGGGGGTATCTTCATGCTCAACAGCCATGTTGTGATGGATTGTCCATCCTTCTCCCTTCATGTCAACTATTCCTTAAAAAGGAATAGTGGACAATGTTGGCTCATGCTCCTCCAACTCATCTTCGTCGGTATACTCACTACTCCAATTTGAGTAGTTGTCATCGTCATCCTCATCGAACAAATTGCTTCAAACCATGATTGGCGTACTGCTCAAAGCGAAGTGACAAGTCTCAATATGAGAGATATCACCCTGGTCTGGATCAACGTCTCATTTAGGTTCCTCAAATTGACCTTCCTCTTGTAAGGTTTTTTGACTACCCTGGTGAGGATAAGAGTCATCATCATCATATAACCATTCATGTGTGTGGCTTGTATCTTCCATTGCTCGATTAGCTGAATCATCTAGATAGAATGAAGGGCTTCCCCAGGTGGGTTAGTCTTCCCAGAAAAACCCTAGTGAATCCAATTGATGGTCTGAATAGGATGGTGCGGTGTATTCCTCTTCAGGCCCAATGGAATGGTCTTGATGACTGTAATATTCAACAACGTGCGGTGGCGCTTGCAATCGTGTGGTAACCAGATCGATAAGCTCTTGAAGCCTTCCGCCCTATTCAACATTCTTATCATGAAGTTGTTGGACTTGAACAGCTAAGCTTTCAATGTTCATCAATTCCTCCATGCACTTCTATTGGAAACCCACTGTATTAGACTGATGCACTTGGATGAATCCTTATTCAATAGTTTGAAGTATACTTCTACTGTGGTCTATGATCTCAGTGGCTACTTGGAGCTGATGATCCTGTTTTTCTAGTAGCTGTTGGAGCGGATCGACATTTTCTTAGAGATGAGCAGCTAAGGAGGAGGTGAGTGTGTTGACACTTTCTCCGGCTATCTCCACTGCTCTAATTAGCTCTTGATCCCATGTCAATGCGGAAGTCAAGGGATGCCATCTCCTTTGTTGGAATTTCAACATATGACAATAGTGGAGGTGAGTATAGCTCGACTAGCTGTAGAGCACGGCCTTCAATTATTTTCCAACAGTCAGAACTGTGAGAAAACTTACGAGGATAGGTGGACAAGATAAACTATCTTGTTGAAGCAAGATCCATGGCTGAAAAAGGTATAAGATAAAGAAAAGCTATTCAGTATATATGAACAAGTATGTATAAAACAAAAGAAGAGCTATTCATATATATACAGGCTTATGGATGACAGAACAAAATCTATGGGCATGTAAACATGGAAAACCACATCCCCGAAAATGGCACCAAAAGTTGATGCTGCCTAAATCGTGCATCTAAAAGGAGGCAGACTCAAAAGGATCGAACTTTAAATTTATAACATGAAACCTTCAAGGACCCCGCAACTTTATTACAAGGTTGAAGTAGATATATGGGGTCAACAACAGAGACATGGGGACATTTAGGATGCTTAAGAACCACTCTTAAGTCAGTTAAGAAAATCTAATAGCTAATAAAAGTATGGAACCATAACTAGTCTAGCAAATTGTCATGAAATAAAACAAAACAAAGAAAATAAAATAAAATAGAGTCTGTTGGATTCTGCTAATCAAAGAGAAGGAGTTCCTGACTATGTAACCACAAGTTGGGTAGGCAATGCACCTGTTCTCAGGAGTAGACAACCCTTGAACACCCCAGCAAGCAACCTACATCCAAACATGGTACGTACTATGGTATTTGTTCCTGTGGGGTCATCCCACTTGCTTTCGTGAAGCGTGACTAAAACCCATCAATGATATGAAACCTCTCTCGAGGGTGACAAATCAACACCCTAGAATATTTTAGATACCCTCTCAGGTCTAGAATACTCTGAGATGCTAGGAACATGTGTGATCTAGGCAGAACCCGGTAGTGGGCCCGACCATGCCGGGATGGACCCGATCGTGCCCGGGTCTATGATTCTGCACAGATCACCTTAAACCGTCCTCCTTTCAGATTCTAATCCAAACTACCTTCTATTATCTATTTCTACAATGAATCTCTCGATATAGATAGAAATAAAAGTTCAAGTAATAAAGAGATCAACCAAACTAGAAATCATAACTAGAAAGAGAAGGTAGAATAGAAAACGTACTAGATCTGAAATAAAACTACTTGCTTAAGGTAAAAGTACATAAACATCCCCAAAATGGGCTACATAAATAAAAAGGAGCTCAACTAGCCAAGGACAAGCATAGTTGGCACCGAACAAAGATGGAAGAACATCATTTGTACAGATACTACAGAGAACAGTAGAAGAAAGTAGAAAAAGAAGAGATTTAGCCCATAGAGGAGAGGTCGATCTCACTCCTTAGCCTCTGTATAGGCTGGATCTCATCTTTCGATCATCCTCCTTGATCTTATGAACTTGTTGGCCTCCTTTATTATTGATTCTTCCCCAAACAATAGGTTGGCAGGTGGATGGAGGTGGAAGATGGCTGAGAATAGTAGGATATGGTGAATGGTGGTGGAAAATGGTGGTAGATGGAAGCAAACTGGAGGAACGACATAGGATGAGCACTTCAGCCTTTTTGGACCTTGGAACTCTCCTATGGGGCTCTAGGAACCAAGAATATGTGAAACCACAATGTGGAACTAGAAAAATCTCCAAACCCCCATCCAGGTAGTGAGGGGTTGGTATTTATAGGTAAAGGTAGAGTGTATGTGATGAGTGGTCATGGCACATGTCCCAGTCATGGCACTTGTCTCGGCACGGCCGTGTCAAGGGTCACGATCGAACAGATGCCATGGTCGATATGTTTGTAGCAGTCAGGGCAGACATCCCAGTCAAGGTAGACGTGGCAGTTGAGGCATATGTTGTGGTCGAGGCAGGTGTAGTTGATCCTTTTCCTCGACATGGTCTTGTCGGTCTCAGCACGGCTGTGATGAGTGTACCAAACATGATAGGTTTCGTGGTAGAGGTAGACGTCACGGTCGAGGTAGGTACCGTGGTCGCAACAAGTGTCGCAGCCGAGATAGGTGTCGCAGGCGAGACAGGTGCCTCAGTCGTGGCAGGTGCAGTTGACCCTTGTCCTCGGCACGGTCGTGCCAGGCATCTCAGTCACATTAGGTGTTGTGACGAATGGAAGCCTATATGTTGCAAAAACCATGTGTTGGGGAGAAATCTTGGAGAATAGATGTCTTTTCAGGTTCGGTGCCTGCAAGTTCCAAAATTGGCTAGTTGAGAAACTTTATCTATGAAAAGATATAAATTACTAAAAGATAAGAATCTAGGGTTATTTTAAATTTAACTGCGGACCCGATGGTAGGGTTTGGGAGAGGCGGCAGTTGTGGCATCCGTGGAGGTCGGGTGGCTACCAGGAGCTGAGTTATATCGTTGATCCATCTGTGGAACCATCTGAGAGCATTAATCCCACTCCGATGTCCCCTGCCGGAGGGAACCATCCCAATGATCCCCATTGCATGGACACAGATCTGGAAAAAAAGTCCTATGCTGAGACGGCGACTGGCATGAAGTCTTCCTCGATCCTCAAGTGGGTGTCTCCGGACACCCTGCAACCTGATGATATCTCCGTCGATCGCAGCGGCCCAATACCCGCGATATCCATCGACCCCATTAAGATCCAGCCCCTTCTCACATCATGGAAATACGCAGTTGTGGTGAAAGTCTTAGACATGAACGTTGGCTTTAGAGCTCTGATCTCTAGGCTCCAGGTTCTGTGGAACCCATCAGATACCTTCCGGGCGATCGACTTGGAACTGGGATACTACATCATCCAATTTTCAAACAATGACGACTTCGTCAAGGCCATGACAGGCAGACCATGGACGGTGTTCGGCAATTATCTGTCGGTACAATCTTGGTCAAAAAGCTTCTGGCCGACGGACCCCATCCCTAGGAAGCTCGTGGTCTGGATCCACGTCCCCCATCTTCCGGTCTACCTCTACCAGACACAGCTCCTGTCCATTATTGGTGATCTAATCGGGAAGACGATCAAGATAGACACCACTACCTCGGTGGGGAATCGTGGAAAGTTCGCTAGAGTCATTGTTGAAGTGGATACAACCAAGCCCCTCCTTCCTGCAGTACTCATCAATGGCGAACAATATCAAATTTAGTATGAAAATATACCTACCATATGTATGAAATGTGGCAGAGTCGGGCATGGAGAGACTGACTGGAAGTTCCTCCTGCCCTTCACCGTTTGTGACTCATCCACAAACTCCACAGGTCCGCTCAAAGTTCCCACCCCACACTCCATGGCCATGCATGCCAAAAAGCCTGAACGTCGCCCAAACCCTAAGAAAGGAAAGCAAGCCAAGGAAGCGGAAAACCTGACCCCCTCTGAGGCTGCTGTCCTGAATAAGCAAAGCACTTCGGACGCTCCCACCTCTGAGGCTGAAGAGGGCGAATGGAAGACAGTCCAGAGAAGATGCAAAAAGAAGGTTGTCCGCAACCAAGCTTCCCCCCACAAACCACTGCCCATTGTAGGAGAAAAAAGTGGTTCCAATAAGTCTATCCCTGGCCAAGACACAGCAGTCATCATGGTTGATGATGAGGTGTACAGGGGCAGAAACGCAGAGGTAGCCACCTCAAACCAGCGAGAAGGTACCTCGAATGAAGCAATCCAGGTTACGTTCCAATGGGGCGTTCAAGGTACTAATAGCGGAGGGGGTATCCTCCTCAGGAACAGGAGGGTAGTTTACCATCCTATCCAAACAAGCCTAGGCCGGGAGCAGAAAAAGGGTAAGATCGCCCAAGCGCTCAACATGGCCAACAGCAACTCTAAAGCAAAGTGTATTCTCCAATTCCAGGAAGGAACTTCTGAGATGGAAGCTATGGATAACGAGAATGGTGACCAGTCTGTAGGACTGTGTGCAGCCATCACTTAAATGCCCTGCCATTCCTCTCTACATAGTTCGTTTAAGATGCTAAACATTCTGTGCTGGAATGTCCAAAGATCTAAATCCAAGGACAAATTGCGACTGATTAGAGAGTATAAAAATAAGTATCAACTGCACTTTCTTGCCCTCATTGAAACACGGTGTAGCGACGGGATTGCACTTGAAGTCATCAAGCAAATCGGATTCAATTCTTTGCATCGAGTCGAGGCAATTGGATTTTCAGGTGGCATCTGGCTCCTATGGGATTCAATGAAGTGTAATGTTGACATTCTCCTCAATCATAGGCAATTGATCCATTTTCATATCAATAATGAGTGGTTTCTGACTATAGCCTATGCCAGTCTGAACCCTACACGAAAACACTTGTTCTGGAATAGACTTAAGGAAATTGGTCACTCAATCATGGGCACCTGGGTAGTCATGGGTGATTTTAACACCATGTTATCTCCTGTTGAGAAACATGGTAGTAATTACTTTGATAAAATAGATTGTGCCAACTTCTTAGACACGCTCATGTCTACTGGTCTTAAAGACATGGAGGATGGGGGTCATTTCTATATCTTCAAGAATCTCAACGTTCGGGAGAAGTTGGACCGCGTGGTTGCCAATGAGGAATGGCTCTCCATTGAGGGGGGTTTTACAATCATTGTGCTTCCGCGCATATACTCTGATCATAATCCTCTTTTAATCACTAGTAACAACAAAAGTATGGCCCATCCTCGCCCCTTTCGAACTAAATCCAATTGGACACTAATTCCAAAGTTCAAAGAATGCCACCGCCAGGCATGGTGCCCATCATCAGACTTCTTGACGGCCCTCGAAGAATTCAAGACTTCCATCGCATCCTGGGAAGCTAAACACCTCCGTCAACAACATAAGGAGAAAAATAAACTCTTCAAGCAAATCGATCGTGCGCAGGTACTCTCCACTAACAACTCCTCTACTCGCTACGACCTACAGGTCATCGCTATGCAAGAAAGGCTACATAAACTTCTTCTCCAAGAAGAGGTGGACTGGAGACAAAAGGCCAATATCAATTGGATGAAACATGGAGATGCAAACTCGAAATTCTTCCAAATCTTTGTGAAGGCTAGAAGGCATCACAACCGGATTAAATGTCTGAAGAATGATGTAGGCAAGTGGATTTCTGAGAAGCAGCAACTCCAACAAATGGTGCGACAATACTTTGAGGATATGATGGCTGGCCCTGGCCCGACATCGGCCACGAACCATAAAATCTCTAGGTATGTGGGTCACTTCGTGTCCCCCTCACCCATCCAAGGAAACTTTCTAGAAATAACTCTAGGCCCAATTGAGATTAAAGAGGTCATGATGTCCATGGCGCCTCTCAAAGCATCGGGACCAGACGGTGTCGTTAATGAGTTCGTCCATTCTCACTGGGATCACATCGGCGGATCTATGATCAAGTCTGTGCAAAGTTCTTTCAACTCTGGCTCCATTGGCAGCAATATGAGTGACTCCTTAATGGTCCTCATCCCTAAGAACAATCATCCGCAAAAATGTAGTGATTTCAGGCCAATATCGCTAAATAATACATGTTTCAAATTAATTTCAAAAATCCTGGTGGAGAGGCTCAAACCGCACATCAGTTCCTAGATAGCTGAAACTCAATCGAGTTTCATTCCTGGTAGATCCATTACAGACAATATTTTATTAGTTCAAGAAGTCATACACTCCATGAAGACTACGAAGACAGGGAAGAAATAGGTATGCATTAAGCTAGACCTCTCCAAGGCATTTGACATAATGCACTGGCCATTCATCGTGGACACCCTCCTCAAAATGGGTCTTCCTCATATCACCAGATCCCTTATTATGGACATCATTACTAGAATTTCTACATCCATCCTATGGGAAGGTGCAACGCTCCCCCCATTCAAAGCAACAAGAGGGATGAGGCAAGGCGACCCAATCAGCCCTTATGTGTTTGTCCTTTACATGGAGAGATTGAGCCAGGCCATCAACACAGTAGTCTCTTCAAACACTTGGTCACCAATACAGTTGGCCCATGGTGGTACGGGAGTCTCACATGTGTTCTTCGCCGATGATATTGTGTTAATGGCAGAAGCAACACCTCGACAAGAAACATTTATAAAGAAAATCTTTCGTGATTTTGCTACTATCTCAGGACAATTCTTAGCCAAAGAAAAATCCCGATGTTTCTTCTCCGCCAACGTCTCTCAAGCAGAATGTAGATGCTTTTCCAACATAGGCATTCCTCTGGAAAGTGATTTGGGGATATACCTGGGTGTACCTATCCTTCATCATCGCATCAACAAGCAAACTCATGTTGCTATAATCAAGACTATGAAAGATAGAATGTCAAGTTGGTCGGCACGGCAGCTCTCCCTTGCAAGTTGCATCACCCTGGCAAATTCCACACTGCAAGCCATCTCGGCCTACACCATGCAATTGGTTAAACTATCGTCGTCTCTCTGCGATGAAATCAACAAACAAATCAAGAACTTCATATGGTCTGGGTGTCGGGAGAAGACACAGCTGTCTTTGGCCTCCTGGAAGAAAATCACCTTTAGCAAGAAGGCTGGAGGACTAGGAATCAAGGAAGCTCGAGCTCAAAACCAAGAACTCATGCTCAAGAATGTGTGGAACTACATGAACAAACCTAACCGCCTTTGGGTTCGCATCCTAAGGGAGAAATATGAGAAGAACAGTATAATTAGCTCAAAACCTTGCTCACTTTCTTGGGCTTTCGTCAAAAGGAACCTACCTGCCATTCAAAGAATTTGCTTTAAAATGACCCACTCAGGTGCTAATACATACATCTGGACTGAGAAGTGGATTGAAGGAAACTCTATAGATGAACTGGAGCCAAATTTCATCATCCTGAGAGCCTTTCTGATCTTAAGGTGGAATCTATGTGTGCGGATGATGCCACCTGGGATAGGTCGTTCATCGAGGCTTACATGCCACACGGACTGTGGGACAAGATAAAGCTTATTCCAACTCCAGTTAAAGACTCCGAGTAGGATACTTGGTACTGGCCCTTCAACCCTTCAGGCGAGCTCACAACTTCATATGCATATGACTGGATCCGACGTGACCTAGCGCTCCCACTCCAGGGCAATTGGGAGGATATATGGTCTATCAAGGTGCAAGAGCAGATCAAAGTGTTTGCTTGGTTCGTACACCATAGAGCTCTACTGACTAACATGGAAAAACGCAGAAGACATATTGATGTTAGCCCGTTGTGCCCTATCTATGGCAACGACAATGATATCATCCTTCACTACTTTCGGGATGGTCCATACAACACCCCTCTCTGGCGCAAGCTCCCAGTGAACGGGGCCTGGTTTACCCTAACTGAAGATGAATGGATAACATCCATCTTGCATGGCATTCCTACGTGCAGCCCGAGCTTCCTTCTCCTCATCGCCTACTGGCACACATGGAAGGTACGGAATGAACGCATCCATAGTAGTCGGCGTCACTCCTTGGACGACAGACTTGTGTTTATTTAGGAAAGAGACTGAAGGATCAGCTCACTGTCGCAGCTCTACACCGCTACCGACTGCCCACCACAGGAGAGACTGTGTTGTATTCCTCCAGACAATGTTTACATCTTTACTTATGCTACCTTTGTGATTGAGTCCAAGCACACAAGTTTGGGTATCCATGCGATTTCACCAACTGGAGAATGCATCTTTGGCATGGGAAATAGGTTTGGTGCTCGCTCATCACGAGAAATTCAAGCCATCCTCGCTGCAGTGGAACTTATAACTAAGAAAAACTGGACCAATGTTATCATCCTCTCAGATGCCAAACAAGTTGTGGCCATCTTATAGGCGAGTAGCGAACCTATAGCCACACTGTGCCCCTTCTATAGAAAATACCAGGTTGCCAAGAGTGCTTCTCACGCACCCCATGTGGCATACATACCCCAGAGGTTGAAGCAGATTTCAGACCTCATTGCAAAACACTGTCTCCACTCTTCTTCCTTATGTTCCTTTTCTTCTACCAAGCCACCTTGGCTTAATTTAGATGTAAACATAAACATGTCCACCCTTTTACCTGTTCAAGAGTGCGGGATGAATAATAGATAAGCTCTTGTTAACCCCAAAAAAAAGAATCTAGGGTTATTTTGGGCATATTAAAGCTACAATGACACCAAACCATAAATAAATGTTTAGCATAAATGCCTAAATTTGGGTGCTATCAGGTTTCTACAGAAGTCTCATTGGAATTCTCTAGGCCTATGAGCTAAGACCTGACAAGCAAGAGGAAGAGGAAAATCTAGAAGAGAAGGAGTCAAAGAAGACACAAGAGAATGCATTCAAAGCTAAAGTGGAGGTCATTGTTCTTCAACAACAACTAGCTTGTCGACCTACTCCTTCCTCAAGTAAAGATGAAGCCCCTAGTGATCATGATGCTAACTACTCCAAGAGGAAGTATTTCAAGGGAAAGCCCTCTTCCCCCTCTACTCCAAGGTGCTATGAGTGTGGAAAAAAAGGACACTACAAGAATGATTGCCCCAAGGCAAATATGTCCTACCATAAGAGCAGCTCCAAGAATAAGGAGGACTACAAGAAGGATAACAAGTTCAAGAGGAAGGACAAGAAGGAAAGAAGAACTAAAAATGAAGCCCATGTTGCATGGGAGGAATCTTCTTCTAGTGATTCCATCTCTAATGAGGGAGAATGTCACCTTGCTCTCATGGCCTCAATTAGTGAACACATATGTGAGGTAAGTGTGGTAAGTGAGGTAAGCTTGAATGAATTATCTAAAGAAGACCTCATTGACATGGTTAAAGTTTCCCGTTCTTCTTATTCTAAATGCAAATCCAAGAAGAAAAGATTAGGGAAAATTATTGATGGCTTGAATGCTAAATTTGATTTTCTTGAGTAAAATGAAAAAGTTCATCTTGATAGTATAGATTCTTTGCAAGGTCAATTTCTTGAACTTGAGTTTCAATACAATGACATTGAGGTAGATAATGGTATTTATCTTAAAAACATCAATAGTCCTAAAGATGAGAACCAAACTCACCTTAATGAACTTGTTTTGATTAGACTGAAAAAGATAAGCTTGATGCCAAGTTTAATGATCTTAGACATGATTGTGATGGTATTAAGGATGAAAATAGAATCTATCTTGATAAGCTTACTATGCTTAGAACTGAAAATACTAGATTGCTTGCTAAAATTAATGATCCTTGTTTTTAGACCTTTATTGCCTAATAATGAAGTAGCTAGTATAACTCTTGAAAGAGATTCTTATCATACCAAAGCCCTCTATTTATAGGTCGACTTGCTTCATGCTCAAGGTGATCTAGCTAGCCTTTCTTCTACTATTATTATTGTTAGTGATGATAACTGCTAGCTTAGAGCCTCCTGTAAAAGTTCCTCAAAGGCAAAAAGTACCTCAATGAAGTTCTAAAACACTCTACCAAACAAAATGGTAAATGTGGTTTGGGATATGAGGGATCTCCAAAAAGCAAGGGCAAGGGTAAGATAAAGAGCAAGGAACCTCCTATTTTCAATGGAGAGTCACCTAGGCTCTAAGAACCCTATTGTTTGTGCACATTGCAAGAGTGATGATCATTATTCTACTTATTGTCCTTACAAGGAAAAGGGGACCAACCCAAAGATGAAATGGGTCCCCAAGATAACTCTGGATCCCAAGGTTTGAATTGGGAACCGCATCTTACATTATTGTAGGTATAAGGAAAATGGATTGTTGATAGTGGTTTCTCCAAGCATATGACTGGTGAGATGAGACACTTCAACAATTTCATAAAGAAGAAAGTAGGATCT
The DNA here is from genome assembly GCA_963693085.1 of Alisma plantago-aquatica. Taxonomy (NCBI): domain Eukaryota; kingdom Viridiplantae; phylum Streptophyta; class Magnoliopsida; order Alismatales; family Alismataceae; genus Alisma; species Alisma plantago-aquatica. The sequence goes on along the minus strand of OY856412.1, from coordinate 72,639,238 downwards.
ATGACTTTTGGTGATAACAACAAAGGTAAGTGATGGATGAGGATGATGTGGGTGATATACTATGCATCAAGAATGCACTTATTATGGATGGCTTACATCACAATTTAATTAGTGTTATCTAATTATTTAATAATGGTTGTCTTACTTTCCTCACTTGAATGTGTGCTTATAGATTCCCTCTTCTACAATGTTATATATAAGGGAAATAGAAATGGAAACATTTACGTAATTGTTATTGATTCTCATAAGCCTATTATTGGAAAATGTCTTGTTGTTGATAAAAGTGATATATCTTTGTGGCATTGTAGGCTTGGTCATGTAAATATGCACTAGTGGAGAAGTTGAACAAAAATAGAATTGGTCAAAGGACTTCCTGAATTGGACTTTGAGAAGGATGAGGAATTCCAACCTTGTACCCAAGGAAAGCAAACCAAATCCTCCTTTAAATCCAAAGGAGTCCTTAGTACCAAGAGAGCTCTTGAAATTCTTCACATTGACCTATTTAGACCAATGAGAACTCAATCGCTTCATGGTATCAAGTATTACCTCGTGATTGTTGACAATTTCTCTCGCTATACTTGGACCTTATTCTTAGTTTCAAAAAGTGATCTTCTTGATGTTTTCTCTATGTTTTGCAAACGAGTTGAAAAAAAAGCTTCTTGTCAAATAATCTCTATCCTTAGTGACCATGGAGGAGAGTTTGAAAATGATATGTTTGAAAGGTTTTGTGAGGAATCTGGTTATGCGCACAACAAAATGGGTCTGTAGAGAGAAAGAATATGTCTTGACATGAAATGCTAGGATGATGCTTCTAGAGTATGATACTCCCAAAAAATTTTGGGTTGAATCTGTTAGTACTCCATGTTTTGTGAAAAACCAGGTTTTTACTCATCCTTCTTTAAAGAAAACCCCCTACGAGTTATTGTGTGGTAGAAATCCCTCTATAGATTCATATTTTCAGTTGTCCTTGTTTTGTTTTAAACACAAAGGATTCTCTCAACAAGTTTGATGTGAAATCCTACAAGGTTTCCTTTTTTGTCTATTGCACTATTAGTAGAGCATATAGAGTGTTTAACATTGAACTATCTAAAGTTTTAGAATCTATAAATGATAAATTTGTTGAAACTAACCCCTCTATTTCCATGAATGTTGTAAATTATGATGTTGTAGATGAGGTGGTTCCTAGATTAAAAGATCTCAACATCATTGAGAAAAAGAAAAGATGTGATAGTATATGAAGAAGAGAAAGAAGAAGAAAATAAGGATCCAACTCCCCAGTTTGCCAAAGATCATCCTAAAGAGCTCATAATCGGCAATCATTTCAAAGGGGTGAAGACGCAGGCTGCCTTCAACAAAGAACAAGACAACACCTTCTTCTCACAACTTGAGCCAAAGAACGTGAAAAGAAGCTCATAAGGATGATGAATGAATCCTAGCTATGCAAGATAAGCTAGAGTAGTTTGAGAAGAACAAAGTGTGGACCTTAGTTCCATGACATGATAGCAAGATCATTGGAACCAATTGGGTATACCACAACAAGCTAGATGAAAGTAGAGAAGGGCAAACAAAGGACAGAAACTTCACCAACCAATTCATCTCACAACTTGAGCCAAAGAACGTGAAAAGAAGCTCATAAGGATGATGAATGGATCCTAGCTATGCAAGAGGAGCTAGAGCAGTTTGAGAAGAACAAAGTGTGGACCTTAGTTCCAAGACATGATAGGAAGATCATTGGAACCAAGTGGGTATACCACAACAAGCTAGATGAAAGTAGAGAAGTGCAAACAAAGGACAAAAACTTCACCAACCAAGGCAAGTATACAAGTGAACTCTTGAAGCGCTTTGGGATGGAGACATCTATATAGAGGTATGATTGGTATCTTATTATATTTAATTACCTCTAGAATTATGTTTAGTGTTAGATTGTGTGCAAGATTTCAATCAAGCCCTAGAAAATCCCATCTTATAGTTGTTAAGAGGATTATAAGTTACCTATCCAAAACCCAAAATTTTGGATTGTGGTATCCCAAGTCAAGGGACTTTACTCTTACTACTTACAGTGATGTGGATTATGTAGGGTGCTTAATTGATAGAAAGTGCACAAGTGGCACTTACTTCCTCCTAGTACCATGTTTAGTATCTTGGTTCTCTAAGAAACATGGCACAGTGTCTCTTTCAACTACCGAGGATGATTACATTGCATCTGGGAGTTTTTTGCCCAAGTCCTATGGATGAAGCAAATGCTCCAAGACTTAATGTTCATTATGATGCTTCTCCTATCTACTATTTTAATACTAGTGCAATCAATCTTTCTTACAATTGTATATTACATAGTAAGATAAACATATATAGGTCCTCTGTTACTTCCTTCATGACCACATTGCCAAGAAAGATATCTATATCACGCATATGGACATAGAAAATCAACCTACGGACATTTTTCACCAAATCTCTAACTAGAGGGCAATTTACTTTCATTGGATCAAAGTTACTTGTATCTTATCTTGATGATGTTGATATGACTTCTAGCTAGATGTTCTCATACATATATGTTCTTGCTCATAATTTTCTCATATCATACTTGTTAGTACTACATTTGCCAAATTTAATGCCTTATTTTGCTTTTTTTGGCTATTTTTTGCAAACACTTGTTTTACCACAAAATAGTAGCTAATGATGAGGGGAAAGTTCCTTAATATGTTCAAAATGCATGATTGTCTAGAAAAATAAATTTATATAGCACTTTCGTGGCCTAGAATTAAGTTTCTTATCTTTTAGACATGCTTTCTTATCAGTCGAGTTTGTTGTTGGGAAACTCGACCGACAACAGACCCAAGGAATGAACACACAGCAGTGTCGGCCAAGTTTACCAAATCTAAAACTTGACTGACAACATTGTTGCACAGAATGTATATAGACTATGGCCAATTCTCTCCCTCTCAAATAGAGAGAACTTGATCGGTCAGTCTCCTCTTTAGTTCATCCTTGAACTGTAGATCTCCAAATTCCATTTCCTAGCCCTATCTAGCCCCATTTTGACATTCCTTAGCCTCTAACCTAGTTTGGGTGGCCTGCTGCTTGATTTCTCTTCCCTATTTGGTGTCATTTTCAGTTGTTTTCTTCTCTATGGCGTCCAATAGGCGCAAGAGAACTAGACCTTCAGTTGTACCTTCATCTTATACATCCATCAGGCATCTCTCATACAATGGTACTTTCTTTTTATCCAATCAATATATCAATCAGTATAGAGAGTTTTTACCTAGGAACCCTTACCCCTTTAGTCCCTTGTTGATTCCTAGAAATGAGCTACTCAAAGAGGTTAAGGAACTCTTTTCTAACCAAAATCTTGATTCTTTTTTCTATGAATGTTGGACCTATAACAATTCCCTCTCGAGCAAGAAGGTGGTGCATGAGTTCTATGCAAATCTAACCTGGAACTACACCACCTTAGTGCCTCCACCCAACACACAAGTGGTTTTGTAATCCATGATAGGGGAGTCAAGTTTTCTATCTCCGAGCACTTTGAATACCTATCTATCTTTCTCTTCGCCTAGTTGGATGACTCCCTTGTTGGGTTTTGTGGAGAAAATATGCGCGGTGGAAGAAAAAAAATTCCACACAACCCAAACAGGATCTCATCGACAACAGCATATTTGAAAAGGGTGTTTGCGGGATATACCTTATCGCAGAGCAAGTTCGGAGATGTCCCTCTACACGATGGTGTGCAATGATGCTAACCTACACAGACGGAACTTCTCTCCCGTTCATTGAGTGTGTCGTAGGAAGATCCGGCAGTGCTCCTTTTGTGCGGTGATGTACGCCACTCGTAGCGCGTACGAATGGTCATAGATGTCCTCTGAACACAGGCGTCTCAGTGTCTGCATATCTACTTTGTCCACGTGGATGGACTGGAACTCCACGTCATGCTTCCTAAGCTGGCGGGAAGGAGTTGTCTCTATGTGGCAGTGTGCTAGCGTCGTGGTGCTCTCGTTTCTCTCCTGAGGATGGTGACGACTAGGGTTTACGTACGTGAGCGTAAACTGAAAAGCCTCTCTCAATATCTTATATAGATATCAGCCGTCAAGCTCCTTTAAATAGGAGATGAAGGGAAGTAGGGTTTCCTAAACCCAATAGTAAACAGAAACACTGTGTTAACTAAAACACTTGTGGATTAATTAGAATATTATGGAATTCATTAATTAACCAAATAATCGCATTAATTGATTAATTAATATCTAACTCCATGCAATCGCTCGGGATGGCTCTATGGGCATATATACCAACAGACTCCCACTTGCACTTAGAGCCAGTCACTCCAATATTATTCTAATCGATTACATAAACATTTTAGTAATCAATGTGATTTGGAGCAATTCCAATCAAATCCACAATTATACTCCTATTCCAACACATCCTATGTGTGTGACCTGGTAGGCTCCAAATTACATTGGCAGTGATATCCATAATCATATTATGATTTCACAAGCAATGATTGGTATCTAGCAAAACTTCATTACCACCCAAGTAATTGGAGTAGTTGGAGAACAACTTAACCTATCATTCATGACTAGAGTTATAGTGATTCTATAGTTCCTTTGTCGCTGATATCCAGATTGAACTTAAGTCATGGAATTGTTATCATCTTCAACATTCAATCCATTTTTCTTGAACTAGAGCAGACTGTCTGAGATATATGTAAGCTCAATATCACATATTGAGTCACATCAGCATGTCCATGCATTTCTCAGTCTCGCTTATCAAGTGGTCGGAATAGGAAACTCCCGTAGGAAGGACAAATTCCATCTACATCACTCACAGTCATCCCCATGTGTCATTTCTTTTTTAGTGCACCCAAGCACCATCTTTATGGCAATCCATATTCAGGACCATGGTGGATGATGTCAAAGTACACCAAACAACATGTGACAAGTGTCGTGACTTTAGGTCTAAGAACCACAATCACCACCATAATTATGAGATGTGACTCTAACTACCAATCATGGTATCCATGTGTCACTCTCAATATGGGTCTATCTGATACACTATTCTCTAACAAGTATCTACGTATTTGGTTTGATATCTCCATATCATGGATAATGAGATTCTTCCATCAACCAACATACATTCTAATATTATGTGTTATTGATGTCTATGGATATTTCCACAATAACAACCGATTAGGGACAAAACAAGAATACATACTCTTAGCATACATATGATCTCACTATTCAGGTCATCAACCCAAAGACATATGTCATTGAGTATATTATTCTATAGACATCTATAAGTTTTATGGTCATCTCACAATATAAAACAAAAACATATAGATTAGAAACTTTCCTTTATTGATATGATCAATGTAGTATTACAAATCGTTTACATAGTATCTATGGGCATACATACCAACAGATTCCCACTTGCACTTATACACAATCACTCATGAATCTCAATCCAAGTGATCGAACATGTCTGTCATGTTTCTGCTGTGAAAGTGCTTTTGTGAGTGGGTCAGCCACATTGCTTTCTGTAGGTACTCTGCAAAACTTCACATCTTCTCGTTGTACGATCTCTCCTATGAGATGGAACCACCATATAATATGTTTGGAACGTTGGTGCGATCTTAGTTCTTTAGCCTCTGCAATTGCTCTGTTGTTGTCACAAAACAACTCAATTGCATCACCAGCGCTTGGAACCACTCCAAGTTCAAAAATGAACTTCTTGATCCACACAGCTTCCTTTACAGCATTAGATGCGGAAATATATTTGGCCTCTATTGTAGAATCTGCAACCGTCTCTTTCTTGGAAATCTTCCAGCTCACGGCTCCATTGTTTAGGCAAAACACAAATCCAGATTGCAATCTATAGTCATCTTTGTCATTTTGGAAGCTAGCATCGGTGTAACCCTTTACCACGAGCTCTTCCTCACCACCGTATACCAAGAATTGATCCTTAGTCCTTCTCAAGTACTTTAGGATGTTCTTTACGGCTGTCCAGTGACATTCACCTGGATCTGATTAATATCGGCTCATCATGCTCAAAGCATATGACACATCAGGATGAGTACATAACATCATGTACATGATAGATCCAATTGCTGATGCATATGGAATCTTACTCATGTGTGCCCATTCATCACATGAACTAGGACGTTGGGATTTATAGATTGTAACCCCATGGGACATTGGCAAGTTACCTCTCTTAGAACCCTCCATGCTAAACCTCTTTAGCACATTGTCAATGTATGTGCTCTGGCTTAGGCCTAGAAGCCTTCTAGATATATCTCTATAGATCTTGATCCCTAGTATATAGGATGCTTCGCCTAAATCCTTCATAGAGAAGGTTTTCCCTAGCCAACCTTTTACTATCTGAAGAGTAGGGATGTCATTTCCCATCAATAGTATGTCATCCACATACAATATGAGAAATATGATTGTGCTCCCACTAACCCTTTTGTAAACACAAGGTTCATCTTCATTTTGATGAAAGCCAAACTTTTTGACTACTTTGTCAAAATGTAGATTCCAGCTCCGAGATGCTTGCTTCAATCCATAGATTGACCTTTGTCACTTACAGACTTTATTGGCTTCCTTTGGATCGATAAAACCCTCAGGTTGTGTCATGTACACATCCTCGAGTAAATTCCCATTAAGGAATGATGTTTTAACATCCATCTACCAAATATCATAGTCATGATAAGATGCAATGGCAAGCATGATCCTGATGGATTTAACCATGACAACTAGTGAGAAGGTCTCGTCATAATCAACACCTTGAATTTGAAGGAATCCTTTTGCAACCAATCTACCTTTATAGGTTTGAACATTTCCATCTATGACGGTCTTCTTCTTGAAGACCCACTTGCACCCTATGGGTTTTACCCCTTCGGGTGGATCCACCAAGGTCCATACCTTGTTGGTGTACATGGATTCCATCTCAGATCTCATGGCTTCGAACCATTTCTCAGATTTTGGTCCCTTAGTAGCTTCTAGATAGGAAGTTGGCTAATCTACTATGCCCAATTCATCACTGTCTTGAGTCACGAGAAATCCAAATCTCTCAGGCTCAAGTCGTATCCTACTAGACCTACGAGGTTCATGTGTTACATTTGGAACTTGAAATTCCACAACAATTTGTGAGTCTTCATGTTCCTTATGTACCTCCTCAGGTTCTCTACTTTCTTGTTGGTCTCAAACTTCTTCGAGCTCTACACTCCTCCCACTAATTCCTTTGGAAATAAATTCCTTTTCAAGAAATACAACAGTCCTATCAACAAACACTTTGTTGTCAGTTGGTGTGTAGAAGTAATATCCCCGAGTTTCCTGGGGTATCCAACAAAATAGCATTTTTCATATTTGGGTCCAAGCTTTTCAGGAAATTATTTCCGAACATAAGCTTCACATCCCCAAATCTTTAACATAGAAAAATTGGGACGATTCCCATTCCATATCTCATATGGTGTCTTTTGAACCAATTTAGAAGGTACATGGTTAAGTGTAAACGATGCAGTTTCAAGAGCATACCCCCAGAACAATATTGGAAGTTCGGCTGAACTCATCATTGATCGTACCATGTCTAATAATGTACGGTTCCTTCTTTCTTAAACACCATTATGTTGTGGTGTACCAGGTGGAGTCCATTGTGATACATTACCATGGTCTCTCAGAAGGTCCTCAAACTCTTAGCTTAAGTATTCACCACCTCGATCTGAACAGAGTGCTATAATACTCTTACCAAGTTGCTTCTCTACTTCATTCACAAAAGTCTTGAACATTTCAAGAGTTTCTAACTTTTGTTTCATAAGATATACATAGCCATACCTACTAAGGTCATTAGTGAAGGTTATGAAGTATTGATATCCTCCTCTAGAATTTGATCTAAAAGGTCCACATTCATCAGTATGTATGAGCCCTAGCAGATCATTGGGTCTCTCACTGTGTCCAATGAAAGGAGTCTTGGTCATCTTCCCTAATAAACATGCCTCACATGTCTCTAATGATTCAAAATCAAAAGAGTCTAGATAACCATCATTATGGAGTCTAGATATGCACTTCGTTTTTATGTTCCCAAGACGACAATTCCATAAGTATGTTTTGTTTGAGTTGTCAAGTTTTAGCCTTTTAGTATTTACATTGTATATGCTAGTATCAGGTTCTAATGAGTAGATACCATAAGACGTAGGGGCATTGCCATAAAAGATCTCATCTTTAGAAATAGAAATCATTCCATTCTTAATGTGAAATTCAAATCCACTCTTGTCCATACAAGATACATAAATAATATTTCTATTAATGGTAGGTAAATAATAGAAATTCTCTAATTCTATTACAAGGCCTGTAAGTAAAGATAAACTAATAACTCCAACTACGGTGGCAGAAACTCTTGCTCCATTAGCGACCCGTAACTCAACTTGTCTCTTTCATAAAGGCTCACTTCTTACCAGATCATGCATATTTGAACATATGTGAGATCCACATTCGGTATCCAGTACCCATCATGAAGAAGTATTTAAGTTTATCTCAATAACATATATACCTGAAATGGAGATCTCTATCCCCTACTTCTTCTTCCTCAGTTCCTCCAGGTAGAGGGGATAATTTATTTTCCAATGTCCAGCCTGGTGACAATGGTGACAACTACCTTCTTTGGAGATCCCACCTTTAGTATTGAGTGCGGATGACTTTGGATTTTGCCCGGCTTTAGAACCTTTCTTAGCCTTGCCTTTGCCTTTTGACTTTCCCTTTGTCCTGTTGATCATCATCATAGACTTGGGCTTGTTTTTCTTCATTTGTACTTCAGCTGTCCTCAACATCCCCAATAATTCTGACAACGGCTTGTCAAGATTGTTCATGTTGTAGTTCATGACAAAATGACTATATGATTCAGGCAACGATTGTAGAATCACATCAGTGGCCAACTCTTGACCTAGGGGAAATCCCAGCTTGGATAGGCTTTCCACGTACCTAATCAAAGTGAGTATATGGGTGCCAACTGAGTCTCCCTCTTTCATCTTGCACTTGAACAAAGCCTTGGAGACATCATATCTCTCCTGTCTTGCTTGATGTTGATACATGTTCTTGAGATGTGTTACCATCTCCATGACATTTATGTTCTCATGCTGCTCTTGCAACTCATAGTTCATTGAGCACAACATCAGGCACTTGACATCCACGGCATCATCAAGGTGCTTCTTGTAAGCATCCTTTTCAGCCTTGGGTGCATTTGTGGCGTGTTCCGCTAGCTCTGGTGGTTCAAGGACATAGAGCTTACACTCATGTGTGAGAACAATTCTCAGCGTCCTAAACCAGTTTTTAAAGTTGGTTCCGGTAAGTTTGTCCTTCTCAAGGACTGATCACAATGAGAAAGTGTGAGTGTTGTGTGCCATTTGATTACTACAAAAATATTTGCATTTAGTCCAAAACATTTTGACTTGCAAAGATTTGATAAATGAGACTAATTAAGCCTTTAATTAATTACGCTCCCACTATTTTATTCAAATTGATAGCCCTCACTATCAACTTAGAAGATTACAATGTACAACCTTCTTGTGAGCTAAGATCCAAAATAATTGGATTAATGCCCAGCCAACGCCAATGTCAAAGACCAAATACTAAGGTAGGCAACTTTTGCCAATTGCATCAATGCAACTCTTGGATAGATGATCCTGCATAACTCCTTGCCATGATGCATCTGTGTGCCTCTAGGTACTTGATCCTATCAAGGTTCCCTAGTTAAGTCCAACCCATAAGCCAACACGATGAGTGTGCACCCTGCAGAGGCAGACCCACACACCCACCATCACACTTCTATGAGATAGACAGTGTACCACGTGGAGGCATGCCCATACATAGTCGATCAAGCTTTTCGTGTGTGTTTCTTTATGGAAGGCAACTAAAACTTAATATTATTAATTGAGGGGTTTTATTAATACATATACATATCCAAACATCACATACTTATAGTATGTATCATATACTACTATATTCACAACCACAAATGATAGACATGCAATCACAGACACAAATACATTGGTTATGGCCATACTATTGTAATCCTTTGGAGCAACAATGGATTACGGTCCACCTATGGTCTTATGCATATCATGCAACACCTGTGAATCAACCTATAAGGATTAGCATTACAATAAACAACTTCATGGATGCTCCATGAGGTTGGAACTTCAAGTTGCTTCTTAGAATTGGATCTTCCTATTGCTTCTCCATGGACGCTCCTTGGAGTTGGATCTTTAGGTTTCTTCTAGGAATGAGATATTCATGATGCTTCTCCATGGACGCTCCTTGGAATTGGATCTTCAAGTGGCCTCCTTACATCAAGTTTACAAAGACTAAAACTAATCATATCTCTATTACATCATATGAGTACAAATATAAAGGGAAAGAATTAATTACACTTTGAAATAAGAGATGAGGCTCGGCATGCAAGCTGAATACTTTATAAAAAGGATCCATATGCAACCATTATACATCCATAGCATTCATAAACAAACATATCCACAAGATTGACATCCACATTCATCCACAACATTCACAAAAGGGGATACTAGGCCATAATTGTGCATGCATTCACCACATAAAACAAAATTTTAATGGCGACATGTATGATATCATAGGTATATCTACATATACATATATAAATATTAAAATTGTAGTACTTTAAATGTGGGACATTCCCCATTAAATAAATTTGTGACACCCACGCAGACTACACAGGGGCAGCACCCCTATGTGGGGATCGAGGGGAGGCCACCCCTCGCGGGGTCTCAGGGGTAGAGCCCCTGAAAGGTCTACGGAATTTTACTTCTGTGCAATTAGGAAAATAAGTTTTTCCATAATTGACCCCATCCGAAACGTCAAAAATAGAAGCCTGCGGTGTATGTAGAATTAGGTTTAGATTTCTACATTAACAGTTTTAATTCGCATCGTATGCAACATAGAAAATAGTATACAGCGATTTGATCATATCAAAATGAATCCAAATACGTCGTAGATCGTCGCTGCTCTGATACCGCTGTTGGGTTTTGTGGAGAAAACATGCATGGAGGAAGCAACAAAAATTCCACGCAACCCAAATAGGATCTCGTTGACAATAGCGTATTCAGAAAGAGTGTTTGTAGGATATACCTTATTGCAGAGCAAGTCTGGCGATGTCCCACTACACGATGGTGTGCAACGATGTTGGCCTACACAGACGGAACTTCTCTCTCATTCGTTAAGTGTGTCGCAAGAAGATCTGAAGGTGCGCCTTTCGTGCGGTGATGTACGCCACTCGTAGCGTGTATGGATGGTCGTAGATGTCCTCTGAACGCAGGCGTCTCAACGTATGCATCCCTACTTCGTCTACGCAGATGGACTAGAACTCCACATCGTGCTCCCTAAGCCGGTGGGAAGGAGTCATCTTTGTGCGGCGGCGTGCTAGCATCATGGTGCTCTCCTTTCTCTCCTGAGGACGGTGACAGCTAGGGTTTATGTACGTGAGCGTAAACTGAAAAGCCTCTCTCAATATCTTATATAGATATCGGCCGTCAAGCTCCTTTAAATAGGAGACGAAGAGAAGTGGGGTTTCCTAAACCCATCGGTAAATAGAAACACTGTGTTAACTAAAATGCTCGTGGATTAATTAGAATATTCTGGAATTCAGTAATTAATCAATTAATCACATTAATTAATTAATTAATTAATATCTGACTCCATGCAATCGCTTGGGATGGCTCTATGGGCATATATACCAACATCCCTATCGTACCTACTGAGACCTCCTTGATCCTGAAGCCTTCTACAAGAGTTTTGATCGTAGTTATCTCTTTCTAATATCCAAAAAGTGTTGGGAAATATGGGCACAGAATAGGCAGCGGAATTAAAAATTTAACTGTTGTATTCCCCAAGAACAGCAAGATTGCATCAGAAACTATGTAATGGGAAGGATGGTGTTAACAAGTTCATACATTGTTATGGAGCAAGTCCAGTAACTATAACTCATTGCAGTAGTGCAGCACTTCTTGTTGCACTTGGGTAGAGTCTGTGCAGCTCCTGATCTTCACTACAGACTGCATATTGGCATTTTCCTCCTAGCGATAGACAACAGCCTCCATGCCTCTATAGTAGCCCACACGGACCACCTAAAACTCATGTCATTCTACTAGAACATATAGGAAGGAGTGGTCCCACCCATTGGTGTGCTAGTCACCAACTTGCTCTCTCAAAATTGTTTCTCCCTTGTGATAACACCCAAATTTAGGCATCTATGCTAAGCATTTATTTATAGTTTTGTGTCATTATAGACTTAATATGTCCCAAAATAACCCTAGATCCTTATATTTTAGTAATTTAAATCTTTTCATAGATAAAGTCGCTCAACTAGCCAATTTTGGGACTCGTAGGCACCAAACCTGAGAAGACATCTATTCTCCAAGATTTCTCCCCAACACATGGTTTTTGCAGTAGCTAGGCTTTCATCCGTCGTGACCACGGTGGACTAATCATCGTACTATGTGCACTAGCTTAGGAGATGGTGGTCCCTCTAGAATGTGGTCCCAAGAAACTTTTGATATCTTGGACCCTATTTTCAATGGCCAGTCCTTCATCAGAATGCATCCTTGCCAATCAGAAGGTTCATCGATGCGGGCCCCTCGACCACCAGTAATACCCCCCGGTGGGGTGGGTTTGGTCCATGATGAGGCAAACCCCAAAAAGAAGGGATCCATCTTGGAAGTGCCTCTTAGCCTGATAGATAGATAGAAAGCTTGACCTCTCCTTAGAGGAAAGAGGTAGGTCCATTGTATATTATTAAAACATTATAAAGTTGATGATTCCCACTAAGAATTTGATCATTGGGTGATGCTAATTCCATACGAATCATTACTGAGAAGCATGTGCCAATTTCTTTTCATGAAGACTGGCTGGCAAGCTTAGCTCTTGTCCTATAGTTGTTGGTAGCCGGTCGATAAGAAGTAATCATGAAATCTTTTATCAGTTCTTCTTGCCCAATTTCTCATCCGCTTTGGCTTGCTTTTGACATGTGACATCCTGTGATGGATCCTAAGAGACCTATGAGTTTTAGCTTTACTATTCAGAGTTTGTGGTACCGCTCTCGCGGCCTGCAATGTGACTGTGACCAAAAAGGATGTCACGGCCATGGCCAAGATGTTGTGTCGACCGACACTCGGCATGACTGGGCCCAGTCTGGCACGGTCCGACTGAGGTCAAGGCCACGACCATGGTACACCATCATGACTGTGACCGCGGCACAACCACCTCGACTGTGACTACAGCATATCAACCTCGACCGCGGCACGACCACCTTGACCGCGGGGTATGTCTCGACTGAGGCATCTACCTCAATCATGGGGTCTTCCTCAACCACGACCCTGACATGACTGTACCCAACCTTGCATAGTCATGCAGAGACCAAGGCTACATCCGAGGTAGGTGTCATGACTATCTTCCACCTTTACCTATAAATATTCACCCCTCGCGACCTAGAGAGGGGTTCCAGAGATTTGGAGGTTCCACATTTTGGTTCTGACTTGTTTTGGTTCCCAGAGCCCCGTGGGAGAGTTCTAATGTCTAAAAGGGCTGAAGTGCTCATCCTACGTCTATTCCTCCAGTTTGCTTCCATCTACCACCATTTTCCACCACCATTCACACATATCCTACCATTCCCAGTTATCTTCCACCTCCATACATCCACCAAGTTGTTGTTTGGTGCAGAATCAAAGAGAAAGGAGGCCAAGGAGTCAAGAAGACTAAGGAGGATGACCCAATGAAAAGATTTGGCCTATACGGAGGCTAAGGAGCGAAAGACACCTCTCCTCTATGGGCTAAATCTATTCTTCTTCTCCTTTCTTCCATTTTTCTTCTTTGTTTCTATACAAATGATGTTATTCCATCTTTGTTTGGTGCCAACTATGCTTGTTCATGGCTAGTTGAGCTCCTTGTTGGCTATGTAGCCCTTTTTGGGCATGTTTATGTACTTTTACCTTAAGCAAGTAGTTTTATTTCAGATCTAGTATGTTTACTATTCTATCTTCTCTTTCTAATTATGATTGTTAGTTTGGTTGATCTCTTTCTTGCTTGAACTTCTATTTTTGCCTATATTGAGAGATTCGTTGTAGAAATAGATAAGAGAAGCTAGTTTGGATCAAAATCTAAAAAGAGGACGGTTTAAGGTAATATGTGTAGAACTATAGACATGGGCATGATCGGGCCCATCCCGGCACAGTCGGGCCCACTACCTGGTTCTACCCAGATCACACCTATTCCTAGCACCTCAGAACATTCTAGACCAGAGAGGGTATCTAGAATATTCTAGGGTGTTGATTTGTCATCCTCGAGAGATGTTTTAGGTCATTGATGGGTTTTAGTCACACTGTGCAAAAGTGAGTGGGATGACCCCACAGGAATAGATACCACAGTGCATACCATGTTTGGATGTAGGTTGCTTGCTAGGATGTTCGAGGGTTGTCTATGCCCAAGAATGGGTGCATAGACTGCCCAACTTGTGGTTACGTAGCCAAGAACTCCTCTCTGATTAGTAGAATCTGACGGACTGTATTTTGTTTTCTTTTCTTAGTTTTGTTTTACTTTGTGACAACCTGCTAGACTAGCTCTAACTCCATACTTTTATCGACTATCGGTTTGGCTTATCTGGCTTAAGAGTGAGGTCTTAAGCATCCTGAATGTCCCCATGTCCCTGTGTTTGACCCTGTATATCTACTTTGACCCCGTAATAAAGTTGTGGGGGTCCTTGAAGGTTTTGGGTTATAAATTCAAAGTCTGATGACCCTTTTGAGGCCGATCACCTTGTTATCCATCCCTTTAGTGGGTAGGAATTATTCAAGCTCTCTATTGGTTACCATAACCAGAGAGGACAACAATTTTCAGAAGCAATTAAGTTGTGTTCCGAGAATTCCTCAGTGTCCCTCTATTTATAGGAGGGATTAGTATCTGGGTTCCCAGTCTGTGTTGGAGTGGAAGGGACCAGAAGATCATGAATCTTCACAACATGTGAGCATCGAACTGGTAGGTTTGTAACCGAACTGATTGGTTCACATGTGTACCACTCAGTTCACATGCGATTTAATTGGTTCACTCATTAAACCAGTCATTTCACCATGTTTTCCAATCGCATATGAATTGGAAATTTAAATCCAATTAATGCTCAACTTGACGTAAACACTAATCCTTGATGCAATCGAATTTCTCCATGAACTGGGTATCTCGCCCATGCGAGTTGGTCATCCCACGATCCCAAATGGTCAGTTGGTGGGCCGAGCCAGTCACTTTACAAAGTGAACCGGTCAGTTCACTCTCCTAGTTTAGGAAGAACTCAACCAATTCAATTTTCTAATCAACCTGACACTCCAAATGTTGATCCAATACTTGAATCAATTAGTTGGGAGTTCAGGCAGGTGATTCATTGCTTGAATTGAATACCCAAACACTTTGGTAATCAATTCAATCATCATTTATGATTAAACTCCTCTTCTAGATGAATTCTTGTGTGTGTGACCCTATAGGTCCCATATCACATTGGCATTCAATGTCCATAATTGGCTTATGACATCATAAGCAAAGAGTGGTGCTAAGTCACACATTAGTGCTACCTAGGTGAATGGAAAGGTGGAGAAAAACTTCAACCTACAATCTATGTAAGGTGTTATAGTGATTATATAATTACATTGTATCTGATATCTAGAATGAACTCGAGGCATGGAATCATCATCCTCTCAATGTTCAATCTATGTTCCTCAAAGTAGAGCAGACTGATTGAGATATATGTGAACTCAATATCATATATTGATTCACAAGTGCATGCGCATGTGTTTCTTAGTCTCTCTTATCAAGTGGCCAGCATATCAAACTGATGGAGCTTCCACTTACGTGGAATTGTGTGAACCAACTAAAAATCCTAAAGATAGTAAGTCTTTATGTTTATCCTTGTGTATACTAGATAGAGAACTCCACCCACGTATGCTAGGATACGTGGAAGTCTTATCGTAGTATAGTTAAGGGTCGAATCCTCAGGACAATGGTCTTTTTGCAAGCAACAAGATAGAAAATGTTAAAGTTTCACTTAATCTCTTACTAGTAGGCACTTAGATTGAAAGTTTGGTTTTGTTGTTTTAAACTAAGAATATGTAAAGTAAAGAAAGCAAGTAAAACTAAGGAGTTAAACTATGATAAAAGTCACTAGGGTGTGATCGGTTTTTCACCACCACTACACATGGATCAACACATGCAAAGCAAAACATAACCTGCAAAAAGAGTCTAGTCAGTTAGTATCTTTGTAGACTTAGCTTCCTTTCAGAGAGCTAACTACGAGAAGTGCGGGAATGTTGCAACGCCATCCATTCCCGAACAAATGGTCACTTACTTTGCATCATTCCCCTCACAAAGTGTGTTCCTCTACTTACCAAGGTTGCACTTTCATACGTCAACTGATTCCATTTCATAGTATGAAAGTGCAACAAATGATAGTGAGTTTACTCCACTTCTTGAGATACACTTCTAGACACCGAAACAGATGCATGGTGGATACATGCACCAAGAACCAACATACAAACGAGTTTCAAATCTAGTAGTACAAACATAGACAATTCATACTAAAAGATAAAAGATAACACAAGTTGGTGATCAAGCAACAAGCATTCATTAAACGTTTGATGTTGAACTGAGAAGATAAAAACTCTATATTGCAAACTATGGATTACATTTACATGATATGAAAGCATGGGTAGCGGGGCTACTCCCCGCACCCTAGTGAGAGAGACTACTCGCTCATAACTAGGACAAAGAAGGAGGCAAGAAGAGAGATAGAGAGCATCATCCCCACAAAGGAAAGAGGAAAGTCAACCCCTTGGAGAGAGAGAAATGATCCACCAGCTTCACAGGTTGCTTGATGACGAGATCTCCCTCTTCCCACGTTCTTTGGTGGAGAGAGAGAAAGTAGCTTCGAGATGTAGTGTGGGTCTTAGACCGGAAGCCCCTAGGCGGAGGATGGAAGTCGGATTTGCTCTGGAGTGATTGAGGCAGCCTTTGGACGTCTGAAAAACTCTCCCCGGTGGAGGACCCTTGAGGTCTTATTTATAGGCCTTAAGTGAGGTCCAAACGGTCTTGAACCCATTTGGGCCCTGAACCCGTTTGCCCTTGCCTCCATGCGGTCTTCCGGATCGTTTGGTTTTATGCGGTCTCGAGACCGTTTGACCTTATGCGGTCTTGAGACCGCTTAGCCTTCATGCGGTCTCGGGACCGTTTATCCTTCATGTGGTCTCGGGACCGTTTAGCCTTCATGCGGTCTCGGGACCATTTGGCCTTCATGCGGTCTCGGGACCGTTTAGCCTTCATGCGGTCTCGGGACCATTTGGCCTTCATGCGGTCTCGGGACCGTTTGGCCTCAAACGGTCTTGGGACCGTTTGGCCTTAAATGGTCCTAGGACCGTTTGGCCTCAAACGGTCTTGGGATCGTTTGGGGCTTTTGTAATTTTTTTGTGTTTTTCTGCAAGGATAAAGAAGAGAAAAGTTAATTTGTTGATGTGTCAGCAATAAGGTAAAAAGTTAATGATTCTATCTAATTTATGTAAGAAAGAGTATGGAAAACTAAGGAAAACTAATAAGATAACATCACAAAATGGGAGGTTATCACCCCCCCCCTAATTTAGAGTCTAGCTTGTCCTCAAGTTAGATAGAGTTGAGGCATGTAATGGCGAGGCGATTTTATTTAATTAGGATTTCCATACTTTTGCTTCAATTCTCAACCTCAGTTCTCCTAAGGTCATATCGGGTCTTATTGCTTGCCTTGACTCTTTCAGGTTTCGAGAGTTGCTTGGGTCTCAGGTTTCTTCCGTATCTCGTAGCTCGCATCAGGACCACCTTTATTCCGTGCATGTTGTTGACTCTAATCAGCTTTATACCTCTCTGAAGGACCTACTGGAAGCTAGAGAGGGTATGAGGGTTGGCTAAAGGCTTGAAGTGTAACTCCCCCTTCAAGTGGGGGAGGGGTTGTCTATGCTTTTAGGATCTCACTACCGGGCACGACACATCTGCCTTTGTGAGGGCAGCTGAATGTACCGGCCGGGTGAGTCCTTTATAAGCCTTTCATATATTTAGATACCTTAGGATTTCACTACCGGGCACGACACATCTGCCTTTGTGAGGGCAGCTGAATGTGCCGGCCGGGTGAGATCTTCATTGGTTCTTTATATAGATCCTTATTTATGGCACAACTCTCATAATTTTATTCGACTCTCTGGCTTTTATTCGAAGACTCACAGGCTTGGGATTTGGGGTTTTGTTCGGGAAATTATTTTGAGCGGCCAAGCCTCTTTTATTTTGAAGAGAGGAAAGTTGTTCTTAGAGTTTTTCAACATGCACTTTTTTTTGGTCCACTTGCGGAACTTCTTGATTTGGAAGTTGCCTGATGCCCCTCTCATCCTTGAGAGCTTGGCTTATTTCTGCCTTGATATTGACCTGTGAAGAGTCCAAAGTAAAATTGAAATAAAAGCATAAAAACCAAAAGTGAATGTAATTTATTAATTCGCCATTATATGCCTATAAGCTAATCTTGTTATTGCTTTTGAGGAAAATTTGGATTCTAAGTTAGCAGGGGATGTCCTTTCCAAAAGGGGTGTTACTTATTATGCACATGATTTATTTTAATGTGAAATGCAAGTTTTATGCAGGGGAAAAAAATGAGTGAAAGGAGAGAGTAGAGTTGGAGGAGGATTGAAAAATGATACCTCGCCCTTGTCGAATGTACTCCCCCCAACTTATCATTCACTCTGTCCTCAGAGTCATTAGGCTTCTGTGAGTCCTTTGTTCGCTCCATGAGTTCGTAGAAGAGTTGCTGCAAACTTTCCACGGAGGGCGTGGTAATCCACATCTGTCATGTCCTCTACTGGTTTCTGGAGGACCAAAATGGTGTACATCCAGTAGAGGACGTGGAAGCCACAGTCATTGGATTGGGGAATATGCTGGGGGAACTTGTGGCTGAAGGGTGGGGGTTTGAAGTGTTCTTTATCATACGCCCGTGTGTGCCGACTCAAAAGATCGTGTAATTTGTCAGCACACTCCTTGGCCACCTCCTCCGTTGGCGTCCTTGGTGTCGTAGTGTATACTCTTTGCTCTGGATCGTACTGGCTGTCAAAACTATTGTAGATTATTATTGTTCCTTCATGTAGGTTAGTTGCCAGTAGCATCCAGTGTTCTTGATGAAGGAAAGGAAGCATGATGAACTTTGGAGTTGTATGTTGAAGATAGGAGATGAGTGTCTCCGTTGTTTTGAAGTTCTTTAGCCCTAGGAGATCATCCTTCAGGTAAGCTGACACCATGTATACTGTGGGATGCCTCCGTCCGAGTAAGTATTGATAAGCAGTCATCAAACTTACTGAAAGAGAACCTTTAAGTTGCACGGTTTCTCGGAGGCAATCTGCCATAACTATGATATCTTCATCTATAAAGACAAGATCTTCATTTTCGGCATAGAGCCTTGACATAATAAGTCGAAGTTCATTGTCTGAAAGACTCTTACAGGCTTCTAGATCAAAATTGGGAAATTATGGTTCGATGGCAAATAGGGGCACCATTTGTGATGGGTATCTCTTGATGGCTGCCCCCGTTATCAAATCTATTTGTCCTTTATCTTGGGCCAGATCGAAGTCGTAAGGATGCCATCTACTTTTCTCAGAGACCTTGGTCGGCTGCTTGTCTCTTTCCAACTCCTGTAGTGTTTGTCTGAAGGGTCTCCTTTTCGGACGTTGGATTGCTGAAAAGAGGTAGCGAGGGACGTCATCTGTCGCCATAGTAGGGTCGTTGAAGAACCTTCTATCGCAGATAAGTTCCATGGCGTAACGCCCTCGCAGGGAGTGAAAATCTTCATTCATGAGCTCTATGAAGGGAACTTGTTGATTTAGCGCTAGTATGTGTCGAATGACATAAAAAGCGCTGTCCCCACAGCCTTCGGCAGCTTGGACAAGTGGGTTAATTATTTGGAACCAAGGTTGGCTCCAACCCTGGCAGAGAGATGGGCATGCGGCCCAGATGAGTTTAAGAAGCTGGAAAGGGATGCATCTTGCCTCCCCGGCTTCAATTGTAGCGAAGTTAATTATACCGGCCTTTAGATCACTGGCACAGAAATTGTACACTTTGGCGGCGCGGGCGACAGTGTCCACAATCATGAGCAACTAGTGACTAGAAACTTGGAATGGCACGGTGATATATCTAGCTTTTCTTATGATCCCCCTGTGCAACCTTTCAATGGATTTGTGTTGTAGTTCTTTGTACAATAAGCACAAACCCAGAGCGGGTGAGGCGTTGAGAACTGGTTGCTGTCGCTTGGAGCTCCTGTAGATCTCAATATAATTTGAAAGGAGAGCACGGAAGATCGCCATCTTCACCGTAGATTGAGGTCAGAGAATTGAGCAGAAATCTTCGTGTGTCAACTTGTGTTGAGTCTTTGTGTTGATGTAGATAACATCTCCCCCTTCTTTTGCATCATCTACTATAGTGTTTAGGATGAAGATATCCTGTGCATCTAAGGTGGAGATGGCCGCCATATCTAAGTCGTGCATTTTGTGAGGTAGAGGTGGCGGTCGGGGTAGCTCTTGAGGAGGAGGTGAAGAAGGCTGCTCTGAATCATCCCTCTATTGTTGCAGAGCTTCATCTTTGTCAGAATTGGAAGGAGTATCTAGGTCTTCGTCTGTATCTAGTTGTACTCGTTCAGATTCTTCTTGATCTGGGGGAAAGGGCACTGAGGGTTCAGGTGCAAAAACTTGTTGAGCTGTTGTTGGTGGTAGACTAGTGTTGGTTCCCATTAGACACTGGTGGAACTCAGAAAAAGCTACTTCTTTTACAGCCTCCCACAAAGATCCTATGGCGGAGTAGTCTAGGAATTGGTCCCCATAAGATATGTTTACGTGTTCATTGTGAGCAGGGGATTTGGGATCTGTATCACCTTCTTGGTGATCTTTCTGTTGTTCTTGTTGTGCTCCTCGGCTGGGGCCCTCCCCAGCATTGTCTGGGCCATCAGAATCATCATCTAAGGAGGTACTGCTGTTGGAGTCAGCCGAGGAATCAGAATCTTCATCCGCATCTTCATCATCTTCTTCTTCATCCGCTGCTGATTTGTCTGTTGTTTTCTTGCATGCTGCCTTTTTGCACAGACGATGGATGGATTGTAGTTCGTCATATGCCACTTGCACATGCTTGTGTGTCTCGAGCAGTGCGTCATGGGTTTCCTTCAGATCGGAGTAGTTTCCTTCAGCAGAGAGGAGTCGTGTTGTAAGGTCAGTCACCTAAGCTCTTAGCTGATTGAGTTCAGTATTGGATGACTCCTCTTGGCGATTAGTGAGCTGTGTGAGGGTTGTGATGATGTCATCCAAGCGCGTGTTGAAGACTTTTTGTTGCTTCGTGAGCTCACGGAGGGTCTCCGGCAGAGGTTGAGTCTACGTATAGATCCTATCGACCTGCTTCGCCAACGCTTCATGTTGGCATTTTACTCCATGGACCAGCTCGGACAAGGGTGTGCAGTGGTCGTTGATATGATCGACTTGCTTGGCCACTATGTCCTGTCATTGCTGGATTCCTTGGAGGATGCTTGGCATGGCGTGGTTCTGCTCGTCAATCTTGGCGACTTGTTTTGTTAAACCCTGCACACAAGAAAAAATAGAATTTAATATGTTAGAAGGGTCGGTGAGGAGGTTTTGGATGGTGTCAAATTGACATCCGAATTCCTCACCGACGTTAGCAGAAGGGACCCCAGTTATTGAAGGGTAGGGCGGCTGGGGTCGGGGTGGAATGTTGGTGGTAGTGTCGTGCGGAAAAGACACTGTTGGTGGTCCCGTGAACTGTGTGGTGACTTTGGAAGGGGTCACCAGCGGTGTCGGGGTGGTGGCGGATGAGAAGGGAGGTGACATACCCAGAGAGAAGAGTGTGTCCGGGAATGTTGATGGAAAGACGGTGGAGGTGAAGGAAGTGAATTCGGGCGTTGTAGTGGATAATGAGGTGCCCGAAGTGAAGAAGTGTGGGGGTGATGGTATAGTTGTGGAGAAGGGTGATGTGGAAGATGGTGGAAGAGTGGTTGATTGTTGAAAAATGGAGGATGGTGGGGTGGTGGATGGTTGGGTGGTGGTGGAAGTAAGTTCAACATTTAGACTAATTATGAAAGAGTCTAGTGATGAGGTGGTGATTTGTTCCTCTGGGGGGGTGGGTTCTGATTCTGGGTGGGGTTTTGATGTTGGCGTCCCCGACAGCTCTTGTGCCTGCAAAAGCCTTCTGGAAGGTTGTTTGGCAGGAATTTTTGTTGGTTTTGCTGTTGGGGTTGTTATGCTAAGCTCCGTCTGTCCCACAGTTGCTTTCTTTTTGGAAATTTTGACTGAAGATATGAGTTTTGCAAGCTCGTCATCTGAGAATAGGAGCTTGTTCTTGTCATAATCAGCAAGTTCTGGTAGTGGGATCAGCGTTCTGAAAGATTTTGTTGCAGGGCAGAAGACATAATGTAGCTTTCCATCCTTTTTTTATGATGAAGGAGTTCTTTAAAGTGTGTTCGTTGGTAAGGATTTCGCCCTTTGTTTGTGTGCATCTGGGTAGAAATCTATCCATCTTAAGGTATTTGATAATAGATGTGATATGACCACCCATGC
Source organism: Alisma plantago-aquatica (assembly GCA_963693085.1). Taxonomy (NCBI): domain Eukaryota; kingdom Viridiplantae; phylum Streptophyta; class Magnoliopsida; order Alismatales; family Alismataceae; genus Alisma; species Alisma plantago-aquatica. Next base: position 72,616,587 of record OY856412.1, on the reverse strand, counting down.
AAATTTCTTTCCCCAAGGCGAAAGCTGGTAGTTTTTGGATCATAAGACGTCCAATGTTGACTGGCATCCCATTTAGGATGGACCAGATAACAAAAAGGTTTGATATGATTACATTTCCTCCTTCTGACCTGGGGAAAAGTGCACCAGCAAGGATTTTGTGAAGTGTGCGCACAAAACCCGATTGAATGTTTGAGGCTTTGCATGTTTTTGCCTCATAAATTGGTATCCCCGTTAAAGATTTCCAGAAGTTGTGTTTGATGAACTGGGGGTTGTCTATGGCAACAGCCGTGGTTTTCTTTAGTTGCTCCTAGTTATCAATGAAGATTTCATTCAGCATGTGTTCTGTGATGACAACTCTGTTGCCAAAAAGCTTGGTGACCAGCCTACGGTCGTCTCCATCCCGTGTTCTATCCATGGCATTTACTGCTTCTTTTTCTAGGAATGTGAAGAATTCCGTTGTAGGTTCAGCATAGAAGGTTTCAGCGACAAAGTAGAGTCGGGATAGATTTGAGTTATCAAGCAGTGTGAGGATTCTATTGTAAATCCCCATCTTCATAAGTATGTTGGGGCATATATATTTTGTTGTTTTCAGAGTTTGTTTGATGGATGGAAGGGTATGGATGTGTAGGTTTTTTGGTGGTGGTGTTGTGGTGGTGATGGGAGGAAAGATAGGGACGGTGATGGTGGCCAGAGTGGTGGTGGTGGTTGATGGAATCAAACCTGTTAGGGTTTGCTCCCTAGCGGTGGTTGGGTGAACCTGCTTTCGTGCCCTCTTCTTAGGTTGTGGTGCGGAGGTGGTTGCCTGAGCCTTTCGCTTTCCCTTTGATTTTGTTGTAGGGGATTCTGCCTCAGGTGTAGGTTCGTATTCTGAGCCTTCATCGTCATCGGAAGATATTTCTTCCACTTCCTCTTCAGGTGCCTCTGCTAGGCATTTGTTGATCCGGTCAATTTCGCATAGTACTTCCATGATCTTGACATTTTGTGGAGCCTTCCCAGTCTTGTTGTAGTTTTCAACGACCTGCTGGAGCTTGGCACGATTTTCTCGGAGTTGCTCCTCAGTCTAGAAAGGGGCATCTTCGGTTCCTGTTGGTTGCTTTGCTGGTGATGCCATTTCTGAAAGGTGGAAAATCATGGGTAAGAACAACGTGTATAGAAAAGAATTGGATTTTTATTTGTGTTTATTTGGTTTTATGTGTATATATTTTTTTGTATTTTTAGAGATTATGGAAAGAAAAACGGTTTCGGGATCATTTGGTTCCAAATGGTTTGAAGACAGTTTGGTGCCAAACGGTTTGAAGACCGTTTGGTCCCAAACGGTTTGAAGACCGTTTGGTCCCAAACGGTTTGAAGACCGTTTGGCACCAAACGGTCCTTTTTTTAAATGGTTGCAAGACCGTTTGGCACTAAACGGTTTGCAGACCGTTTAGGGCCAAACGGTCCTTCATCTAAACAGTTGCAAGGTCGTTCGGAGCAGACCGCCAGGAAGACGAACGGTTTGGTCGTTCGGCGACAAAGGACGGTGGGAAGGAGGACGAGGCTCGCCCGTCGGCGGCGGCGATGGCAACAGTGGCAGAGATATCCGCGAGAAGCTAGTTCTACCTGCAGCTGATGGTGAAGGTGACGACGGTGGCGGGAGAGAAGCTGGAGGAGAGCGACGAGGGGCGAGTAGAGAAGCGGAGCCACGCGAAGACGACGGCGAGGTTTTTGGCAGTGACGAAGACGGTGGTGGGAGCCAGAGGTGGCGATGGTCTGCTCGAGAGAGCGATGGTACGCGTGGGAGAGATGAGAAACTAGAATGAAATAGTGAGAACGAAAAAAAACGAGATTCTAGAAGAAAGAAAGGAGGGCTTGGGGTGGTATTTATAGGAAACGGGGGTTTGACCTGATAAAAACCCTAGGTCAAATAGTTTAGCGACCGTTTGGACTCCAAACGGTTTCAAGACTGGTTGGCTTCAAACAGTTTCAAGACCGTTTGGTTCCAAACGAGTTGAAGATCGTTTGGTCCCAAATGGTTTCGAGACCAAACGGTTTCAGGACCGTTTGGTAAGGTTAAGGTCGAACGGACAACAGTAAAATTATGAGATTTTTTGTATATTTTTATTTTATTATTTTTTATGTTTGTTTTGGTTATATGAATTGTTATATTTTTAGTAACCTAAAAAGATAGAAAATAAAAGAAGAAACTCAAATCTTGGTTTGCCTCCCAAGTAGCGCCTGGGTTTTACGTCGCTGGCTCGACGAAGCAGAGACGTTGTTATGCTAACGGCGTGGCGTCTTTGATTTCTATGGTTTGTCTTGGCATTTTGTTTGTTGGGGAGTAGTATCTTTTCAAACGATGACCGTTGACTGTCCTTTCTCCTCCGTTATTGTCGATAATTATTACAGCTCCAGTTGGATAAATATGCTTTATGGTGAAGGGTCCGGACCATTTTGTTCGAAGTTTTCCGGGGAACAACTTGAGCTTGGAGTTGAAAAGGAGTACGTTGTCGCCGACGGCGATGTCTTTCCTTTTGAGATGACCGTCGTGCCACATTTTTGTCTGCTCCTTATATATTCTGGCGTTCTGATAGGCGGTCATTTGGTGCTCTTCTAGCTCCTACAATTGGAGTTGTCTATTCTCTCCTGCACTTTTGAGGTAGAAATTTAATTGTTTGATGGCCCACCAGGCTTTGAATTCCAGCTCTACTAGAAGATGACATGACTTCCCATACACCAAACGGAATGGGGTTGTTCCGATTGGTGTTTTATATGCAGTTCGGTATGCCCAAAGGGCATCAGGAAGTTTGGTGGACCAATCAGTGCGGTTTCTGTTCACCGTTTTTTCAAGAATTGCCTTTAATTGTCTATTTGATATCTCAACCTATCCACTAGTCTGTGGATGGTAAGGCGTGGCGACTTTGTGATTGACTCCGTACTTTTTCAGTAAGGCTTCAAAACTTCGTTCCAAGAAATGGGTCCCGCCATCTGATATGACAATTCTTGGAACTCCAAATCTTGGGAAAATAATATCTTTGAACAATTTAATAATAGGCTTGGAATCGTTGGACACAGTGGGTATAGCTTCGACCTATTTGGAGACGTAGTCCACTGCTACCAAGATGTAAGAGAAGCCATAGGATGAAGGGAAAGGGCCCATGTAATCTACCCCCCATACATCAAAAAGCTCAATTTCCTGCCACATAGTGAGGGGCATTTCATCTCTTTTAGATATGTTGCTAGAAAATTGGCATTTGGTGCAAGCTTTCACAAAATCGTATGAATCCTTTGATATGGTGGGACAAAAGAAACCAGATTGTAAGACTTTTATAGCTGTTTTCTTAGCACTCATGTGCCCCCCCCCCGTGGGTCCTGAATGGCAATGCTTGAGGACCGGGGTTATTTCTTCTTCTGGCAAACAGCGACAGAAAAGTCCGTCAGCACAAAGATGAAATAGGTAAGGTTCATCCCAATAATATTGTTTTCTGTCATGAAGGAACTTCCTTTTGTCATGATAAGAAGCAGAGGGGTGGATAATCCATATGGCAATATAATTGATGATATCTGTGTACCAAGGGAATCCATGGGTGGCCTTCATAAGCTGGTCATCTGGAAGAGAATCCTGGATAGGGATTTGGTCTTCTTCTTCAACCTTGATACGGCTGAGATGGTCAGCCACAATGTTCTCCACTCCACTTTTATCCTTAATTTCCAGGTCGAATTCATGAAGCATCAGCACCCAGCGGATGAGCCTGGGTTTGGCATCTTGCTTTTGAATCAGATAACGAATGTCGGAGTGGTCGGTATAAACAATGACCTTAGAACCAATCAGATATGAGAGAAATTTTTCAAACGCATAGATGATAGCCAAAAACTCTTTCTCCGTGGTGGTATAGTTTTTTTGTGCTTCATCTAGCATTTTGGATGCATAGTAGATGACGTAAGGTTCCTTACCAATTCGTTGTCCTAAAACAGCCCCTATAGCGTAATCACTTGTGTCGCACATGATTTCAAAAGGCTGCGACCAATCTGGGGCTCTTAGAATAGGCGCGGAGATTAAAGCATTCTTGAGGGTGGAGAAGCTTTGCATACATTCTTGATTGAATATGAAGTCAGTATCTTTAGTTAGAAGCTGGGTCATGGGCTTTGCTATCTTCAAAAAATCTTTGATGAATCTTCTGTAGAACCCTGCATGACCTAAGAAATCTCTTACTCCCTTTATATCTTTCGGTGGCGATAGTTTTGAAATAACATCGATTTTTTCTTTATCCACCTTGATCCCCCTGTCACTCACCCTGTGCCCAAGGACGACACCTTCTGTTACCATGAAATGGCATTTCTCCCAATTCAGGATAAGGTTCGTTTCCTCGCAGCGTTGCAGAACTTGTCCAAGATTGATTAAACAGTTATCGAAGGAATCTCCGTAAACTGAGAAATCGTCCATAAATACTTCCATGACGGATTCAGTTAAACCGGCGAAGATGGCAGACATACACCGTTGGAAAGTAGCGGGTGCATTACATAACCCAAACGGCATTCTTCTAAAGGCATATGTCCCAAAAGGACAGGTGAAGGTAGTGTTTTCCTGGTCTTCCGGGTGTATGGGTATTTGGTAAAACCCAGAATAACCATCGAGATAGCAAAAATATTTCTGATGAGCTAGGTGTTCCAAGACTTCATCAAGGAAGGGTAAAGGGTAGTGGTCTTTCCTCGTGGCTTTGTTCAGCTTCCTATAGTCAATACACATCCGCCACCCTGTTACAGTCCTGGTGGGCACTAACTCGTTTTTGTCATTAAGCACTACGGTAGTACCTCCTTTTTTGGAACAACCTGGACAGGACTGACCCACTGGGAGTCAGAGATAGGGTAGATTATGCCAGCTTTGAGTAATTTGAGGATCTCCAAGCAAACCACCTCCTTGAGATTAGGATTTAGTTTTCTTTGATGTTCGCGGCATGGCTTGAATTCTTCAACCATTGGAAGTATGTGCATACACAGGGCTGGATTTATGCACGTTAGGTCAGTTATCTTATATTCAATGACCTTTTTATGCTTCTTCAGCTCATCCAGGAGCTTTTCCTCCTGATCTTCTTTAAGGGTAGAGCTGATGATGATCGGGCATAGTTTTTCCTTATCTAAGAAAACATGTTTAAGTCTTGTGGGTAAAGTCTTCATTTCAGGGGCTTTTGGTGGCTCAGCTGCTTCTATAATGGTAACAGCTTTAAGTTCTACAAAAGTCGTTGTTGATGCTTCTTCGACTTTTTCTAAATGTTGCAGATACTGTTGAACTAGTTCGTTCGCAGAGAATTCAACATCTGGATTGATTAGGGCATTTTCTAGTTCGTCAGCAGGCTCGGATATTTCTAACTGAGACATTTGTTGTATTGCGTCAAGAAGAAAAACCTCCTCTTGGATACTAGGGCCTTTCATGCTATTAAGGACTCGGAATTGAATTGCTTCTTTTCCGAGCCTAAGAAAGATGGTGCCAGCTTCGATGTCGATCAGTGCCCTGGCAGTAGTGAGGAAAGGTCTGCCGAAAATAATCGGGTATCTCAAGTCTTCTTTAATATCCATGATAACGAAGTCACACGGGACATAGGCATCCCTACCTATCCTTATTGGGATATCTTCAATGATCCCCAGAGGTGCGGTTATGGTGGAATCAGCTAATTGAATAGTCATTGCCGTAGGCAGCAATTCGGTGAAACCAGACATTTACACATTGAATAAGGCATAATGGATATGCTGGCCCCAAGGTCAGCTAATCCTTTCTTTGTAGATGCATTTCCAATGCAACATTGGATTCCGAAGGAACCTGGGTCCTTCTTATTTTTTGGCATTTTGTTTAGGATGATGTCAGAAGTGGTCTGAGCAAGCTTGACAGTTTCTTTCTCCTCGGTGATATACTTTCTTGATACCAATGTTTTGAGATATTTTGCCCATGCCGGCACCTCGGAAAGAGCGTCAAGGAGCGGGATATCGATGTACAATTTCTTCATCGCCTCTTTGAAATTTTGAAACCTGGTGTCCATCTTTGTTTCTCACAGTCTACCCGGATACGGAATCCTTGGTTTATATTGCGAGATTTCGGGTTCTGCGGACACTTGTTCTTTATTTTTGCCCTTTTTGCCTTCTGTGATTTTTTCCATTCCTTGTTGCGGGCTTTCACTCGTCATAAAAACAGGTGTATCCTCAGTATCCAGAGTGATCTTGTTAGTCTCGTGAAGAGTGCATCTTGATCTTGTGGTGATAGCATTCAACTGTTCATGTCTATTTTGTCCATGCTTAGGATTTGATTCGGGCTGCCCTACAAAGGTGCCTGCCGGAGGCTTCAATTGTGCAGCAATCTGGGCAAGCTGGGCTTCTACTACTTTTTGCTGTGCTTGCTGATTAGCGAGCATAGTCTGTTGATATTGGAGCATCTGCCTTATCAAGGATATTTCATCTTCCGGTTGAGAAGGAGTGTTTTTTAAAGGACTTTGTTGTTGGGCTTGTTGAGATTGTTGTGGTGGTAGCGTCACTGAGGTTGCTGAGTATGCATCTGTGGATGGAGAGGAGGCTGAGTGTACTGGTAGTAGGTCGATTGGTTCCTGGGGTAGTTAGCCCTAGGGAAGTTATTTCTGGAATTCCCTTGGCTTTAGTTGAAATTGTTTGGGAACCCAGGTGGTAGCCTACTAGAGGATCCTCCCTGTGTTTGATGTTGTGGATTAGCAGTCCCAGTAGGGTTTCCATACTGAAATCCTGGATGATTCCTTGGCTGATTAGGGTTGTAATAGACTTGTCCAGGGATAGAGTGGATAGAGTTGACTTGCTCCGGTAGTTGTTCTTCCGTATGGTCAGTGATAGGTTCATATGGTTGTGATGGTGGATGCAGATCCATCATCACATTATACAGCATACCGCAGGAAAGGGTCGGATGGTCAGAAGCATGACAGGCCTCACAGGTCCCTGTGGCAGCCTTGACTTGTTGAACTAGAGGATTTTTCTTCTTATCAAATTCTCTGAGAGAAATCTCGAGAGCTTGTTGTTTATGAACAATGGCTTTCAGTGCTTCAGCTATGTCCTTCATCTCCATTGATTCTTCAGCTTTGTAGACCATGAGGACACCTTTACCGGCTGACCGTCCCCAGTTAGACTGGTTTTCAGCTCTGAGCGTAACAATTTTCCAGGCGTCTTCATAATTCTTTCTCATGAATTTTCCTCCATATGAGGAATCCAAAAACTGTTTGATATTGTAACATCCCAGGATTTGAGGCCTCGGATAACATGATCTTAAAAGGAATTATTGGACTACCCATATCACCAAGGTGCACCTCCTTTTTCGGGATCCCACCACTAAGAACTCCATAGTTAAGCGTGCTCAGCTTGGAGTAGTACTGGGGTGGGTGACCTATCGGGAAGTTGATCCTAGCATGCGCGTGAGTGGACAAAAAGCGTGTAGTTAAGGCTAGTGGTGGTCTGTGGGGCCAGTCGTCATTCCTGAAACTCTACTAGAGCCTAGGGAAGTGGGCCCAGGCATTACAAATGGTATCAGAGCCATAACCCCTCCAGTAGGTGGGGCCCACATGGGCATGTGGCATGCCAGTCTTGAGCCGTGCGGTCCAGGCAAGTTGGAAAGGGCTATCCGTAGAGACGAGATGGAGTCGCCCTTGCCTTGGTAGCCGTGGACGGGAGTTGGGTGTCCATGGGTCATTGTGGGTCTGCACTGAAATGGGGTCAGATTATGAGGCCATATAGTTGAGCCTTGATGAGGACGTCAAGAGTCTAAGTGGGGGAGATTGTAACATCCCAGGATTTGAGGCCTCGGATAACATGATCTTAAAAGGAATGATTGGACTACCCATATCACCAAGGTGCACCTCCTTTTCCGGGATCCCATCACTAAGAACTCCATAGTTAAGTGTGCTCAGCTTGGAGTAGTACTGGGATGGGTGACCTATCGGGAAGTTGATCCTGGCATGCGCGTGAGTGGACAAAAAGCGTGCAGTTAAGGCTAGTGGTGGTCTGTGGGGCCAGTCGTCATTCCTGAAACTCTACTAGAGTCGTGCGGTCCGGGCAAGTTGGAAAGGGCTATCCGTAGAGACGAGATGGAGCCGCCCTTGCGCTGGTAGCCGTGGACGGGAGCTGGGTGTCCATGGGCCATTGTGGGTCTGCACTGAAATGGGGTCAGATTATGAGGCCATATAGTTGAGCCTTGACGAGGACGTCAAGAGTCTAAGTGGGGGAGATTGTAACATCCCAGGATTTGAGGCCTCGGATAACATGATCTTAAAAGGAATGATTGGACTACCCATATCATCAAGGTGCACCTCCTTTTCTGGGATCACATCACTAAGAACTCCATAGTTAAGTGTGCTGAGCTTGGAGTAGTATTGGGATGGGTGACCTATCAGGAAGTTGATCATGGCATGCGTGTGAGTGGACAAAAAGCGTGCAGTTAAGGCTAGTGGTGGTCTATGGGGCCAGTCGTCATTCCTCAAACTCTACTAGAGCCTAGGGCAGTGGGCCCGGGCGTTACAGATATCATCACTTACTCCTCGATAGAAGGTTTCTATCAATTGGTTCTGGGAGATTCCATGATGTGGGCACTTGCGCAAAAGTTCTTTAAACCTTTCCCATGCTTCAGCAAGGGATTCTCCAGGTAGCTGAGAGAAGTGATTGATTTGCCCCCTGATCTCATAAGTCAGTGAAGGGGGAAAGAACTTCTCTAAGAACTTTTCCTGTAGGGGAGCCCAAGTGGTTATTGTAGGTTCCCTGTCAAGTGATTTATACCAACTCAGAGCTCTTCCAGACAGAGTGAAGTGAAATAGATGAAGCATTATTGCATCAAAAGCGACTCCGGCTTGCGGGACCAGGCGGCAAAGTGCCTTAAATCTCTTCAGATGATCCATGTAGTCATCTCCAGATCCTCCAGAGAATGAGATGCCCTGCATGATCTGGATCCATTGGGTCCGAATCTCAAAGTTGGGGATGTTGATGACCGGAGGTCGGACCGGATGGTTGTCCTCGTAGTTCTTTGGGACAGTGTAGTCCCTCAGCTGCTTGTTCCTTAATTCCAACTGAGCAGCTTGGGTTGCTGCTTCATTTTCAGCTCTAATGCGGGCATGTTCTTCCGCACGAATCTCCGCTTGAATCTGGGCATGAGTGTCAGCGATGAGTTGTGCCCTTTGAGCGGCGATGGCGGCGTTGACCCTCTCCATCACCAAAGCAGCCTGGCGTTGATCTTCAGCCATTTGCCTAGCCCTTTGGCGATTGAGTCGAATGCGACGGTGGAAGCTTCTCTCTACCTCAGAGTCGTACTCTGGATCAGGGGAGAATCCGTGGTTATGCACTGGTTGCATACACGTTTTCTACCTGAGTAGAGAGAAGAAAACACCTTTTAGATGATGGCGGAGATATAACGAATTTAAGAAGATATGGTTTAATGATTAAGAGAAAGTGTAAAACCCTAACCAACTAACAAGATACTAAATGAAATTAAAACATTCTGTTGTCTCCGGCAACGGCGCCAATTTTTCGATGGAGCTTCCACTTACGTGGAATTGTGTGCACCAACTAAAAATCCTAAAGATAGTAAGTCTTTAGGTTTAGCCTTGCGTATACTAGATAGAGAACTCCACCCACGTATGCTAGGATACGTGGAAGTCTTATCATAGTATAGTTAAGGGTCGAATCCTCAGGACAACGGTCTTGTTGCAAGCAACAAGATAGAAAACGTTAAAGTTTCACTTAATCTCTTACTAGTAGGCACTTAGATTGAAAGTTTGGTTTTGTTGTTTTAAACTTAGAATATGTAAAGTAAAGAAAGCAAGTAAATCTAAGGAGTTAAACTATGATAAAAGTCACTAGGGTGTGATCGGTTTTTCACCACCACTACACATGGATCAACACATGCAAAGCAAAACATAACCTGCAAAAAGAGTATAGTCAGTTAGTATCTTTGTAGACTTAGCTTCCTTTCGGAGAGCTAACTCCGAGAAGTGTGGGAATGTTGCAACGCCAGCCATTCCCGAACAAATGGTCACTTACTTTGCATCATTCCCCTCGCAAAGTGTGTTCCTCAACTTACTAAGGTTGCACTTTCATACGTCAACTGATTCCATTTCATAGTATGAAAGTGCAACAAATGATAGTGAGTTTACTCCACTTCTTGAGATACACTTCTAGACACCGAAACAGATGCATGGTGGATACATGCACCAAGAACCAACATACAAACGAGTTTCAAATCTAGTAGTACAAACATAGACAATTCATACTAAAAGATAAAAGATAACACAAGTTGGTGATCAAGCAACAAGCATTCATTAAACGTTTGATGTTGAACTGAGAAGATAAAAACTCTATATTGCAAACTATGGATTACATTTACATGATATGAAAGCATGGGTAGCGGGGCTACTCCCCGCACCCTAGTGAGAGAGACTACTCGCTCATGACTAGGACAAAGAAGGAGGCAAGAAGAGAGACAGAGAGCATCATCCCCACAAAGGAAAGAGGAAAGTCAACCCCTTGGAGAGAGAGAAACGATCCACCAGCTTCACAGGTTGCTTGATGATGAGATCTCCCTCTTCCCACCTTCTTTGGCGGAGAGAGAGAAAGCAGCTTCGAGATGTAGTGTGGGTCTCAGACCGGAAGCCCCTAGGCGGAGGATGGAAGTCGGATTTGCTCTGGAGTGATTGAGGCAGCCTTTGGACGTCTGAAAAACTCTCCCCGGTGGAGGACCCTTGAGGTCTTATTTATAGGCCTTAAGTGAGGTCCAAACGGTCTTGAACCCGTTTGGGCCCTGAACCCGTTTGCCCTTGCCTCCATGCGGTCTTCCGGATCATTTGGTTCTATGCGGTCTCGAGACCGTTTGACCTTATGCGGTCTTGAGACCGTTTAGCCTTCATGCGGTCTCGGGACCGTTTAGCCTTCATGCGGTCAGCCTTCATGCGGTCTCGGGACCATTTAGCCTTCATGCGGTCTCGGGACCGTTTGGCCTTCATGCGGTCTCGGGACCGTTTAGCCTTCATGCGGTCTCGGGGCCGTTTAGCCTTCATGCGGTCTCGGGACCGTTTAGCCTTCATGTGGTCTCAGGATCGTTTGGCCTTCATGCGGTCTCGGGACCGTTTGGCCTCAAACGGTCTTGGGACCATTTGGCCTTAAACGGTCCTGGGACCATTTGGCCTCAAACGGTCTTGGGATCGTTTGGGGCTTTTGTAATTTTTTTGTGTTTTTCTGCAAGGATAAAGAAGAGAAAAGTTAATTTGTTGATGTGTCAGCAATAAGGTAAAAAGTTAATGATTCTATCTAATTTATGTAAGAAAGATAATGGAAAACTAAGGAAAACTAATAAGTTAACATCAAAAAATGGGAGGTTATCACAAACTCCAATAGAAGGGACAAATCCCATCTACATCACTCACAGTCAGTCCCGATGTATTAGAGGTACCCAACCATCATTGTTATGGCAATCCTTATTCAGGGTTATGTTGGATGATGTCAAAGTATATTGAATGACATGTGATGAGTGTAGTGACTTCAGGTCTAAGAACCACAATCACCACCTTCACTATGAGAGATTATTATAACCACCAAGAATGGTTTTCATGTGTCACTCTCAAGGTGGTTCTGTCGGATACATTATTCTCTAACAAGTGTCTATGTGCTTGGTTTGATATCACATATCATGACTGATGAGATTCTATCATCAATCAACACACACTCCAGTCTTATGTGTTATTGTTGTGTATCTACCTTCCACAATAACAACCAACTAGTGCCATAATAAGAATGTACATACTCCTAACATTCGTATGATTTTATTGTACAAGTCACGTACTTGAAGACATATGTCATTGATTATTGTCATTCTTTATACATTCATCATGTTTCCTCATTATCTCATAACTGAGTGAAGCAAAATGAATTTGAATCTTTCTTTTATTATCATTGTTAATCAAATCCTTAATATTATATGCCATGCCAATCATCATATTATTGGCTCTTTGGGCATACCATACCAATAGACTCCCACTTGCACTTAGAGACAATCACCCATGAATCTCTTTCTTAGTGATTTTAACATGTCCATCATGTTTCTGCTACACAAGTGCTAATACAGTGGGTAAGCAACACGTTACTAGAGTCGGCATATTGCATGTCCCTCATATCTTCATTGTATGATCTCTCATATGAGACGAAACATACATGATATGGTATCTAATATTCCACCTAACCAGTAGCTCCATTGTTGTCATGGTATCTCTATTGTGTCATTACGGTTGGACCATCTTTAAGTCCATCCATATGAAATTCTAGATCCCTATAGTATCCACTTTTGTGTTCATAATACTAGGATACTCATCTTCAATATGTAGAGTTGAATTAATGGCATGTAGTGCGGAACTCTTTCAACTTACAACTTTTTTCTTTAAAATTAAAAATGTTTTATTGCGATCATTTTCTACCATTCCGGAAGCTTGCATCGGTGTAACCCCTTACACCTAACTCTTCCTCGTTTCTATAATCTAGAAACTGATTCTTTAGTGCTTCACAAGTATCAATGGGTGTATTTTAATGACATTCCAATGACCATCATTGGAAACTAACATTATCTTGTCACGTCCATTATATACAAGACTATGGAATGAGTACATTATACATCATGCATGATAGATTCAATTTTCGGTGCATATGGCATCTTACACATGTCATTCCATTCTTCATAAGAATCAGAACATAGGGTTCTTGAGAGACTAATCCCAGATTCTCTCTCATTGAATCCTCCATGTTGAACTCTTTCAATATCTTGTTATTGTATGTACTCAATTTTAGGTTATAAAACTTTTCAGATCTATCTCTATAGATCTCAATTCCTATCACATAGGATGTTTCACCTAATCCTTCATCTTTGAAGGTGTTTTCCATGACAGGTCTGAATATTTACATTATTGAGATTTTATTCCCCATCAACATGTGGAATATTCATATATGCTATAACTAAATATTTTGTAACCACAGATTTCATCTTTTATCTTGGCTCAAGTCAAACTCTTTCAATATCTTGTCAAGTCAAAAGATCCCATCCCTGAGGTGCTTGTTTCAATCTCTTATTAAACTTTGTAGCTTATAGACTTTATTTGCATTCATAAAGTTATAAAACCATTAGGTTGTGACACGTACACATCCTCTCAAATATTCCTTTTAAGGAATCCTATTTTAATCTTCATATGTCAAATCTCATGGTCTATATAAGATGCAACAACAAGCATGACAATTGGTAAAGGAATTTCTTCATGTTCAACAATTTGAACTGATTTGAAAACCTTTGTAATCAATTTGTACCTTTAGGTTATCCATGTTGGTCTTGCAATTGAAAACCCAACTGCACCCCATGGATTTTACCCCTTTAGGTGGTGCTAGCAAGGTCATACCTTGTTAGTGAACATGGACTTAATAATGGTCTTAATCCATTTCTTAGATTCTGGTTCTCAATAGCTTCTAGTTAATTTTTTGGCTCATCATCTTGTGACCAACCCATATGATTTGTTGGATTAACAATCTTTCAATATCTTATGTGTTCTACTAGAATTATGCGATTCTGTGTTACATATGGAACTTGAGATTCCACAACAATTTGTGATTCCCAATTGTTCCCATTGTACCTCCCTATTGAGCTTGAACTCTCCGAGTTCTACTTTTACTCCCATTGATTCTTTTGGAACTCATTTATCCAAGTAACAAAACACTTTTGTTATCATATTGGGATTAAAATGTAGTATTCAACAATTATAGCTTGTGGAAAACCTTTCAAGAAATTACTTTCTTTATGTAGGTTTTGATCCTTAAGACATATCAGGACATAACCATATCATATCATATATGATGTCTTTTAAACCATTTTAGACGGTACATTGTTTTAGTGTAAAGTATATATATTCATGAGGAGAGTAGAAGACTAGATTAAATGATAATCACAGTATGATCCATCAGGATGTAAATCCTTCTTTCTAACACATCATTATCTTTCAGGTGGACTTGACCTATGATACACTATCACAGTCTATCCAAAAGGTCCTCAAACTATTGATGTAAAGTATTCCAACATTTGATCACATCATATCTATACTTCATTTATAATATCCTTGAACACTTCAAGAGATTCATGTTTATATTTCACCTAATATAAAACCATTTATCCACTGATATCATTAGTGAATATTATGAAGTACAAGAAACTACCTCTAGCATTTATTCCATAAGATCTCCATACATCAACATGTATAAGTTCTAATAGAATGATTATCCTCCCACTATACCTAGTGAAGTGTATTTTGTCATATTTCTCATAATTAAGACTTACATGTCTCTTATTGGTTCGATAACCAAAAGATTCTAGATAAAATCAACATGAATTCTAGAATTACATTTCTCATATATGTGCTCTAGATGATAATTCTAAAGATTATTTGAGTTATCAAATTATAAACTTTCAGGTATTAAACATTCATCTTTAGATTATTTCTTATAAAGATCAGTACATGGTTAGCACATTGCCATACAAGATCACATCTTTGAAATAGAAGCATTAACAACTCTTTATTCGTTATCATCCTTATCATACAAGATGCATAAAGAAAAATGTTTCTATATATTGGCATAATGAAATAGAAATACAACTAACTCTATTACATGCCAAATGGGCTAACATAAATTTAAATGTAGATTGAAGTTCCAGCAACTCTTGCTTCATCACATTTCATCTTTGTCCTTTCATAAAGGATTTACTTAATATCACGTCTTGCACATCAATGTATGTCATATCTATATCTGGTATCACATACCAAGATGAAGAATAATCAAAATTATCTTATAATATACTTGAAGTAGAGGTCTCTTACCCTCTTTGTCTTCTTTAACTCCTCTAGAAATAGAGGGCAATTCCTTTTCCTGTGTCTTGACTGGTGATGATGGTGACAATCTCCTCTTTTCTTTAGTCCTCTCTTTGCCTTGAGATATGAAGATTTGGGCTTCTGGTCACCTTTAGAACTCTTATTAGCATTGTCTTTTCCTTTAGACTTTCCCTTTGTCTTATTGATCATCATCGCAAACTTGGTCTTGTCTTTCTTGATTTGCACCTCTATTGTTCTCAACATGCCCAATAACTCTGTTAACACCTTGTCAAAGTCATTCATGTTGTTGTTCATGATAAACTGACTATATACTCTGGTAGAGACTGTAGAATCACATCAGTTGCCAACTCTTGACCCTAGGGGAATCCCAGTCTAGCTAGGTTCTCCACATACCCAATGAGCTTGAGTACATGAGGACCTATTACATCTCCTTCTGCCATGTTACATTTGAACAATGCCTAGGAGACATCATATCTCTCTTGTATTTCCTAATCTTGGAACATGCTCTTAAGATGTGTGACTATCTCAATAACATCCATGTTCTCATGTTGCCTCTGCAACTCATAGTTTGAGGACAATAGCATTAGACACTTGACATTCATGAAATCTTTAGTATGCTTCTTGTAAGCATCCATGTCAGCCTTAGGTGCATTTGAAAGAGGTTCATCTGGCTCTGGTGTCTCTAGGACATAGAGCTTGCGAACCTGTGTGAGAATGATTCTCAATGTCCTAAACCAGTTGTGGAAGTTATTCTCATTTAACTTGTCCTTTCAAGGACCGATCATAGAGAAAATTTATTGTTGTTTTTTGTCGTTTGATTCTACAAAAGAATTTGTAATTTTGTCAAAAACTCATTTTTGATTTATTTTATTTGATTAAAATTTGACGATATTAATTAGGTCTTTAATTATCTATTGCTCTCATTATTTTGATCAAATTGGCATCCCTCAATTATCAATTTGGAAGCTTTCAGAGTACAAAATTTTTAATGATCCAAGATCCAAAATGTTTAATTTATCAGTCATTTTTCCATGTTTCCCAATCTCATATGAATTGGCAATTCGAATCTAATTAATGGTCAACATGATTTCAGCACTAATCCTCAACTCTTAGAATTTCTCAACGAACTGGGTATCTCGCCCATGAGATGCGATCATCTCATGACCCCAACCGGTCAATTGGTGAGTCAATCCAGTCAGTTTACTAAGTGAATCGGTCAGTTTTCTCCCCTAGTTCAGGAAAAACTCAACCAATTCAATTTCTAATCAACTTGACACTCCAACTAGTCGATCCAACACTTGAACCAATTAGTTGGAAGTTTAGTCAAGTGATTAGTTGCTTGAATTGAATACCCAAACACTTTGGTAACCAATTTAATCACTATTCATGATTAAACTCCTCTTCTAGATGAATTCCTATGTGTGTGACACTATAGGTACCATAACACATTGGCAGTGAATCTCCATAATTAGATTAGTACATCGCAGGAAAAGAGTGGTGACTAGATGCCCATCAATTCTATTCAAGTGAATTGAATGTTGGAGAACAACTTGAACCTACAATCTATGTAAGATGTTATAGTGATTGTATAATTCCTTTGTCTCTGATATCTGGAATGAACTCAAGGCATGGAATCATCACCCTCTCAATTTTTAATTCATGTTCCTTGAACTAGAGCAGACTGTCTGAGATATATGTGACCTCAATATCATATATTGATTCACATGTGCATGCGCATGTGTTTCTCAATCTCACTAATCAAGTGCCCAGGATATCAAACTCTAGTAGGAAGGACAAATCCCATTTACATCACTTACAGTCAGTCCACGTGTGTTACAAGTACCCAATCATCACCATTATAGTAATCCTTATTCAGGGTTACGTTGGATGATGTCAAAGTGTACCAAACGGCATGTGATGAGTGTAGTGACTTCAGGCCTAAGAACCACAATCACCACCTTCACTATGAGATATGACTATGACCACCAATTATGGTTTTCATGTGTCACTCTCAAGGTGGGTATGTCTAATACATTGTTTCATATTTGTGTCCTTGGTTTAATACTTCCATATCATGACTAATGAGATTCTATCATCAACGAACCCACACTCTATTCTTATGTGTTACTGGTGTCTATCTACCTTCCACAATAACATACAACTAGGGACATTATAAGAATGTACATAGTCCTAACATCCATATGATCTCATTGTTCAAGCCACATACTTGAAGACATATGTCATTGAGTATTATCATTCTTTAGGCATTCATCATGTTTCCTCATTATCTCATAATTGAGTAAAATAGAATGAATTGGAAGCTTCCCTTTATTATTATTATTATTAATCAAATCCTTAATATTATATACCATGTCAATCATCATATGATAGGATCTCTGGGCATATCATACCAACACAAAACCTTTAAGAAACCC
Source organism: Alisma plantago-aquatica (assembly GCA_963693085.1). NCBI lineage: Eukaryota > Viridiplantae > Streptophyta > Magnoliopsida > Alismatales > Alismataceae > Alisma > Alisma plantago-aquatica. The sequence continues at coordinate 72,599,279 of OY856412.1, read as the reverse complement.
AAGTTCCCTTTTAGGAAGAAAGCCATCCTTCTGTCTTCTTCTCTAGATATCAATACATGCTTGGTTTCTCTCCTAGTTAACTACAACATACTTCCAAAAAATAATCAAATAGATATTGTAGAAAACTTGGTTGTGGTCATGTAATGTCTTATAAGAATATTTGTGTCAATGGGCTAGACACATTCTTCACCTTTTGACTTGCTTTGATAGTGAGAAGAATACTAGAAACTCCCACCTACCCTACCCTAACTTGATATGTGGTGTGTTTCAAGATCACACTAGTAAATCCCTTTTCAAAGACCTTGGTTACAAAGTCAGTCGAAAGGGAGTTTATTTCAATGACCCCATAGTGAAGAAATCATTTCAACCCACCTCTTATACCCCTGATGCTTTGACCTCCACCCAGGATACTCCACCTCCTCCTAGACCTGACAGTGCCTCATCTCCGATGTCAAATGAAACCCTGATGGGCTACATGATACACCAACTGGCATACAACTTATAGGTCCAGGAGCACATCCACCAAGATCTTGTTCAAATAATGTCAAACATCAACTTATCATGCACCCATCCTTACCCCACCTATCAGTCCTACCCAGTTGTTGACTATCCCTCCTATGCATATAGTCAGTTCTGCCCAACTTACCAGCCTGGTGCTTCCGTTGTACCCCCTACCTCTAATGGTGGACCTACCTCTGTATTGTTTCCTCATCTGAGTGACACTCCTCTACTTGCTCTTCCCCCTAGACCTGCCTCCACTTTGCTTTCCATTTTTTATGGGGTTTCTGCACCCAACTTTGAGCAAGCAAATGCACTCCATGTGTGTGGCATGTCTTTGGTGGGGCAACATGCCGAGTGAGCTGCTAATCGCTCCTTTGGACCTTCTTCATATGAAGAGATGGCTGATGAGGAAGATGAGGATGGTGTTGATGAGGATGAATGTGAGGATGGTGAAGATGGCTTTGATGATGATGCAAATGATGGTGAGGATACACCTACTACTCCTGATGCACCTTCTGATGATGATGAAGACTACCAGTCGGATGCTGATAAGGAAGTTGACATAGATTCCCTTGATGTTTAGTTCTCAAGTCTATAGAGTACTCATATATATATATATATATATATATATATATATATATATATATATATATATATATATATATATATATATATAAAATATATATGGGCATGTATTTAATACCCGCCCCCTATTTTGGTTACTTTTTTGGAGTTTTTTACTTTTGACATGTAGAGGGTTAGTTTACCTTGCAAACTATTACTTTTCATGCATATATAACAACATTTGCAATAGCTATAACAAATATACAATTACATACATATTTGTTGTGTATACTGCCCAGATTTACTTTTTTAGTCGTATAGTTATATTTGGTTAATATAGTTATTTTTTCTCTAATGAGTTACTTTCCTGATCATATAGTTACTTTTTGGGTAAGCAGGTAGCAAAATCCAGACTACCCGCGCAGGTATCAGATGAACGTTATATATATATATATATATATATATATATATATATATATATATATATATATATATATATATATATATATCTTTGTTTTGACTTTCATGTACTGAACATTTGGGCACTATATCTGAGGTTTACTATTTTCATATCTCGTCACTTTTCTTCACTAATTTATAGTTTTCATCTAGAGAGAACATATCTTTTGTTGTATTCTGATTATATGTACCTTAACTCTATACTTGGTTATATCTCATGAGTTATGGGTATGTGCTTCCATATTTTTATTATGACTCTAGTATGTTTGTTCACTCTGGTTCTTTGTTTGGTGCTTGCATATGGTGGTCGTTTGTGTAGGTTGTGCATGTGGATAAGACATGTGTTTTCAGCTCTTTTACCCCCTACCTTTTTTATATGACAAAGGGAGATAAATGAGATCAAGTACATACTGAATTGTAATCCTTTTTTAGTTAATTCTCTGATATATCATGTGCCTATGTAAGAGGACGCAATGGTATATGTGTGCTATGGTTATGCTTTTTGAAGAAACTTACCATACAGGCAAAGGTAAGCATGAATTGAGGGGGTGGGAAATAGCTATTGTTCATTCATGTATCCCTCTACAATTCACAAGGTAAAACTTTAAATTCTAATTCGTTGTAAATATTTTAAGGAATGGTTTGTCATCTTTCAAAAAGGGGGAGAATGTTGACCTAATAGTTATACATTATCCATATTTCAATGATGACTTAGCGATTCCATTCATATGTATATAATTTGTCTTTTTGAGATTGATTTTAGGTATTAGGTACATATAAGGATCAATTCAATCAAACCCTAGCTTGACCCAATACAAGCCAAAGTCAATGCAAATGCACTTTTATGGAAAATGCCCTAAAACCCTTAGGACTATTTGTGTAATCATTTGTATTGATGCTATGAATTGTAATTAAGATGAGAAAAAATCAAGAACACTTAAAATGAGTATTTAATCACTAAAATAACAATTTCAAAAATTCATTACACGAAGTTTTGTCGCCTGAGTTTCATCTATGATAAACTTGATCGACACCCTTGATGGATTTTAGGAACTACTAGGGTCAGCCGAGTTTCCTTAGCACAAACTCAATCGACACCCTGCACTGTCAAAACAAATTTAAAGTCATCGGTTGAGTTTCACCCAGGATAAAATAGACCAACACTTCAAATTTGCTTTGTCACATAGTGCTATAAATCAAGTTTGTTTTATTGAAACTAGACCAATCCTACTGTAAGGAATGTGCAGAAAAAGTGTTTCTACATCATAGTGTTGCAAACATCAAAAATAGATCTGTTGAAACACCCCAAATGACTAGAAATTCATTCCCAAGTGCTTCTGTTGGCTAGTAGACATCCCCAACTATAAGTAGAGACCCTTGGTGTTCATACCAGGTTTTTTTGCTTATGATCCTAGCTATAGTTGAGTGATTTTTTTACTAAGATCCCCTTTCTCTCTCTTTATTACTAATCAAAATGTGAATTTGAGTGAGATAGGTTGTTTGTAAGAGAGATACTTCCTTGTAATCATTTTAAAGCTTTCAATCTTCCTTTCACAATACCTTTCTTCAAGCAAAGTTGGTGAAATCTTCTCTTTTGTGAAGGAGAATATGAAGGATGGAGATCCTTAATAAGAGTGAGTAATTCCTACAAGTCAGAAGACTTGTTGCAAGAGGGCAGCCCCTTGGTGAAGGTGTCTAGCTCCTTACAAAAGTGGCTAAGCCCTTGTATAGGTTGAAGACTCTTACTCTAAGGATAGGTAAGATCTTGTAATGTTTATTAGCTCCTTTTGATCCTTAAAAAGGAAGGCTAGGTATCCCTACCATGCAAAAGGAAGGTCTAATTGTATGTCGTATAATGCAATATAAGTATGCAATGGTTGCAAAATCCTAGGGCTTGACCTTTCTAGGTAGTGAATGTACATTCTCTTAGTTTGGAGTTTGGAATCACTCTACTAACTTGTTCTTGGTCTCATTCAGTATCTCTCATTCTTTCTATGATATGTTCATTTTCACAGAAATCTCATATTTGCAATCTTATACCTTGAAGTAATTTGAAGGTCTAACAATTCTTGTTTAAGTGTTTAAGCTATATTCACCTCCCCCTTCTAGAGCCCATTGGTCCAACAAATGGGGCTATCACTTTCCTCTTAGTTCCTACATGGTAAGGGTGTGTTTAATATCTTATAATATGTTGGTCATTATAACTTTTAATACATTCTAAGGAGGATCAACAGATTCAGGACTGATAGATATTGGACCAGCCTCAGTTGTTACAAAGATATAGTCAGAAATATATGGAAATATATGGAAACAAAATAGTCAGTACACATCTATAAAAAGGCTAACATAAAACCTTAAAGAGACTGGATAGGGACTCAAAAGGTGGAAAAAATAACTCTAAGGATCGTTAACAAAAAAACTATATATCTCTAGGACACTCTTATAGAGATGGATACAACACAATAAAGATGAACTTTTCCAAGACACTTTTATAGACTACATCAACACACAAATACAAGAATTATTGCCTCAATGCCAATGTCTTTCATTAAGTTTGCCATAGTAAAAAAATTTACATTCATTTGATAGAGTGCCATAGGGGGCACACAAACAATTGGATTTATATCATACAACACATTGTGTCACAATTTAGAAACCTATTTAACCACAACTTTACTTTTCACAAGATATCTATCTTGATTGGAATTGACTTTGTAAAATTAAAATCAATTTGAATCACTCTCTCACAGACGTTATCAAACACAAAGAAATTGTTAGTGTGGTGTTCTCCTTAGGCATAGATAAGTCATTTGGGACTCTCTCACAGACATTCTCAAACACAAAGAAATTGTTAGTGTGGTGTTCTCCTTAGGCATAGACAAGTCACTTGGGACTCTCTCACAGACGTTCTCAAAAACAAAGAAATTGTTAGTGTGGTGTTCTCCTTTAGGCATAGATAAGTCACTTAGGCCTAACAGATCTAACATGTCTTTTAATAGATAGAATTATCATACGATCAAAGAACAGATCTATAACCTCTTTCATGCATTTTATGCAAATGACAAAATGGACCTCATTCTTATCAACAAACATATTTATAATTCTAATAATAAAAGTTCACAAACCAAAAAAAAATATGTGGTGATCTCCTTAGGCATAAATAAATCACTTGGGCCTAACAGATTTGGCATGTCTTTTAATAGGCAGAACTATCATAGATCAACTATGACCTTGTTCATTCCTTTTATGCAAATGACAAAATGAAACACAATCTTATCAACAGCATGTTTATAATGCTAATAAGAAAAGTTGACAAACCAACAAAAATAGATAGGTTTATACTTATCAGCCTCATTGATAACTCATACAAGATTTCGCCCAAGGATCTAAGCATATGAATCACATCATTAGCATAGGATAAATGGATTTTATATACGGATAGGAAATATAAAATGCTTATATTATGGAAAATCAAATCCTTTACATTCTCTAAATCAACAAGACATCTATCTATCCCTATGCTTGACTTTGGGAAATCCTTTGAAAACCTTAATTTCCAAAATTCTACACCTTCTTATACTAATGGATCAACTGGATAGAATGTTCATTGAAGTCGGGACACTCATTTATCCTTACTAATGGTGACTCCATTCAGCTTCTTCAAATACTCCAATGGCCTTAGACAATGTGACCCTTTATCGCCTTAGATATTTTTCATAGTCACTTATATGTTGGCATCAATGTTCAGATTAGGCACCAAGAACAACATCCCTACCCCCATATTAACAAACACATCTGTCACGGAATCGGAATCCCAGTCCCATGAACCAAAGGCGACATGTGGAAGCGTAAAGCTTAGCACACATGAACAGATAACAAGATACAAGCACCAACATAATCTCAACAATCAACAAGATATATTAAGCAACATCATTATATTACACAATTTCAATTACATATTCAAGAGTCACTTTGTACAAGTCTGCTCATGTATACTATATATGGATCTTACAACAAGTACACCTAGCATAGTTCACTGAGCCCATCAACCTTCTAGCCATATCTGAACCTAAAAACAAAATACAAGAAACGGGTCAACACACGAGGTGTTGAATATGGGGCAGAAAGATACATATACGTATAAGCATTGCATAATTTGAAAATATTTCAAGACCAAACGAACAAGAATAAACATGTTAATTTTTTAACAAATTTGAAGCCATATTTTATGTCATTTCACTCCATTATATCAATAATATCAAGCATGTTTAAGACCTTTGACCAACTTCCCGTCGGAAGGGTCCGTAAGGGTTACAAAATTAGTAACCCTTTTATACGAGAGGGACCTCAAGGCCATAGCCAAGATCTAACCCTTTATCAACAACATTATAATGGAGTTCTATATATATATATATATATATATATATATATATATATATATATATATATATATATATATGTGTGTGTGTGTGTGTGTGTGTGTGTGTGTGTGTGTGTGTGTGTTCAAGTTATAAAACTGACGAGGCAAACATCGAGTAAGACATAGCAATATTACATGGCAATATTTGAGCAAGTAAACAAACAAGCATACAATATATGTCTTTTCAAGCAAGAAAGTGATAGTCATATAACTAGATAAGGCCCATACCTGATTCAGAGATTTTATAACCTAACATATCCTTCATCATCTAGCCATATGCCAAACCTGATTAACAACAAGATTACATATATGCATTAGATTCTCATCATTAACCCTAATTAGGTGCATTTTAGAGTTCTGGCCAAGTTAGGTTCAATGTTGGTTAATTACATGGTTAGTGATCTCTTAATGATTTAGCGGTCATCATCGGAGTGTGGTTCAAGTTCCATATCATTTGAGGTTTCATGCAGACATTATGAGATTTAGGACACTTATGCTCAAATTATGCCACGAGACTCATAATCGAGTAACCAAGGTCATGATCATCAAGATAGGAGAACCCATCATCAAACATGGTTTAGATCAGTAACATTACGTCATAAGAAACATATTCCAAAATAGGTGTATGTCCATTAGAAGCACGATTAGCAATCTAGGCAAAGTTCAACAGTATAGTCCAAAGTAGGCACATATGTACAATTGAGGTCATTCATGAACAATGGGTTGATTAGGTCCCTCATTAGGGTCATAAGAGAAAAAGAGCTACTGATTTGATGCTTAGGAGGCTATAAGTATATCAAAGATTCAAACTTCATCATAATCATGCATTAAAGTCCATGAACAAACTACAACATGCATTAGGGACAACCATGGATCAAAAGGGGAGATTAGGTGCTCAACTTGGTTCAAGGTGAATAAATATTACTGATTTCATGATTATGAGAGTGAATAGTCATTAAAGATGCAAGATTGACCATAATAGTGAATAAATGTTCTCAAACATGACTATTGTTAGTATTTTCAAGAAATCAGAGAACAAACATTTGACTTATGGTATCCGACTAGGCCCAAAGTGTAGGTCTCGTCACGTTGATCGATTTGATATATTGGTTTGCATATTTTGGATAAAAGAACTAGGAGATATGTATTTTTGAATGGATACATTAAAACTATACAGAAATTGCACCATCAACCTAAGGAAAGTTACCTCTTTATCATGTGTATCTGGGTCGCTAGCCCCTTATCCAATGGAAGAGGAAGCTTCTTCCTCACATGCCTCTCCTCGATTGTTGCTCCTGTTCATGCCCTTGTGGACTCCTTCCCAAGGTCACCTTCCTCTCTGCCTGCGGTTGCATACCACTACTGAGCTGTTGAGGGCGGCTCACGGTCGCCAGGAGTCGCCGCCCCCACACGATCGCCAGCCCTCGTTCACCGCCTGTCCATATTCCACTGCGCCTGCTATGGATTCCTCTATTCTATGTTCAGAACAGAGAACTTGCGGCTCCCACCCTTGAGCATCGTCGAGTCCACAACAAGCCCTGAATGGGCTGCGTCCGAGCGGCGGCGGGTCTAAGGTACTTCAGCCACCCATCCAAACCTTGATGCTCGACGTGATGGGGCAAGGTCGTTGTTGGTTGTCCTAGTCGCCCACTTAGCAAACTAGCAGGTCTATAAAACCAAAGCAGGGGGCAAACTGGGGAAGAAAGAGGACGGAGAAGGCAAGGAAGGAGACGGACTAGGGTTAGATGGGGGTGGGTTATATATATTGAGCAAATGCTAGGGTTAGACCCAACCATCATGCACCTCCCTCACTGTCTGATTTGGCAGAAGAGGGAAACAGAGCTTCCAACCCTACGTTTCGTCCCCAAAGAGGAAAGGCAAAAGGAAGCCAACTGATGGGCCGAGATTTAAGACTTTGGGCCCAACAAGCAAGAAAAGGGATATTCAAGGCTAGAACAAGGGTATATCTTAGAGAATTCATATAAAATCGTAGCAATGTCCAAATGATCTCAAATTTGGATCATAGCTTCATAATAGGGTCAAGAACAACTGTGCAAAATATCAAATCAAAATAAGCACATATGATCAGGAATTTAATCAAAGGGTTCAAGGGTATAACAGCACTAACATTTCATGCATATATGTGTACCATATTGACTCAAAATGTGGAATCTTTGACTTTGGTGGACATTATAGAGTTATGAAGTCAAAGGATACCTAAATAGTGAGGACTTAAAGTAACAAGAGTAATTATGCACAAATAGGAGAAAATCCACTTTGTCACATCCTTCCCTCCTTAAAAGAAATTTCGTCCCCAAAATTAATCCAAGATCATCGTTAAGAGCCAAAGTCAAAGACGCCAGGTCTAGGTATTGAACCATGGTTATCATGACACAATCATCATATTAGGGTTTTTCCATCTTTTAGTGTCCACACATTAGGTTTTTTGTTCATATTTTCATATGAGACCAAGGGGTATCATCAAAATCCATTTTTTCAATTCTGAAATGAATATATGCATGGTCATGGCTTCAAGCGAGACTATCAATCAGTGTGTATCTCATCTTTACAGTAGATTTCATGCAAGTTTTTTCCTTCCCCAAAATTTCTACCAACTCTACTCAGTTATGTTCTTTTTTTCATTCAGGGTATGAGATTAGGAACGTTACCCCTAATTATTCAAGTTAAGATCTCTAGGCATCACAGTATTGAGTTCATGATTTCAAAACTACATCATGTATGGTTTGATTTCATACTAGGTCTAGCTTATGAGTGTGACTTATTGGGCATATATCAAGTTTTAAATGTAATTGAGATTATTTCATGCATCAAGCATCATACGAGGGACAACATTATCATCAATATCGAGGTTTTGTAACTTTCTCACTTGTATCTAGAAAGAGCTTCAAGCCACTCAAGCTAAGACATATATGTGTCCAACAAGACATGTTAACCACAATATTCTATCGGTAACACAAATTTCTACCCATCTTCCGAGAATTAAGGGTAACCACTAGATTCCTTTATATATAATCACTAACCTGACTATGAGGATCGTCATGGATATCACACATCTTGTACATCATCTTAGGGTCTTGGGACATCTCCCTCACCTATATAGCAAGCATCAAATATTCAATTGCCTCTTTCTCTAGGGTTAGATATTTTCATAGGACATCTAGGGTTCAACATTTTCAAAGAAACCATCCACTAGGTCACTCAACTCATATACTTAGAAGTATTCTAGCTAGGGACTCATCATCAAGTATTTCATCATTCATATTATTCAACATTTCAAATATTTTGGAGTTTAGGTACTCTAACCTTCTCCCGATACGGGTCAACTCATATCAACAGGTCACCCTATTCATATGTCCCATGCTAGAGGTCTTCCTTTGTAAAGAGGTTGAGGCCCGTGTTGGTCTCGAACCATATATCATATTGATAACACCAAATTTGTGATGTTTTTAACCCTTATTTTGTTATCAAAACTACCCTTTTAAACTGATTTCCTCTCTTTTTATATGTACTTTTGCAATAACATGCCAAACTACGCTCTTAATTCAATATTTCCATCTTTTGCAGAGTTTTCCTCCAATTTTGACCCATTTGTCATCGATAAGGCCCGTCCCGGCCCACAAACATGATTCCACCTACATCGGCCTTCCACCCGGCCGATACGCACACTGCCCGGCAAGGGTAGCGTAATACACGGACGTGCGACATGAGGATGCCATGCAAGGAGGGACTAACGGACGACACGCCTATCTACCCGACAGGGAGCCGGGCTCGCCACGACAACCAAAGCTTGTCACGTGACACAGGCCACCCACCAGCAGGCACCCCTCGTCACGTCCACCGACAGTCGACATCCTTGTGCCGAGTGATACTGATATTGGCTGTCCACCGACTCCGTGATAATAAGAGTTAAGCAAGGACATGTGGCGCCCTGAGCGCCATAACTTCCCCAACCGCTGCCTATAAATAGCAGCTACAGGAAGCTGAAAAGATAGGTCAGAACCCTACGCAAGTCACCTCAGGAAAGCTGCGAAGAGCTAGTGTATCGTGCCTCAATGCTTGTGCTGGGAGATTCTAGGTGAGCACTTCTCCAACCCGAGAGGGAGGGAATGGTTCACTTAGGGTCATCCATGGAAACACTGCAGGCCGATATCAGCCGACAAGGATCCCTGACATAAGTGACCGATACTAGGAGCATCGCTCTAGCCCGGCACGATACCGAACCCCGATACACATCATCCGTCACAGCGTGCTGCCTGAGAGGGTGCCGCCCGACATGATCGTATCGGACGAGGGTCCGCGCATGATGCAATCCGCCTGTCACGGCGATTCGCCTGAGAGGGTGTGCCGCCCGACACGGTTGTATTGGGCTAGGCTCCTATCGGTATCAGGCTAGAGGGTCTGCTGTAGTCTGTCGTCCTTCTGTATCAAGAAGGCGACATCTATCTTCATTATTTCAGTCATTTATTTCTTTTACTTCTGCAATGTAACCAGAACCTTATTTGTTTATGGTAATAGAAGAGTTTAATTATCTGCTACTTATGTTTGGTACCTTTGTTGGATGATTGCTATGTTTAACATCTGAACTCTAGCTTGTATGTTTGGATCGCGTTTCGATTAGCTACCAAATCATGTTTTCCCGTCGCAACAGCCTCGAGAGAGGTGTTGTGGCTCTAGTGTTTGGTCCAATTCTGGAGTACGAGAGTGCCCGGAATCGGAGTTGCTTTAGCAACCTCTCCACTCTAACTTAAGTCCAGCAAGGGTGTTGATACTTGGTTAGAGGTACCCGCTCTAAGAGGAGGGGTACGGGATGTTCCTTCTGTCGCTTGTTTTAGCGAAGTTTATCTCCCTCGTACCTTGCTTTAGCTTTAGTATTATCTCTTTGTCTCTATTGCATGAAAACCCCTAAAAACGGATAAATGCTTAAAACCTTAAATCTTCCTCGTAGCTCCAGTTGGAGATAGATTTCTTTTATTTTATCGATCTTATCTTGTTGTTCCCTTTGGGGAATTTTTACCATATCTCTACCCTTGCCGGAGTGTAGCGTGTCGATTCTGCGTTCTTAACACTACCACCCTTATCCATTTGTTCGACCCCGTATATCTACTTCGACCCCGTAAACAAAGTTGCGGGGGCCTTGAAGGTTTCGGGTTATAAATGTAAACGCTCGACTACCTCAAATCTGCTCCACTTTTTGGATGCGCGATTTAGGCCGGTCAACTTTTTGGCGCTGTTGCCGGGGATAAGGCAAAACGGTACTGTTGACGAACCCGAATCCACGAACTACACTCCCGTGCCTCAAGCTTAGAAATGAGCTTGACAGCACTCTCTTTTTCTTTCATTATCATTATTTATTATTGTTTGCTTAAAATGAATAACTCATATTATCGAAAACAATTTTCCAACTTGATTATTACACGATGTTTAGGTATTCTGGTCAACCTAGCATCAACACCATCAAACATGCCTCGCTTCGAGCAACCTCTTTCTGAAAGTGAATGCCAAGAAAGATCCAGACCTCTCTCGAGCGCCAGTCTAGGCCAAGATGAGGTTTCTCACCAACCCAACTTAGTTGGGCAGTTGTTTGCTTTCATAAAGAGACAAGATGCAATCATCAATCGGCTGGCGCAGAGTGTGCATCCCAATCCAGGAGTTCTGAACTCCATGCAGTTCCAGATGGCAAATTTGCAAACGCGCCAATGACAGGTTGATCAATAGTTGGCCCAGATGGTCGTTTTGATGAAGAACCCTTCAAGAAAAATGCTCTCCTACCCCGAAACTGCCAGAATGGCAGTGTTAAGATCCGGGAAGACATTGGAGCGTAATGAGGAGGCCAGACCAGAGCCTGAGTCAAGGACTGAGGGTGCAAATCTGGCAAAAGGTGAAAAGGGACAGGCTTATGCCCAAGAGCCTGAATAGAGATCTTTTAAGGAGCTACCTGGTGGGAGAATCCCTTACCCTCCCAGGTTACCTTTTCCATATAAATTGATAAAGGCGAACCTAAAAAAGCGCCATGAAAAATTCATGGAAACGATCAAGAAACTTTATCTTGAAGTTCCCTTTCTGGACGCCTTGGAAGAAATGCCAACTTATACCAAGTTCCTCAAAGATCTGATCACGAAGAAGAGGAGAGGAGGAAGGATGTAAGGGAAGGGGATAAAGTTTTATTATTTAAATCCTCTGTTCGTCTTTTTCCTAGAAAGTTACAAACGAGATGGTTGGGACCATTCACGGTGTCGAAGATTTACCCATCAGGAATGATGGAGCTATACGACAAAGATGATCCGACCAAGGTCTTTCAAGTAAACGGACACAGAGTGAAGACGTACTACAAGGACGAAGCTTTTGTCAGGAGGGCAGAGATCAACTTGCAAGATATGGATGCTATTGAAAGCCAAAAATGAAGAGCCTAAACCGGTCGAGCTGGCGACGAAAACTGCAGCGCTCCTCGGGAGGCAGCCCGGGATTTTACTTTTCTTTCTATAGGATGTAATTTTCTTTCTTGCAGAACAAACATTACAAACGTTTTGGACTGTAATAAGGCCCTAGTCAGTACATGCGCCACATGCGCTGACTCTTTTGTTTTAAGGGCCACCGCTCTGATTTATGAAGCATTGAGGAGTAATACCATCTGAGGTCAGGGAATTAACCCTAAGCCAATGATGTTTTACCCATCAATCGTTTTTCCTTCACCTTGTTTTTAGTTTTCAGGCAGCGTATCGAACATGTATCTCCTTTTGCTTATCGTACCGGGCAGCATCTCAGCCGGTGCGCAGAACTGCTCATATCGGGCAAAAGGGTCTATCGGGCATCGCATAAGTCGTGTGGGATGACACGCCCAGGCGGACACTCTTGTGTCGGGCAAGATGAGTGATTACCTTTGATTGGGACCGTTCGTCTTGGGAATAACTTGTCTCAACGACCGACACACGCACGGAATTTACCTGTTTTACCCCCGGTTGAGATTTCTATATATAGTACGGAGAGTTTACCATGTTGGGCTACTACGTGTACTCCCCTAGCCACCTGTATCATGCGGTAATTTCTCCATTTGCTTGTATGTCGGCTAGCTAGCTTCTGCTCTCGTGTCGTGCGAGAGTTTTAGAGAGTAAAGGTATAGCCCGACAGCCTGTTTGACCGACACGGTTCCTTATCGCGCGCAGTGTATCGGATTGATGATTTTAGTTGATTTTTCTTGCATCGCCCGATACGTATGGTGCGCGACACGTCCTCCGTTCCCACTGACCGGATACGCTATATCGGGTGACGTGATTTTTCTATCTGGAGGTCCTATCGGGTAGTTGTTTCGTGCGACCTTATCGCCCGACACACCCGTATCGGGCAGCGTGTTTTGGTGCTCAGCTCTCTCCCTATCGTCCAGTCTTGTGTCGCCTTGGATTTTCTGTTAATGGACGATACCCGGATTTTGCGACGAGGCAAGTTTTATCGTGATATCAGTTTTTCCTACCTAATGTTTAAATGATCAATGAACTTGATAACAGGTATGGCTCATACAAAGAAAACCTCCGGACGAGCTGACAAACATGGCAGAAGAATCGACAATGCGGCCGCAGCTGAAGCAACAACAGTCGGACAGAAACGCCAGAATCCCGAGACAGCTGGGCCATCAATCGCCGAAAAAAGAGCAAGGACGGAATTTCTTGATTTGGTAGCCCCAAGAGAGGTCCATTTCTATATCATAGTCTGTCTTCTGCGGTGGTTTAGGACCATCTCCAAAAGAGAAAATCAGTGGAAATCTCTCTCCAGTTGCCTCTGTTTTGAATGTTAGTTATCATCGTCATAATCTGCACGAGCCTTGCGCTTCATTCTTGAGAGCTTTGCACTTGTTCTGGCTGCATCCTCCTGGGAAAGAAAATGGACTCAAGTGGACTTGTCTGACTAGTCCAATTGATGATGAAGGTTTTTTAGATTGATGATCAGGCCTTTTGTTCATGTTCACAACGGAAGCATCTTAAAAAGTCCACCTAATCTAAGGGAATGGGAACTTCTTCCTCAGCAAAAGTGCATGACTGACCTCATTTGAATCCTGCAGTTCTGAACGCACTTTTACCACCTGGTACAACTGTCTACAAGCGTGATCAACGTCTAACCCTCACTGGGTAAACATTAACCTACCTTATTTAATTCACAACTCTGGGACAGAGTGTGGAGTAAGTTTGGGGGTACCATGTACCAATGAGGGAGGTATAAAAAATTTCTTCAAACTTCACCTTCTATTGTTTTTCTTCCATATCATGTGTACATATTCTTGCTCTTACAAAATTTTTTGAAAAATTACAAAAAAATTGAAAAAGTGTTGCTCCCTGCATATGTACAAAGTCTCTATATTAGTAAAAACCTGATATGACTTCTTGCCAGGTTGTTTTCTATGTGCCCAACGAGATGCAAGTTTTGTTATGTCTTTATCATAATGCAGCCTCAAATGATAAAAGACTACGAATTTCCTCGCCAAAATTTTCGAAAAATAATAATCTCGCAACATCTAAGAGATGAGTATGGAGAAGGAAAAAGCTGCCCAAATAGCAAAAATCCCTCTTGTTTTCCCCTACCAAACAAAAATCTCAAAAAGAAAAAGTAGCCTTATGAGAGTGAATAAAAGCATGAGAGTTGTGCCCAATAAAAGAAAAGAAAAAAATATATATACATACTTGTTTTCCAAAAGTACCCATCTTTAGGCATGGTAGATCTGGGGCAGTGGTACGTAGGATGTGAAATCACTACTCTAAAGCCAATTGGCTTGGACTGTAGGGACCACTTTCCCACTAACGGACCCGTACCTGGATGGACTGATGGGAAATAAGAAGAACCCAAAAAGCCTTAGCCTACCCAACACACAACTTTCTGCCCCTAAAGCTGTTTGGTGTGAAAGCTAACTTCGAAATCATGCACCAAATTCTCGTTGAAGCTGTAGAGAAAAAATTTACTGAAATAATAAGGCAGGGAATGCAAGGTCTTTTGTTCGTAGTAGGGCAGTATTATCTCTAAAGACATCGCGATACTTGTCTTACCTCTAGGCCTGAAAGCTACACCGCGCAAGAAGGAGCATCACAAAATAAAGTTTAAATATTGATTTAGGACAATCAAAATGCTAAGTTTGGGGGAGTTGATAACACCAAATTTTGTGATGTTTTTGACCCTTATTTTGTTATCAAAACTACCCTTTTAAACTGATTTCCTCTCTTTTTATATGTACTTTTGCAATAACATGCCAAATTACGCTCTTAATTCAATATTTCCATCTTTTGCAGAGTTTTCCTCCAATTTTGACCCATTTATCGTCGATAAGGCCCGTCCCGACCCACAAACATGATTCCACCTGCATCGGCCTTCCAGCCGGCCGATACGCACACTGCCCGGCAAGGGTAGCGCAATACACAGATGCGCGACATGAGGATGCCGCGTAAGGAGGGACTAACAGACGACATGCCTATCTACCCAACATGGAGTCGGGCTCGCCACGACAACCGAAGCTTGTCGCGCGACACAGGCCACCCACCGACAGGCGCCGCTCGTTACGTCCACCGACAGCCGACATCCTTGTGTCGGGCGATACTGATATCGACCGTCCACCGACTCCGCGATAATAAGAGCTAAGCAAGGACACGTGGCGCCCTGAGCACCATAACTTCCCCAACCGCTGCCTATAAATAGAAGCTACATGAAGCCGAAAAGACAGGTCGGAACCCTACGCAGGTCACCTCAGGAAAGTTGTGAAGAGCTAGTGTATCGTGCCTCAGTGCTTGTGTCGGGCGATTCTAGGTGAGCACTTCCCCATCCCGAGAGGGAGGGAATGGTTCACTTAGGGTCGTCCCGGGCAACACTGCAGGCTGATATCGGCCGACAAGGATCCCCGACATAAGTGAGCAATACTAGGAGCATCGCTCTAGCCCGGCACGATACCGAACCCCGATACGCATCGTCCGTCATGGCGTGTCGCCTGAGAGGGTGCCGCCCGACATGATCGTATCGGACGAGGGTCCGCGCACGATGCAATCTGCCCGTCACGGCGAGTCACCTGAGAGGGTGTGCCGCCCGACACAGTTGTATCGGGCTAGGCTCCTGCCGGTATCGGGCTGGAGGGTCTGTTGTAGTCTATCGTCCTTCTGTATCAAGAAGGCGACATCTATCTTCATTATTTCAGTCATTTATTTCTTTTACTTCTGTAATGTAACCAGAACCTTATTTGTTTATGGAAATAGAAGAGTTTAATTATCTGCTGCTTATGTTTGGTACCTTTGTTGGATGATTGCTATGTTTAACATCTGAACTCTAGCTTGTATGTTTGGATCGCGTTTCGATTAGCTACCGAATTGTGTTTTCCCGTCACAACAGCCTCGAGAGAGGTGTTGTAGCTCTAGTGTTTGGTATGATTCTAGAGTACGAGAGTGCCCAGAATTGGAGTTGCTTTAGCAACCTCTCCACTCTAACTTAAGTCCAGCAACCTCGAGAGGGGTGTTGATGCTTGGTTAGAGGTACCTGCTCTGAGAGGAGGGGTACGGGATGTTCCTTCTACCGCTTGTTATACCGAAGTTTATCTCCCTCGTACCTTGCTTTAGCTTTAGTATTATCTCTCTATCTCTATTGCATAAAACCCCTAAAAACTGATAAATGCTTAAAACCTTAAATCTTCCTCGTAGCTCCAGTTGGAGATAGATTTCTTTTGTTTTATCGATCTTATCTTGTTGTTCCCTTTGGGGAATTTTTACCATATCTCTACCCTTGTTGGAGTGTAGCGTGTCGATTCTGCGTTCTCAACACTACCACCCTTGTCCCTGTGTTCGACCCCGTATATCTACTTCGATCCCATAAACAAAGTTGCGGGGGCCTAGAAGGTTTCGGGTTATAAATGTAAAATCTCGACTACCTCGAATTCGCTCCACTTTTTGGACGCGCGATTTAGTCTGGTCACATATCTCCACACATACAAGACTAGGTACAAGCAAGCATGTCAACCCACTAGATATGTTTAGTAGATCAACCAAGTGGTATGTATCATATAAGGTTCTAGGTTTAGCTAGGGTTGCATGGTCAAACTCATTTCATATCATCAAACTACTTGGCCCACTCAAGGACAAACGTGGGTCTTATCAACATCAACATCATCATCAATATCATTATCATCATCTTAGGTTTCTAGGTTACTCACTTGCCTAACTTATATCATGGCTCTAGACAACTCTAGAAACCATCACTATCATCTAAACTCTCTCATCTAGACTTGATGTTACA
The DNA here is from genome assembly GCA_963693085.1 of Alisma plantago-aquatica. Lineage (NCBI taxonomy): Eukaryota > Viridiplantae > Streptophyta > Magnoliopsida > Alismatales > Alismataceae > Alisma > Alisma plantago-aquatica. Next base: position 72,582,067 of record OY856412.1, on the reverse strand, counting down.
TCTCTTTCTCCTCGGTTGCATGGAAACTCACTACCTTTCTGCGTGTGGTAACATTTTTCATATGTACATATAATAATACTTGAAATATGTTTTCTCCAACGTTTGAATAGGCGATGAAAACCACCATAATCCATCCTAATAAAACCAAATCCAAAATGAGTTACCACACTCATTAGGCAGTCTAGTATCATGACACCTAGAGAAATAGCAACAACATGGTGCACACTTGTGTAGACATCCTAAGCACATGTCACGAATCATGTCAAGGGAGGTACTTTACACAAGTCTACACCTAGTTCTAGAACATATAGGTTCTAACCTAGAGGCTAAGTCAACCTAATCCACAAGGATATTTCATTAAGTTTCTAGGGTTGAGATGTACGGTGAGTTTAGTTTGTGTTTCATGTGAGCAATGTCTGGTGTAGTCATTGTTCATGCTCTGATACCACCTGTCACGGAACCAGAATCCCAGTCCCATGAACCAAACGTATACTAAAGGCAACATGTGGAAGCGCAAAGCTTAGCACGCATGAACAGATAACAAGATATAAGCACCAACATAATCTCAACAATCAACAAGATATATTAAGCAACATCATTATATTACACGATTTGAATTACATATTCAAGAGTCACTTTGTACAAGTATGCTCATGTATACTATATCTGGATCTTACAACAAGTACACCTAGCATAGTTCACTGAGCCCATCAACCCTCTAGCCATCTCTGAACCTAAAAACAAAATACGACAAATGGGTCAACACACGAGGTGTTGAGTATGGGGCAGAAAGATACATATACGTATAAGCTTTGCATAATTTGAAAAGATTTCAAGACCAAACGAACAAGAATAAACATGTTAATTGTTTAACAAATGTGAAACCACATTTTATGTCATTTCACTCCATTATATTAACAATATCAAGCATGCTTAAGGCCTTTGACCAACTTCCCGTCAGAAGGGTTCGTAAGGGTTACAAAATTAGCTAACCCTTTTATACGAGAGGGACCTCAAGGCCATAGCCAAGAGCTAACCCTTTATCAACAACATTATAATGGAGTTCTATATATATATATATATATATCTGTGTGTGTGTGTGTGTGTGTGTGTGTTCAAGTTATAAAACTGATGAGGCAAACATCGAATAAGACATAGCAATATTACATGGCAATATTTGAGCAAGTAAACAAACAAGCATACAATATATGTCTTTTCAAGCAAGAAAGTGATAGTCATATAACTAGATAAGGCCCATACCTGATTTAGAGATTTCATAACCTAACATATCCTTCATCATCTAGCCATATACCAAACCTGATTAACAACAAGATTACATATATGCATTAGATTCTCATCATTAACCTAATTAGGTGCATTTTAGAGTTCTGGCCAAGTTAGGTTCAATGTTGGTTAATTACATGATTAGTGATCTCTTGATGATTTAGCGGTCATCATAAGAGTGTGGTTCAAGTTCCATATCATTTGAGATTTCATGCAGACATTACGAGATTTAGGACACTTATGCTCAAATTATGCCACCAGACTCATAATCGAGTAACCAAGGTCATGATCATCAAGATAGGAGAACCCATCATCAAACATGGTTTAGATCAGCAACATTAGGTCATAAGAAACATATTCCAAAATAGGTGTATGTCCATTAGAAGCACGATTAGCAATCTAGGCAAAGTTCAACATTATAGTCCAAAGTAGGCACATATGTACAATTGAGGTCATTCATGAACAATGGGTTGATTAGGGCCCTCATTAGGGTCACAAGAGCAAAAGATCTATTGATTTGATGCTTAGGAGGCTATAAGTATATCAAAGATTCAAACTTCATCATAATCATGCATTAAAGTCCATGAACAAACTATAACATGCATTAGGGACAACCATGGATCAAAAGGGGAGCTTAGGTGCTCAACTTGGTTCAAGGTGAATAAATATTACTGATTTCATGATTATGAGAGTGAATAGTCATTAAAGATGCAAGATTGACCATAATAGTGAATAAATGTTCTCAAACATGACTAATGTTAGTATTTTCAAGAAATCAGAGAACAAACATTTGACTTAGGGTCTCGGACTAGGCCCAAAGTTTAGGCCTCATCGAGTTGATCGATTTGATATATTGGTTTGCATATTTTGGATAAAAGAACTAGGAGATATTTATTTTTGAATGGATGCATTAAAACTATACAGAAATTGCACCATCAACCTAAGGAAAGTTACCTCTTTATCATGTGTATCTGGGCCACTAGCCCCTTATTTAATGGAAGAGGAGGCTTCTTCCTCACACGCCTCTCCCCGATTGTTGCTCCTATTCATGCCCTTGTGAACTCCTACCCAAGGTCACCATCCTCTCTGCCCGCAGTTGCAGACCGCTACCGAGCTGTTGAGGGCGGCTCACGGTCTACAGGAGTTGCCTCCCCGCACGATCGCCAGCCCTCATTCACCGCACGTCCATCTTCCACTGCGCCTGCTATGGATTCCTCTGTTCTGCATTCAGAACAGAGCACTTGCGGCCCCCACCCTTGAGCATCGTCGAGTCCACAACAATCCCTGAATGGGCTACGTCTGAGCGGCGGTGGGTCTAAGGTACTTCGGCCGCCCATCCAAACCTTGATGCTCGGCGTGATGGGGCAAGGTCACTGCTGGTTGTCCTAGCCGCCCGCTTAGCCAACTAGTAGGTCTGGAAAACCAAAGCAGGGGGCAAACTGAGGAAGAAAGAGGACGGAGAAGGCAAGGAAGGAGACGGACTAGGGATAGATGGGGGCAGGTTATATATATTGAGCAAATGCTCAGGTTAGACCCAACCATCATGCGCCTCCCTCGCTGTCCGATTTGGTGGTAGGGGGAAATAGAGCTTCCAACCCTACGTTTCGTCCCAAAAGAGGAAAGGCAAAAGGAAGCCCACTGAAGGGTCGAGATTTAAGACTTTGGGCCCAACAAGCAAGAAAAGGGATATTCAAGGCTAGAACAAGGGTATATCTTAGAGAATTCATATAAAATCGTAGCAATGTCCAAATGATCTCAAATTTGGACCATATCTTCATAATAGGGTCAAGAACAACTTTGAAAAATATCAAATCAAAATAATCACGTATGATCAAGAATTGAATCAAAGGTTTCAAGGTTATAACAGCACTAACATTTCATGCATATATGTGTATCATATTGACTCAAAATGTGGAATCTTTGACTTTGGTGGACATTATAGAGTTATGAAGTCAAAGTAGACATAAATAGTGAGGACTTAAAGTAACAAGAGTAATTATGCACAAATAGGAGAAAATCCACATTGTCACAACATCATTCGCTTTGTTGACAATACTATGATCTCCATTCACCCAGATGATGACAATATCGTGAATATAGTAAGAATACTCATTATACTTCAACACATCTCATGACTCAAGATTAACTTAAACAAACCCACATTTGTTAGTACACACATACACAAGAAAAAAAATGAACCAATATAGCATATTATCCATTACAAAAGTGAGACCTTTCCTCTAAGATACTTATTCATACCACTTCCCCCAAGACAATTTCCTTCATCACTATGGCAGCCTATACTTGACAAAAAGACTAATAGAGTGTCTACATGGAAATCTTGCAGCCTTAACAGAGTTGGCCATCTAACTCTTTTGAATGTGACCTTTACATGTATCCCATCATATTATCTTAAATGCATCCCTCTCCTTAAAAAGATAAAACATCAAATATAAAAAATTGAAAGAAAAAAATCTTGGGATAAATATTGTTGACAAGTAGAGTATGCACCTAGTTAATTGGGGCACCCTTTGTAAAGACAAGTACTTGGGTGTTTGGGTCATAATTAATTTGTGCATATACTCCATATGCCTTTTCAATATATTATTCTTGTACAGTGAAAGAGAAAAAGGGTAGCCCCTGGCTCACTTACACACGAAAGAAGTATTATAATAACAAATCTTCTTCGATATACATCCAAACACTAGTACATTTTTGTCCTCTGGATTCACTTTACTTAGCGTCGATAAAGAAAACTAACATTGTAGACTTATTACATCGGTTAACAAAGCACAAACATTGCAATTTATCTAGTCTTGTTGTTTAGGGAAAAAATCGGTATCGCTTTCATTTTGATGTCAATTTCTTGGGGAAGAACCGACATTACAGACCGTCCATAAAATTAAATTTCTTCAAAACAAATTAGTAAAGCACATGTTATATCAGTTGACAAGAATCAATGACACAGACCTTCCTGAAAATTAACTTTACCTCTAAAAAGTATATGTTTTCGATTATTCTATAAAAAAACTCATGTCATAGGTCATGTGAACCATGAAAATTTTTATCTTCAAAAACATGTAGTATCGGTTCCTTGTACAAGAACTGACAATATTGAGTTCCCTCTATGTGTCCCTCAAAGAATTTGCCCCCCCCCACCCAAAAATTGTCTTATGTCGTCAGTTTTGATCTTGAAACGGATGTTAGGTCTTAGCAAGGTTGGTGTTTTTATATTTAAATAAGGACATATGTTGTCATTTTGTTATTTATTAATAAACAATGTAGTTGAACCAATGTCTTTAGTTTTGAACTACAAACCGATGACATAGCTTTTAGTGTTCATTTTCAAAGTTCAACTGATGACTAGGTGCTACTTAATAGCACCTGTGGAAAATTCTTTCCCTATTCTTTGTTTCATCATGTGATACCTAGCTTCTCTCTAGTGATGACAATCTGCTAGATCTCTCTAATGCTTCTCCTCTACCTCCATTACAACCATTTTCTTTGCCACTTCCACTTCCTTCTCCTTTCTCTGCTAGTAGTTTCTTCTCTCCACCCTTCGCCCTCCTCTTTATGGCATTGTCGCCTCTTCTCCTTGTTGGAGATTCTGCCATTTATGCTCCTACTTGTCGATGTCAATACCATCGCCTCTTCTTGTTGACGCCGCCATCTCTTCGAGATTGGAGCTTGGAGCTTTGAGATAGGAGCTTATAGTTGTTGTTGGTTGTCATTCTCTATGCATAAGGTAGTTTTTTCAGTAATCTTTGTTGATTTTCTATGAAAATGCATGTATTTTAGCGTATTGCGTGCCTATTAGGTCACTAAATTCTAATTTTCTATCTAGTTCAAAATGAAAACTATGCTTAGGAAAATCCATGAATGGTTGCTTGTTGGGTTTGCTTAGAATTATTTATATAAATTTTTAATATCATGTCTATCTAATTAGAATTGAAAACCTAGGATATTAATGTTGACACAAGGATCATAGATATAGAAATGACAGCATACGTGTAGTCTATTGGCCTAGAAACTCGTTCAAAATTTACTCATTAGGAGTAAATCTTAGACAGTCTCCGGTTTGGTACTATTCTTGAATTCTTAATCTCACTTAGGTTGTAAGTATATAATGTGTATTTGGTTTTCAATATGTTTTGTCATCACATCCATGTTTGTTGTCTAAGTATATATGTAGGTGGGTATTTGTCCATCTACATTGGTGTACTTCGAGAAGTGCGGGAAATGTTGTAGAGATATTCTTAAAAATCAAACACACACTATACACATACAAGTGATATTACATGTTCAAGAATGAGATGGATAGTACAAATTCATTACTAAACTCTAAACCCTAAACCCCCTACTCCCTAAACTCTAACCCTAAACCCTAAATACAAAACCCTAAATGCTAAACTCTGATTCAATTCAAACATATTTTATCTTAAAATCAACTTAGCTAACACATGACTTAATACTCGTTTTTATTATAATTCTAGAAATGATAGATAATGGTGTCAATTCCAAATATCTTCGCTCCAAAGTTTATTATTGGTTTTGATCATATTATAAGATTTATGGAGGAAACATAGGAAATGACATGAACATAGATTCTATTCTTCATGTATGAATTGTGGTAACAACTTGGAATTCGACACTATTCATGAAATCACAAGTCATTATGTGCGACGGGATTTTACAAGGATATATGAAATGGTACTGGCACGGAGAGATTCCTACTATGAGATTAGTAGATGTCAATATTGCAAGTTGTGTTCAAGAAGAAATTGTCGATGATGTTAATGTTAATAAATTGATTCTGATAGACATGTTTGATGTAATACTTGATAGTTGTGGGGTAAATCTTATTGATTCTCCTTTCTTATATAGAAACATTGTCATGATACTAAGAGAATGTTATGCTTACGTTGTACTAAGTTTACGAAGTTGAGTGTTGTGTTGAAATTGTATACTCTAAAAGATAACAATAGATGACATGAAAAAAAACTTGATGTCAATGTTATCTTTGTTGAAATAAATTCTTCCTAAGGTGACGAGCTTCTAGTCTTAACATATAAAACAAAGAAAATGGTGTGCCCAATGGGAATGGAGGCTAAGAATATACATGCATGTCTAAATGATTTTATGTTATTTCAAAACACATAGAGATTTGAAATTGATGTAGTTCAATACCATGGATGAGTAGAATCATTCTTGGCATATAGAGGTAAAGGAAAACAATGATGGGATCCTACGACAAGCGTTGGATTACCCCAAATGAAACAAAAGTGATTTATTGTACCCATAATTTGGTGAAGAAGTAAGGAATCTAAGACTTGGTCTTTGTACCCATGGGATGAATCCATACAGCACATTAAGCAGCCAACATAGAACTTGGAATGTTATGATTGTTATATATAATCTTCCTCCATGGTTGTGTATGAAACATAAGTACCTCATGTTGTCCTTGTTGATATTGGGGTTCCAAAAAACTTGGCAATGGCATTGATATCTTTTGAACTTTTGATTGATGACTTAATAAAACTTTGGGGAGAAGGTGTGATGACCTTTGATGCTTTGTACAGAGAGACATTAAAAAGTAAACAAATTCCCATACACTATTAATGACTTATTCCAACAAAGGGACCTTAGAAGCATGAGTGAAAGTAATTACTCATGAGCTATGGGGACAAGCTCACTTGTATGTTTACACATTATCAACAAAGTGGATATTTGTATCATTTAATACACTTATTTTATCAATATAAAATATCCTCAATCCAGTTCATTATGGCTTGGTAGAGCGAATAATTGGACAACTATTAGGTTGTTTGAAGATAAAGTCTTTCCTAAACTATCTCAAACACCAAATAATGTTTCTAAAAAATTCCAAATGGCTTGTATTTAAACCAAAAATAAATGTTATATATTATGAAGGTTTTGACATAAATGGATTTCCATACTGCACAAAACGTCAATATGATAAGAGTGTCACCCAAAACAGTCGGGTCACCCTTCAAGTGTCGTCATTGTATTTTTATAGTGTGAAGGATAAGAGTCAAAATGAAGCTAAAAATATCTTATTACAATGTCATTCAAGACATATGGGAGTTTGACTGCATAGATTTTAGAGTTCTCATATTTATGTGCAATTAGGTTAATAACAATAAAGGAGTTGTAGTAGATGAATTGGATTTCACATTAGTGAATTATGAAAATATTGGATTTAAGGACGAAACATTCATCATGGCATCATAGGAGAAGCAAGTATTCTATATTGATGGTCCTGCAACAAAAAATAGTCTACCATTCTTCATGGGAAAAAACAATTCATTATAGATCATATAGATGAAGAAGAGTTAGATAACAAGTATGAAGACTCCAATACAATCTTAGTTGGCTTGCCAAGTGTATATTTTGAAGCTAACACTGATGAATATATGCGTGGAGATCACATAGAAGAAATAATAATTGATTAGATATTCGACCAATACTAGAGTCATGCATGCCATATCATATATCACTTATATATTTTATATTCTAGATGTGTATTTTACATTTTCAGTCACTAATATGTGATTCTTGACTATTTTTAATTTGATGGCATTTGACTGTGAAGATGAGCACATTGAGTATGTGCATCATGGGGATGTGCACTGTGAGGATTAGTATGGTGTAAGTTATATCGTTTTATTACATAGATGTGCATTTTACATTCTCTATCACAGTTACATAAGTTATATTGTGTATTACTTATATGTGTTCCTTGACTATTTTAGGATGATCACCCTAAAGTTGAGCACATTGAGGATGAGTAAACTGAGTATGTGCATCCTAAGGATTCTTGTTGGGTCTATTGAGGAGCAGTGTCATCATGCACATAAAATGGGAATCATGTTATTTAATAAGTTATCATCGTGAAGGGGCATAGGTCTAAAGTTGTCCATTGACCTTGATGCAATGAGAAATCATATGAGGAAGAATCATAGTTCTTTCAGGCAATATTTAGGGGTTGTTTTTTGTAGCAAAGTGAAAATAACAAAATAATCTTGGCATAAGTTTGATCATGTCATAAAGACCTCATTTGGAAGGACATATATGTGAGATATCCTATTTTTAAAGATATGCATGATTTCATTTTCAAATATGTATACAAATCTATTTTTAAAGATCATGTTGTGAAGTATATGAACTTTTACAAGACATCTATGACCTTTATGAAACATTACATCATAAAATGTGTCACAATGTTGTAGGAGGATATTGAGGAATTTTAGGGAAAATGTGATAAGAGATTACATAATGAAAAACAAGAGTAAGAAGTCTTCCACCGAGCAATGGACCTATCTTGATAAGAGTGTTTGGTAAGTTCTTGTTGCTTCAAGGCAAACTGATGAATTTAATATATTAAACATATGCTTGAAATGCATTCTTATGATTAATTAGATGAATTCAATGAATTACATAATTAACATATGTTTTTGATTAACCAGACTATACACAATGCTCTAAATGAAAGGTGTGTAAAGATTGTACACGACCACATTGGGTCCAGGTGGTTACGCCTGGCATCACCAATAGTGATAGCAAGCTTCTTCTTCAGAGTAGCCTACTCCTAGGTCTATTGAGTCTTCTACTAATCCTACACCTCTACCTCACCATGAAGAGTGGATAGATGCAAGGACAAGCCATTATGAAAAAAATACCCAATACTGAAACTGTTGAGGTGGCTGCAAAAATGGTAAAATTCAATTCTCATAGTCCATGTTCATTTTTTACCTTAACTGTTATGTTTTGTGACCAATTATTATTGATGATGATTAAAGGGAGCTTTGCGATCAAGGAAAACAAGGCATGTTCATCCTTGAGGGTCAAAAGGATGAATTGATAGTTTCTTTGGATACTCTAGATCATCTTGGTTGTGTTACGGGTGATGGGGTTGATGTTGAGATAAGATCCTTTTTGACACATCAGAGCAAAAGTGCATATCTATCAACGAATGCATATTTTCACAAAATGAGGTAAAGGACATGATTGTAAAGATAATAATAGAAGTAATGAGACAGCTAGAACACCCCCTGTAATTTTATTTATATAATAGTATTGCAAGTGAATTTATAATATATTGTGTTTGAGTATATATAATACTATATATAAAATTTTAATTGTTGAAAAAGTGTCACCTTGCATTACTAGAATCTACCTTCAGTGTCATGTCAATGGGCGAGGATCACCCACGCCTTCCAAGTGATAAGTAACTTGGTTCTCCAATGACCGAGGATGTGCTTTGGGTGAGCATCCAACTTGTTTGTTAAGAATGGAAAAACACGTCATTGCCACTTGACCACCCCGAGCACAGCATGATAGGAGAAGCAGAAGGCGACGTGGTTGTGTGGGCTAAAGTCGGATTTCTAGTTGGATGTATACACATTTATATTGCATTTTAAATGGTGATTCTTTTCTATTTGTGTATATGTTTGGCAACTGGTATGAGAATACATGCAGGTCATGGTACCTAAGAAGCCCCCTATAATTCCTTCTCCAAAGCCTCTCATAGCTACATGTATTTCACAGGTCCTATTTGACTCGTTAAGTCATCAATACAAGGGGTTATCACTATGCTTAGACAATATAGATAGACGGTCAACTATGATGGTCCTTATTCAGGAGGACGTTGTAGGGAAAGACCACAAATCTAGTGTATATAGATATTTTGGAGTTATTCAACTATGATTAATTGGATAAAATCGTGATATAACTTTGGATATAGTGAAATATTTTGGCTAGAGATCTCATTCTACATATGTGAAAATATATGTTGAATGGTTTTTTAATATATTAATCCATACATATATTATGTAGCTACTTATATATGGTGAGTGCACAGTTTGAATTAACCAATGTGTTATTTCTAGTTCCATCATTGATTAGTTGTGTATTTAGAGACCAATTTCCTATAAGTGGTTACTTCTCTACTGCATCTAAATATTTTACTATTGTGAGAAAGAACATGATTATAGCTCAGTTCAATGTTGCATAAGTTTCAGGCTCTTTGTTTATAATTCCAATTTAAGAACTGTATTCATTGTGGAAATTGAGTTTTCTTTTGTTTGTCTTCTTTTCACTCAGTTATAGACATTGGGGGTGTTGATAATTGTCCCTAAGACTATGTGTGTGTATTATCTTGATCCTTCGAGTAGCAAATTGGGGAGTGGGGGACACACAATGAACTTGGCAATTATAGATTAAGTAAATAGTTTTATCCATCAATATATATTAATGTTTGTATCATTACATGAATATTTACAAATGCAACAAAATGTATTTATAGGGATATAAAGCATTCAAATCGGCCAGAGGAGTGATAGATAAGAAAAAGAAAATAATAGCTTCGAAGAATGTTAAGGTACTATTTTGATTCCAAGGCATATATATGCCAACTATGCTTATTTTTGTTTATTAATATTTCACATAATTGTAAATTTATAGGCTCTTATATAAGATAATAATGGGCATGTGGATACTACGTGATGCTAGATATATGGACATGATTGTCAAACATGTGTCACAAGACATCTATCTTGTACAAAAGGTAATCCACATATTCTCGAATCATAAGTAAATAGTCTCATTTGATAATATAGAAAATCTGATCAAACTCTTGAACTATGTCATTCTCTTTGTAGTTGTTTAACACTGTAAATCCCTATATTAAAAAAACTTGGATGAGATATTAGAAGAGTGGGAAGAATCACTCATTAAGGAAATCAAATTTTCTATTTATTGGGATGAATTGTGATTTTTTTAACTTGAATTTCATTATTACTATATACATGTGAAGGTAAAGACTAAAGCAAGTGGATTTTTGGTGCATATGTGAATGATGTGAGTATATATGCATGTGTGTGAATGAATGTGTAGAGAACTGAATATTATGAGTTATATTTTAACATGTGGATGACAATGGAATTGCATGTGTGTGAATGAATTATGTATTTGCACATGTGCATGAGAATCAAATAAAGTATGAATGAGCATGAAATTGTATGTGTGTGAATGAATTGTGTGGATGTTCTTTATATGTTTATTATTGCAGGCTTTGCAGATGACATGTTACTATGTTGAACACATGATGGAACTTGTTGTTCTAATGAATTGCATGTCATGCATCTTGTTGAAACTGGATTGCGGGTCTCCAGATCTATTATTAAAAAAACCAGACTTATGACATCGGTTGCCTAAAAATATTGACAATGTAGATCTACTTCGTCGGTTTTCTCAACAAAACCGATGACACAGCTATTCTTATCAGTTAAAGTTTAACTGATAAGGAAGTACAATAGCTTATGCAGACCGACGACAAAGGCCTTATGCTAACGTCGAATTTTTCCTTACACCTGACGACGCAAAGCTACATTGTAGGTGGTATAAGTAACATCAAAGCTTATAATTTCATAACAATCTTATAATGATTGCTAATGTCAGATTACATTGTAGTTTTATTGATTATAAATTGATAGAACACAACTATTATTACGTCGTTTTTATTTTCTATAGCAACTGACACTACATTTGAGTCTTCATTTGTTGCTTGTCCTAGAAACTGACAGAGAAGGGTTTTACTTAGTATGTCACTTCACTTAAGTGTCGATATATAACTGACGACTGGTGAAAATTATAAATACCTCTTAGACCTTGAAAATATCTTAATGACTATACTCTTCTTATATAGAACAATATTCATGACCCTCCTCATTGTTCGGACACCATACTTTTCTGGAGAGACAATTGGTCATTCATGTGGCGTCTTGAACTATGCCGCACAAGCATCCACATACAAGATATTGTCACAACATTAGGTTAGATGAAGATCTCTAACTTTTGACTTCAGCCAAACATAACTCTTCCAAGACGTGTCTTGAGAGACAACAATCAGTCCATTGACTTGATCAAGAACGACCTCACGAAATCTCACTGATAAACACATATCACCTAGGTGTGGGGGTAGATATACTGACAATAAAGCATACAATATCGTTTTGGCCTCAGGACATAACAATTTTTATGGCAGATCATTTTATACAATCAAATACCCTCACAAAATACAAATCCTTGTATGGCTTATCGATCATAATAAGCTATTCATTGTCGTAAAGCGCATGGAATGGGTTTTCACTGCCCCTTCATTTTCTATCTATATTTTGAGAACTCATATACTATATTCCACATTTTCATTCTGAGTTTCTACACACTCAAAGTTTTGAAACTTTTCTATATGTATCAACCACAAGACATTGACTATCTATAATATTTGATGAATAAATTAGCATCATGTACCATGTGGAACATTTGGATAGAATGTAACAACAGACTTTTTAGCAATGTATGGTGTAGCTCACACATGGTTATTACAAATATATATTCATCATACAATATTTGGCATGGTTCTTTGTTTCTTAGAAGATTCAAGCTCGTGTGCAAATGGACGGTGGCTGAAACGACATTCTCCTTCATATATTATGAAAATCCCCCTTCCTCATGACAGCTATCAACTTTGAGGCTAATGCTGACATGCTTCACTCCCCAATGGTCTTATAATATTCTTCTGATATCGTCGGATGTCACGTACTGTGTTATGTTTCCATCTACATGCTTGTATCGGCTTTATCCCTTTGGAGTGGGTTGTTTAAGGAGATCCTACCCGGCTAACAACCCCCCCCCCTCTTCCAACCTCCATGGGGGGGGGGGGGGCTTTATGGACTCATAGCTACTAGAATATCTTTAAGATGTTGTTTGGTTAGTTTTTTCTTATGAAGTCTATTTTTTTTCTTGGTTAGCATGATCGTGTTCGTGTATGTTATCTCATACACGCCTGATTGGCCTTTCTCTACTCGATATAATGGGTTTATCTTTAAAAAATGGTAAGAATGCCTCATGTGGCGAGCAACGAAACTCCATACTTTAGGTGATAAATGGTCAAAATAAACATATTTTACTAATATTATGATTGCACAATGAATAGAACACATGATATTTTCGATGAACTATATGAGTACTTGATATTAAGAAATTGTAGTCACTTACTCTAAACTTTATCAGGAAACAAACTCTACATTTATTTTCTAAATATGTGGAAACAAACAGCCTCCCTCAATGTTCATTCGGTAGCATAGATCGGCGCTCGTGTTTGTGTGCCCCAATGTCACTTTTAGGGATGTAAATGGGTAGCATAGAGTAAGGTAAATGTTATTGTATGTCCTTATGCGTGTCAAAGTTGCAAATAATGGGTAAAATAATTGCCTTTCCCTAAAAAAAATACCCTACCCTTATCCATACTTATTTATTCATAGAGTAAATGGATAGAAAAATGGCAGAAGCGGGTATCGAAACATAAAGATAGATGTAAAATATATTTAACAAATATTTAGTATGATATTCCCTACAATTAACACAAGTCATTCCTCAAGCTAATATTAAGTAGTGATATTTTATGTCAAGCGATATATACCCAAAATATTAGTATCTAATCCACATTCAGATCTATAGATAACGTCCAATTTGTTAGTATATATTTTTTTGTTGATAAACCTTTTCCTCTCTAGTATATGATTATAAAAATAGTTTATACAAGTAACGATTTAATTAAATTCATAGAGAGAAAAAAAGTTCATAGTCCACAAACATTACTGTGGACTATGCTTCATAATCCATAGTGTTAACCATGGAGTACGAAACAACTATGGATTATTGTCGTAGATTAGGTATCGGTAGATTATTCTCCATAATCCATGGTTAAACCCGTGGATTGGTAGAAAACAATGAATTATTTTTATTTTTATATCTCAATTAAAAGTCATATAGTCCACTGTGACAACCGTGGACTATTGTTCTTTTTATAATTTCATTAAATTTTATTGTCCATTATGAAAATTGTGGACTATTATTTTTTTTATTTTGAAACTTTACATTCGAATGTGAAAATCATGGACAACTTCATTTATATTTTAATTTGGTTTTCTGAAGAAGATATTTTGATCCCAATTAAATTATAAATATGCATCCTCATTCAAATAAGATCTCATACAAAAAGAAGTTGATACACCGTGATATTTATTCATGATGTACTCATCATATTAGATCGCACAATGTAATGTTTGTTTATTTGAAACAATTAAAAAATATAATACTTCATTCATGCTCTATTCAAATTTATGGGAATCATATTACTAGTGATCTCTATAATAAACAGATTTTGTAAATAATATTCATATATTTAAAACAAATAAAAACAAGATATCTCAATCTGTCTCGGACACATCTCTAGAAATTCTAAAAATATCATAATATTTCCATATAGATTCTGAACTTAAACATTACAACATGCTGAGTTTTAAGAATCTGGTGACATGGTATCACAGCAGTAGTAACTATAACAAAGTTGTATGATATTTTAGTCTCTTCCAGATCTTGTCTCTCAAAGTGTTCACTTCCTTCCCAAATATATTACATGATAGTCATACTCCTATAAAAATTAAAATATTCAAGTCAAGCATACATGACAACAAAATGCATTTTTCAACATTCATTTGTATAGATAATTTCGTGATAATTTTATAATTGTAAACAATATGCCATATAATTATTAACCACAAAAACTGTACCTCCCATGTGTTGTCTACCAATGTCAATTCTTGGAGTTGTGATACGCACGTGCCTCTTCTCATTTCCTAAAATCGATATAGTAAAAGTAAATAAACATCAATATCAATTATTTGATAACAAATATAACTTTATCACAAATATTATGCCTCCCATGTGTTGTCTACCATTATAATTTTTTAGAGTTGTGGTACACAAGCGCCTCTACTCATTTCCAAAATTTGACATAGTAGAAATATTACAAATTGTTTAATAAGAAATGTTATTTTTTACTTATATTTTACCTCCCATTTACTTTCTACCATGCTCATTCCATGTTAGAGTTGAGATATGCACTTTTCTCATTTCATTCACTAGAATTCATATAATGCAAGTAAATAAATATCAATATGAATTATTTGATAACAATCATATCATTATTGATAAGTTATATACCTCCCTTGTGATGTCCAATATGCTCATTCCCTGTAACTGGAGTTCAGTTATGCACTTTTCTCTTTTCATTTTCTAGAATTCATATAACACAAGTAAATAAACATTGATATGAATTATGTGATAATAATCATATCATTATGGATAAGTTTTATACCTCCCTTGTGATGTCTAATATGTTCATCCCTGTAACTGAAGTTGAGGTGCGCACTTTTCTCTTTTCATTCACTATAATTCATATAGTGGGAGCAAATAAATATCAATATAAATTATTTGATAACAACTATAGTATTATCAATAAGTTTTGTACCTCTCTTATGATGTCTAATATGCTCAATTCCTATAACTGGAGTTGAAGTACACACTTGCCTGTGTTCATTTCCTAGAGTTGAGTTATGCATTTCTCTTAGCTCATTCGCTATAATTTACATAACGCAAGTAAATAAACACATAGTCTATCCTTGTGTGGCATAACATACTTCTTAGAGAAAGTATTAAATTCTATAAAAGTACCTCTCATGTGTTGTGAGGTTTGTTCTAGGTCTGAATTTTGCTTTTGATAATTAACTTGTCCTTGATGATTCATTGGATATAATATTTTAAAAATAAAGAATACATCATTTATATATATATATATATATATCTAGTAGAAAAAGTCATTTTATTTGTAACAATTACCTCCACTTGATGGTCTATCTTGCCCAAGTCTTGTGAATTATGTCGATGCATTCACTTGTGTTTTGTCATTCCCTACATTTCATATAATAAAAATGAACATACATTGATATAACATACTTCTCTTAACTCTAAATAAGTACCTCTCATGTGTTGCAAGGTTTGCTCTAGGTTTTAATTTTTCTTTTAGGAATTAACTTGACCTTGACGATTCACTGGATATCACATTTGAGAATTAAAGAATACATCATCTCTATATATATAGTAGAAAAAGTCATTTTGTTTGTAACAATTACCTCCACTTGATCGTCTGTCTTTTCCATGTCTTGTGAATTATGTCGAGGCATTCACTTGTGTCTTTCCATTTCTTACATTTCATATAATGAAAATGAACATAAATTGATATAACATACTTTGTTTAACTCTAAAATAGTATCTCTCATGTGTTGTAAGGTTTGATCTAGGTCTGAATTTTGCTTTTGAGAATTAACTTGGCCTTGACGATTCACTAGATATCACATTTGAGAATTAAAGAATACATTATCTCTATATATCTAGTAGAAAAAGTCATTTTGTTTGTAACAATTACCTCCACTTGATCGTCTATCTTGACCAAGTCTTGCAAATTTTGTCGAGGCATTCACTTGTGTCTTGTCATTCCCTACATTTCATATAATTTAAAATGAACATACATTGATATAACATACTTCTTTTAACTCTAAATAAGTACCTATCATGTGTTGCAAGGTTTTCTCTAGGTCTAAATTTTTCTTTTGAGAATTAATTTGGCCTTGACGATTCATTGGATATCACATTTGAGAATTAAAGAATACATCATCTCTATATATCTAGTAGAAAAAGTCATTTTGTTTGAAAATGAAAATAAACATAAAACCTAAAATGTACTTTTTTGATTAAATATTATGCCTCCCATCTCAACTCTGACTTTCTGTGTGCAACTTGTTCTTTTTTGTTGGAACATTACCTAATGCAACACCTATTTCTTCAGTAGAAGCCTTACTTATTGGGTCAGTTTCCTTGATGATAGTGATCACAGAGATACACTTAGGAGGCATTTTCCTATAGGAAAAAAGGATAAACTAAGAGAATATACTTGAGTAATATGAAATAAGATATACATGATCAAATTGTATTAAAAGAAGGATAATTCTTACCATAAATTGACTATGCTTTCTTTTATTAGTAAATTCAGTTATAAAGTTTTTGTCTACTTGTTTCATTTCAGGATCTAGGTCTGATATCACCCAAAACTCTGTTTCGTCGTCTGACACATTGTCCACTAAAATTTGTTCATCTGATCTATTTGTATCAAAAGAGGCAACGTCAGTGGGAATGTCATATGTGTCTCTAGCAACCCAAGAGCAAACTACATTTAAATTTCCATCTTTAGGATCAGCAGAATAGAAAACTTGTTTTGCTTGTTTAGGGAATATAAAAGGCTCATCGTCAAATGCAAGCTTGGTTGTATCGACGATGGTGAAGTTAAGATAATTCCTTGTCACTCCAACTCGATCATCACTATCATACCACAAACACTTAAACATATAGTATGGATCTAAATGTTGGAACTTAACTTCATATATAGCCAATAAAACTCCATAATATAAGTTGTCATCCGGTCCAACAGTTGCAACACCACTATTTTGTGTTACATGACTGCACTCTATATATCTTTGTTCAAATTTGTATCCATTGACGTAATAACCATGATAAGAAAATGCTTTAATTGAAGGTCCTTCAGACAAATACTTAAGCCTTTCTAGAATATGTTGTTGATTCCTTGACTCTCTAACCTATTAAAAGTAAATAGGTTTAAGTAACCATATAGTACAATTATGTCTAAAGATAAAATTAAAAATACTTACATGATCTTTAGACCAACGCACAAAATTTCTACATTATTCTAATTTGATGTCATCTTCACACCATGAAGAATGTCTATATCTTAGGATGTTTGCATGATGCCTACGAAACAATAAAATACAGTTCTTGTAATTCTGCCATAAAATAAGAAGAATAAGAAGTAATTGAAATAATTCCTCAACTTACTTTATGTAATCATCGATAGCATCATCATTGAAAAGGATAAACCAGTGTGTTTGATGAATTTCATCCACATAAAGAGCAATAATTTGACTAGATGTCTATAAGTATGCTTGCATTATAGTGATGTGGAGAAATGATTCACTAAGTTTAACTAAGATCTTTGATAACGAATAGTTAATTCATTGTGATGTTTCTGCTGGAAATACTCGTTTTCTTTTGTCTGTTGTTTATGGTGTCAATGGTGATAGTGACAGATCTCTCTCCGTTGGAACTCTTTTAATGGGATCAGTGGTACCTCGGCTCCTTGGTATATCCTTGGTGATTTTAATGCAGTGTGGTTTAATCATGAGAAGATGGGTAAGCGTCCCCCTTCAAATAAAAGTATGGTTGATTTCAATTCTTCTCTAGCTGTCACTGACCTTTTGGAGGTTGTTTCTAAGGGGAATTTTTTTACTTGGGATAGTAGGAGCAGGAAAGGCATGAGTACATTTTCCAAGATTGATAGATGCTTCTATAATACCCACTTCATGTCCTTGTTCCCTTCTCTCTGGGTTGAAATTATTCCTATTTTCATCAGTGATCATTGTATGCAGGCTATTTATCTTAGTTCTACTAAAAGAAGACGAGCTCCTTTTAGATTCATTAATGTCTGGGTTAATCAATTGGGATTCAAAGATGTTGTCAAGAAGTCCTGGGATGATTTTCAAACTGAGGGTGCTCCTATTCTAAAACTATATAGGAAATTTAACTATCTTATCAGAGATCTGCTGAAATGGAACAAAGACTCAGTTGGAAACTTTTCTTCTATTGCTAGAGAATTGGAGATGAAAGCGGTAGAGGTTCAAAAACAAGTGGATGTTGACCCTAATAATCAATCTCTTCAGTTGGAGTTGGTGGAAGCTAGAAGGAGGGCGACGAAGGCCATCAATGAAGAGGAGAGTTTTATTAGACAGAAATCTAGAGTGCTTTGGTTAAGAGAAGGTAATAGGAATACCTCATTCTTCTATGCCTCACTAAAATCTAGGAGAATCCATAATAGTATCCACATCCTATATGATGATAATAAATCCTTTAAAGAACTAGAGTATATTACTAATCATATTGTTGAATATTATGTTGGGGTGTTTAATGCTACTCCTAATGATGTTTTCCATTGGGATGTTTCCTGGAAGATTCCTTCTATCTCTCTAACTCAATTTGAGGACTTGAGTAAATTGGTTTCGAGATAGGAAGTGGAGAATGTAGTCAAGAATTTCAATGGTGCTAAAGCACCTGGTCCTAATGGGCTTAACGGTTTCTTCTTTCAATCTTGTTGGGATATTATAGCTGATGATGTTGTTTCTGCTGTCCTAAAGCTCTTTGATTCGGGGAAAATGCTAGGTGAATGTAACATGTCTTTCATTACTCTTATTCGTAAAGTCTCGGGTGAAAAATGTTTGAAGGATTTCTGACCCATTTCATTATGTAATGTCATGTTTAAGATCATCATGAATGCTAGGTGAGTGTAATAGGTCTTTCATTACTCTTATTCCTAAGTCTCGAGTGCAAATTGTTTGAAGGATTTCGGACCCATTTCGTTATGTAATGTCGTCAAAATATCAGAAATAGCTTGGGCACTCTCCTCAGTGGCTTTAGAGAAGACCAGTAGGTCATCTGCAAAAATGATATGAGAAACACCTAAACAACTATATGCTTTTAAGGGGGCAAGACAATCACTCTTCACAACATGACTGAACATAGAAGACAACCCCTGCATAGCCATCACAAACAAATAAGGGGCTAAGGGGTCTTCTTGCCTTATCCTGTTACTAACATGAAAGGTCGAAGAGGGACTACCATTTATGAGAACTTGAAAGGATGCCGTCTAAAAACACACATCGATCCAATTCAACCAGCAAATAGGAAACCCCATGTTTCTTATAACAAAGAGGATGTAGTCTCTTCGAACAGAGTCGTAGTCCTTTGATAGATCCACATTAACACATAGGTTATTAGAACCAGCAGTAGAGAAGGAACTTAACATATCATTAGCTAGCAAAATCGCATCCCCTATAGCTCTGCCTTTGATGAAGGCCACCTGGTTCTTATCAATTAAGTCCAGATGAACTGTACTTAATTTGTTCGTCATAATCTTCGTGATGATCTTAAAAGTGGCGGGGTTAAAATTGAACTCATTGAAGAGTCAGTTATTCTTCATTAAAGGTGTGGAGAACAGTGATTGGCTCAGTGGCATTCTAAACATTGAACCTACTTCTCTTCTTGTTCGTTACTTGGGTCTTCCTTTATTCACAGGCAGACTTACGAAAGCTATGTGTGCCCCCATCCTTGACAAGATGAAGAAGAAGTTGGACTTTTGGAAAAGCAAGTTACTCTCCTTTTCAGGAAGAACAGAGCTAATTATTTCTACTCTGGCTTCATACCATATGTTCTGGTCTACATCCTTCCCCTTACCAAAGAGTGTTATTCTGGACATAGAGAAGATCATGTGTGACTTCCTCTGGAATGATATTAATGGACAAAGGCACATACACACAGTTTTGTGGGTCTCCATCTGCAAACCAAAGAAAGAAGGAGGCTTAGGGATTCATTTTGTGGAGGATTGGTCCAAAGATAGGATGTTGAAAAATCGTTGTGATGTTGCAAGTAATAAGGAATCTCTCTGGTCAAATGGGTCCATGAGAGATACATTCAACAAGATTCTATTTGGGCTGTGGAGAGTAAATCTAAGTCTTCACGACTATGGAAAAGGCTACTTAAGTATAGAATTTACTAAAGTTTCATGTTGATTTCCATGTAGGAGAGCGGAATTCCTTTCTGTTCTGGAGAGACCCTTGGCTCCCATTGAAAAAATCATTGGAGGAAGTCTGAGATCATCAGCTGATTCTGAGACTTGTTCATGGACATTACTACAAAGTGGAGTCCTATTTGGTGAATGGGAGTTGGAATTTTCCTAAAATAAGGTTGGATCTGGGGAAAAGATGTTCCAAGGAATTGATCTGCTTTTCTATGGAAATGCTTCTTGGTCAGATTGTCTACTACTATGTTTATGAAGAGGATTGGTGTTAATCTCGCTTCAAGATGTTGTCTTTGTAAGTCTACGGAGGAAGATCTTAACCACCTTCTTTTTAAGTGTGAGTTTTTCAGGGAACTTTGGTCGTTGTTCTCTACTATACATGGTTCTTTCTCGGCCAAGTTGGAGGATCTGTTGCACTTCCAAGGGGAAAAGAAGCTCCTTGCCATTTTCATCTTAAGTTAGATATGGAGGAGAGGAACTTTAGGACATTTGGTAGTTCTGAAAGGCTGTCTGGAAATATTTGGTCGAGTTGCTTAGTAGATGTGAAGAGTTTGTGCACATTTGTTTAGGTTTCCTTTGCCTTGTATAGCTTTTGTTCTGCTATTTTTTGTTTTCTTTTTTCTAGTTTGCCACCTTGGCAAATCCTGATACCTCACCTGTATATACCCCTTTACATACAATGAGAAGAGAAACAAGCCATTTTCATCAAAAAAAATATGGCCAGCTCCAATTGATCCATCATCATAGTCTGGATTCTATTTTTCTTTGGAATCTGAATCACATAGGTAACGGGAACAAAATGTACCCACTTCATCTCTTAAATAACCCTAAACAATTGAACCTTCTGGATTACTTTTGTTTCTCACATACTTCTTTAGAGTAAATAGATATCTCTCTATCGGATACATCCATCTAAATGGATTAGGACCACATATTTTAGTCTGAGTTGGAAGATGCACTAATAGGTGAACCAATACATAAGAAAATGTCAGAGGGAATATCTTCTCCAACTTGCACAGAATTAGAGGTATTACATGCTCAAGTTTTTCCATGTTTTGAACATCAATAGATTTAGCACACAATTGTTTAAAAACATGGATAATTCCATCAAAGCTTTCCCTACATGTTTTGAAGTAGTTTTCCACAAGGCTAGTACAAGTGATCGTTGCATTAGAATGTGATGATCATGATTTTTAGGCCCACAAGCTTCTTTTCATGAAGTTGAACTAACTGAGAGAAATTAGAAGAATATCCATCTGGCAATTTAAAATCTTTTAAAATTGTAAGAAAGATTTACTTCTCTTCAGGAGTTATTCTATAAGATGCAGGGGGTAACAACTTTTTCATTACTCGTTGCCTTCTTTATCCACAAGGATTTTCTAATCTTCAACCTATCCATGTCTAAAAAAGCATTGATGTTATCTTTACTTTTGCCATCATTATACAACAACTAACTCAATAAATTAGCAGATATATTTCTCTCAATATGCATTACATCCAAACTATGGCAAATTAACAACTTACTCCAGTATGGAAGTTCAAAAAATTTTCTTTTCTTGTTCCAACCAAGAGGAAATTGTTGTCTGACATTTGGTACATTGGATGTTTCCCTCCCAAATATAACATTATCAAAATAATCACATAGTTCTAAGATTTGTTGTCCAGAAAGAGAATTTGGTGCAAAATCAAGTTTAATAGTTCCATCGTAGTGTTGTGCATCATATCTCCATGGGTGTTCAATAGGAAGAAATCTTTTATGCCTCATGTATGCTAATTTACGAATAAATGGAAAATGAATGGATGACGTGTCAATGTGACATTCAGGACAGCCATAAGTTCTACTTGTTTTTTGACCAGACAACATCCTATATGCAGGGTAGTCACTTATGGTTCCTAAAAGAGCAGCCCGCATCCTAAAAATTTCACACTTTTCAACATCATAAGTATCAACACCCACTTTCCACAACAACTTCAGTTCATCAATCAGTTTCTGTAAACATACATCAATGTTTTTTTTCGGAAACTTTGGCCCATCGATTAGAAGAGGAATCATAAAATATGATTGTTTCATTACTAACCAAGGAGGCAGATTGTAATTCAAGATAATCACTGGCCAAATACTATGACTGACTCCATATACCATATTAAAAGGATTGAACCCATCAGTATATACTTCTAGTCTAACATTACGAGGTTCACTACTGAATTCAGATGTTTTTCATCAAAATCCTTCTAGAGTTCTGAATTCTGAGGATGACTCATCTTACTTGCGAGTGGTTTTGGGCTAGTATGATGATATGTCATCAAGTTAGTCATTTTTGTTGAATTGAACATCCTCTTCAATCTAAGAATAATGGAGATAGCGACAAACTTTTGCATGTATTTTGGAATCTAACTCTTTGTTAGGATTTGTTGGCTTCCATATCGATGTTTGACACCTTAAACACTCATCTAGATTGGCTTGATCGCCTCTATATAACATGCAGTCGTTTGGACAGGCATGTATCATCTTATTTTGTTAAACCTAAATAAGACATCAACTTGTTCATCTCATACCAAGTTTTGGGAAAGTTGTTGTGCACTGGAAATACCTTACAGAGTATTTGAAGAAGATCTGACATTGATTTGTTGGTCCGATTATTATCACACTTAATATTAAAAAGATTAGAGACAAAATGCAATCTTGAATATTTACAACCTTCATACACGGGTGTATTAGCTTGTTTCAAAACTTCTTCAAATTTTTCAGACTCGTGATCTAGACATGAAATGAAATTGTGTTCCATTTCATCAACATCTTTAATTATTGCATCAAAAATCATTTGATCCACATCATCATTTGACTCAAGTGGTGAAGTTCTAGTAGTTTGATCATGGTAAGAAAGTTCACCATGGTACACCCATAGAGTGTAACAAGGGGAAAAACCCATAGAGGATTAAATGCTCCCTAATTATGTTGTGTTCTTTATGGAACTTATTCTCACATTTCATACATGGACAAAGCATCATTATCGTCTTGACATTATTTGAAGCAAATGACATAAAGAAATCTATCCCCTGAATAAAACAATTATCTCGAGGACGATCAAATCTTTTTTTTTGGCTTTTACATCCAATTTCTATCCATAAAATATTGGTTGTCCATAGTTAAAGCCTAACATGCAAAGAAAATCATATTTTAGAAAGAGGTCAAATTGTATTGCCATAAATATTACTATCTTCCAAACAAATAAAATATTACAAAATCTCATACAAATATGGTGTTCATTTAAACAATATAATTACTTAGATTGATATTAAATACACACATCATCTTCATATTCTTTCTCAATATTTTTTGTGATGATAAGTTTTTATGTGATAGTAAAGCATTTTTATTGTTTGAACATTCACATAAACATAACATGCAACAAGACCCATAGTCAACTATAAAACACAAGTATGAATATAAAGTAACATGCAAAGCATAGGACAAAACCTGGAGGATAAACACAAGTGAGAATGTTTTGATTTATAAAGTCAAACAAATAACAAAGACATAATAAATAATTTTTGTATCTAACTATGAACAAATTTTACACACGAAAAAACATTACAGAACATATAAAAATAACAAGTGCAATAATATAACTAAGAATACTAAAGTTACACATTACTAACTCTTAGTAAAATTATATGGACATATATGAAGGTCATACATGAATATTGATCGATAAATATTAGTACATTATACTAAATATTTATGGTCGAAGATGGTGAACTTTGAATTAATTATTGTGGTTGATGTTAGTTGTACATTGCAAGAAGAACAAGTCAGAACACTCACAGAAAATGAAGCATGCGTCGGGACGTGTGCACTTATGAAAAGATTTTTCTCAAAAGTACACCAAGTATAAATTTACTTCCCAAATTTCTGGTTCCAATTAGTGCCCTGTTGTGAGTATACATAGTTAACAACTTATTAGGCTTACATAAATAAAATTATTAAATATTTTGCTCTAAATAGAAAATCATCATCCAATTATTTGAAACTATGGTCTAAACAGAGTCTTACAGTAGTGATGTGTGAAGATATAAACAAATCAATAATAAAGAGAAATCGTATACTTCCCAACATGACCAATCATTGTAAAAGTCAGTACATTATAAAAAAAATTGATTACTACAAGTAGGAACTAAAAATGGTTATGCATTTGGTGATTATTTACACTTGTGTAGAGGAGAAAAAGTACACCAGTCGCAGGAAAAGATGTATATTTTTTTCTATAAAAGTATTCTTTGTATTATATAAATCATTACAGAACACTAGAAAAACCCCTTTTACAGAGTTTGTCGACCGTTTTTTTACCGTAAACAATGTGTTTCGCTTTCGGACAATCCCAGACTAAATCTCTGTTCAGATCTGCCTCCTACCGTCTATCCTGCTCTCTGGCAGAGTTTGATCGCACCTGTCTGTGCTATTGCCGGCTGTCCACGCTAGTCCGTGTCCGGCCAACGTTTAGAGGTCAGCAATCACAACAAAACATCCTGTCGCACCTTTATCTATTTCAACTTCTGTTCTTATGCTTCACAGCCATATACTTTGACACGTGTTTGGTTGTTTAGAGTGTGTGATTAGGATAAATTTGCACAGGGACATTGACAAATTTTGCTTGGTAGCTAGCAAATACGATGCAACATAAATCTGAAAATGATATACAATAAATCTGCAGAACAGAACGAACTACTCACAACCCATCCTAGTTGCAGTGTTATGTTAGGTGAACAGGTTTTGGGCAGTTTGGTTTGTCAAAAAAACATGTGCTTCGGGAAGAAAACTATGGCAGCAACAGTATCTTATTTAATTGGTTATAAAGGATAACATGTTCTGCTTGACGCAATCTCAGTGATCCACGAGGACACAAACTCATGCGAACTCGCGAGAGTTTCAGATCTAATTAAAGTGTGATTGAGAAGTAAGTAAACTATTAATCAACATGATTTGTATTCATGTTTAACTAACACGTTGGTATATCCTTCAATTTTAATTGTATGTGAGGAGTATTTGGAAAATTGGGGTTTCCGCCATTGCTGATCTAGCAACTCTTATAGCAAACGTTGGTTGCAGTCAAGCCAACAGCAGATGGCGACAAAACAAGTACTCAATGGAAAACGAAGAACGTTTGCTACTGTCGACTTCAGGGATAAAAGTTAAAACGCAGTTCCACGCTTTTAGAAAATCATGTACCTAGTTGTAGAAAATCAACCATGAAGGACGTACTGCTGTGAGGAGTCACTCCGCGCCCAGTCTCCACGATCTCTGATGAGGGCCTCTGTCCAAAGAAGCCAACACTCTGTTGTCAAAACTTTTTGGAGCGCTTGAATGAAAAATTAGCGGAACCGTTTTGGGATTTGGAGGCAATTTAGGCGGGGGCAGATATTAGAGGGACTAACCGTGGACTAATCTTAATTATGAAAAACAGTCCAGAATAATCCTAAGTAACCGTGGACTATCCTAGAGACCGCGGTAGTGAATCAAACTATAGTAAAATTTAGATGCATAGACTAAAATTCTAAAGTATTAGCTTCAGCCATATAATTATGGGTAAATGGGTAAAGCATGTAGGGTAAAATTGTTCTCTTTTTACTATCATTTTTAGGCGTGGGTAAAGCAGGTAAAAAGTAAATGTAATATGAGTACAAGATCTGCTTACTCTTCCCTAGAGCATATGTGGACCTTAGTCCTAGCATGGTTTGTTGGATAGGTCACAGTCCGAGTTGCTAGATAGACCACCGGTCGAGAGGGTCCGTACCGGCCCAACAACACTGCGAAAGAGACCATTGCCCACATGAATATCCACTGGCCACAGCGTGCATGCAACACATAATACACACGACACTTCCTGCCTGTTAATTGGGTGTACTCGACCTAATCAATTATACAGGGCAGAAATGAGTCACGAGCAGATGCTAATCTCTGCACAGATTCGCTGAAATCCAGAATCCAGAACCCACCTTTTTTCAACGCCCCAAAAACGGCACACGTCCGAACACACAACGACCTCAGGACAGTCGCCAATAGCCCCCACAAAAGTTTACATTGCAAAAATGCTATATGTAACTGGAAATATTATCTTTAGCATAAAAGACGTTTAGAGGTCAGCAATCACAACAAAACATCCTCTCGCAAGAATGCTTGTTCAAGGAAATCGAACGGATAACATGATAATAAAATACCGGAAATACCTGATGACCTAAAGATTACCATCCGGCTTCAAAAGGAATATTGTAATTGGACTTCATAACTGGGCCAAAATCCTTAGACGCTTAAATCACCAAAATACAACCCAGCAAACCACAAGAACCACAAATGGAGTTTATATATTAATATATAAACAATACATTTATATATATTAAGATATTGACCAATTAGCACAAGACAGTAGTAGATAACCACATAGTTGTGTATATAGAGATATCTAATGTTATGTGTCAAAGTTAGGTATTTCTTGTTGTTTGCTTATAACAATATTACTTTCTCCCACATCAACGCATGAGTTTTTGTCCTTTTAATTCGTATCTACAATAAGCCAACAACTATATTACTTTCTCCCATTTTGTATCCATCGTGTGTTAAGTCAAAACACAATAGTTGATTGATTTCTTAGTATGATATTTAACATTAAAAAATGTACTTTCTCACATCAAAAAGCAACTAACAACTTATTTTGAACTACACATGTATATGAACATCCGAACCCACGGGATCGAATGTGAGTGCGCTATGGGTCTGCTTTCCTACCACATATTTAGAACATGTCTTTTTGACTCACGACTCCCGATAATCAATCCAACAACCTACTACCAAACCACCCATTTCCTAGTAGGTCTAGTTGCAATTAAGAGTAGAAGCTAAGCAATCACTAAACAGAGAAGGCTTCAAAATTTATACGATTGAACCTCACGAGCCATCTCGTAGCACAGAGTAGTAGCCAACTTCTCTTACAGAAGGGGAGAAGGGGGGAACGAGACTTGCAAAACATTTAACGAAAAAGCAATCGAGTGAGTCGTAAGGATACCAATTACCTTCGAGATTACCAGGGTTACAAGTACATACAGCATGCATAAAACAGCTGGTGATTAGTGAAATCCTCAGGCAAGCTGGAGTAAGTGATGTATTCGATTATCAATATGATATAAACTTAATACTACATGCCTGTTTAATACAAGGAAGATTGTACAGCACGTACCACTGCAAATATTACTGCAGCAGGCTGAGGCATCGGCAGGTCTCCTGTGCGAAATACACAATAATAAAAAGTAATACACTATTCATTGTGCAACGATGCTCAAAGCAGAGGAAATATCACTACGACTATCCACCAACTTTTACAAAGTGTAGAAAGAATAAATCCCTAATCATCTCCGTTTTCTTTTACATCCACGTCAAAACTGTATTCCTGATCACATCCCAAGTAAGAATCACACATGAAATACACCATGTATGACTTCATACCAGCACTAGGCGGGGCTGAGAAATCCAGCTTGACCTTGGCTTTCCGCTGCAAAACAACCCTCCTGATGGCAAGCAGCTGATTGCTGGTAGTATCACCGACAACCAGCCACCACCCTTCTTCCTTAGCTTTGGGGTATCTAGGGGCGTCTACAGGCCCTACTTCTGTGCGGCCTTCTAAATCTCGCTCTAGAGTTACCTGCAAAGTAATGCTTTCCCCTGCAATGATGCTGTCACTGTCTAGGACCTCATACACCATGTCTATGTTGGGGAACCGGTTGCAAAACCGAGCAATGTCAAGTAGTTGAGAATCAGACATCTGCAGCAGCTCACGCCTTTCATCATCCTCCATCTCCACAAGATCAAAAATAGACTCGATGTTTTTCCCAGGATTCTCTTGGCACCTCTTGGCCAAATCCTTAGTAAAGTGCGGCAGCTGTAAAAGGACGGAGTCACGGTCCCACATACCTTGAGTAACCATCTGGCTGAGCTCCATAGTGTTCAGAGCCAAACTGAGCCACCCATTGCTGGAAATGACATCAACCATTGCCTGTACCAGCCTCAGGGCAGAGAGCAGCACCTCTCGCTGGTCAGCTGCTAGGTTACCAACAACAGTGTGCCTTGAGAAGTGTGCTTGCAGCAGTGCATTTGCCTTGATATGCGGATCTGTCAACTTGGGACTCTCAAATGAAAACCGTTGATGATTAATAAGCTTTCTGATCAGTTCTTCTTCACCTGGTCGAATGGGAAGCTGAGCATACTCTGAAGCAGAAGAGAGGATTTCAAGAAGACCTTTGAGCTTGGTTTTTGTAGTCAGAGAGGAACTGAAACGCTCGATAGTCGTGTAGCTGATATAATAGTATGATGCTATTCTTCCCAGGTTTTGAGGAGAAAGATACATTTCATCTTCAATAGTCACACACTTGCTCGCTTCTAGATCATTTAGTGTGTTCTCTACCATATCAGAGAGGTGATCAGAAAGATGTCGGTGGCTGACACCCTGGAGATTATAGTAGTTGGGGTTCTTGGTAAGCCTCCTGTACATGAATGTCCAGGTGATATAGTCCACAGCATCTTGTTTGTTTTCAATCTCACCAACTACAACCTCAGCATTCAGATGGTCATGAAGGTAATGTTGGAGATGGCTTTCAACAGGAAATGCCTCGTACAAAAACTTCTTATAGTACTCTTTTCTTGGAGCATGGCAAAGGATGACACATTTTCCAGTGCTGTCAACAAGAGGCCTACTTGCATGCCCCATCATCTGCAGCAGATCCGTGATTGGATAGTCAGTATGAGCATTTTCACGGCCATCATAATATTGCGTTCCCATAACAACAACCAGATGAGCTGATAGAGGTGTTCCCCAACACATTGAGCTACTGGCCACACAAACCTGAACACACCCAGCACGAAATAGACGCAATACAACTTCCTGGTCCATATCAGTCAAACCTTCATGCAAATATGCAACACCATGCCTGAGGGTTACATTCAAGGTGGGTTCTTTAATCTGAGAGAGAAAAGTTTCTAATTCTTTCTCAGGTCGAAGCAGAAAAGGGGGCTCTTTTCCACTATCAGCACCAGAATACGTAACTAGGTCGAGTGCAGTCAAACGTGCATGCTTCCTAGTAGGAACAAATACAAGCGCAGGTTTGGCATTCTTTGTGTGTTGGACAATAGCAGTATATGTCGGTTTTGTCATTGCTTGCATCCTAGCTTCAAAATTTGCTATGTCAATGCCCTGAATATGTATTTCAAGAGGCACAGGACGTACACCAGGAGGGAAATTAAACAGACCATGTGAGGTGGCATCTATCCAGTCACCCAGATCCTTCGCATTTGCAAGCGAAGTAGAGAGTGCCACAATGCGTATCTTACTCTCAACACGGCTAGAGATGCGTCTCATTCTAGAAACTATCATCTCCAATATAGGGCCTCCTTGGCCACCAATCAAGTGGAGCTCATCTACAATGAAAAGACTAACTTGTTGAACATGCTTTCTCTGTTTCCATCTGCGTGAAAGAGCATCCCATTTCTCAGGTGTACTGATGACAATTTGACCTTTTTCTAAACGCTTCAAGTCGGTTGCTGTTTCCCCAGTTAACTCCACGACATTTAACCCCAAACCATCTCCAAATTTATATTTCCAATCATGCAGCCTTTCCTTTGCAAGGGCCTCAATAGGAGCTATGTATACAACACGCATGTTTTCGGGTCCTTTTTGGTGATTTCTTAAGAGAGCAAATTCAGCACAAATAGTCTTCCCACTGCCTGTTGGAGCAGCAACCAAAACATTGTCATCAGTGGTGTATAAAACTGTGAACACCTGTGTTTGTATAGGATTGAAATGTTTAAAATCTTTATACAACGCTTCGTAAGACTGATTTCTCAGGGCCGTTACTGGAAGAGGTTGCAGGTCCAGAAGTTCAGTTGGAGGTGGGTATTTCTCTGGTAAGATCAAATGTCTGAAGGAAACAGGCAAAATAGTTTGTGACCCAAGCCACTTGTCAGAAACCACGCGAATAAAATACTGTGGTGGAAGTGGCTCGTACATGGGCACTGTGAAATTAAGAAAGTGATCGTCCTCAATATATTGCTTCTTCAGCATGAAATACTCATGGTGAAGAATATACTCCCCATCATTGTCCTCAACGATAACCCAAAAGGGCTCGACATAGCCATGAACTTTGTCATCCCACTGGAAATCTGGGGTAATTGTCAATTCAAACCGCAGAATGGTACGAGTGATGGGTTGAACATGTGCAGCAAGATTTAACTTTGGCAACTGATGAATATTCTTGTAAAGCGGCCTACCCATCTTCGGATAACGGATAAGCTCCCCAAGCTCCTGCGCCGCGAGATCATAGTACCTTTCCCACGGCAAATCCTTCTTCTCTAGTTTCATCAAGATCTCCTTCGGTATGCCGGGAAATTGACGGAGAGGAGTCTGTACATTCCACATGCGCTTGTTAACCATCTTGCATAGAGACAAAGCCTTCTCAGCAAGCTGGGTCCAACCCCTTTTTAGCACTATCTCAAAAAGAGCACGTAAAAGACGCCCCGCACTCTACAAAGTTCCAGTGGAAAACATTAAAATAAACTTGCAGCAGTAAATTCATAGATCATTGATAAATACAACAAGGTTAAATATATTGAATGTATTAATATACCTGAGTAATGTAAACCATATCAGAAGTCAAAGATAGACCCTCCAGTTTGAGCTGTGAGATATACGCCTGTAACAGAACGTTGATCTTTGCACTAGGCTCTTCCAAGCTTTCTTTAACAGGGATAGGAACCCTTTCCAAAAGCTTAGCCAGCTCCATTTTTTCGTCCTGCCTAACAGAGACATATTTAAATTCTTCACTTAAGGAGAACAATCTGCAGAGTTCTATGTCACCCATTGTTGGCTTTAAATACTCGTTATATGTGGAGATCGTGCCATGCGTTATATAATAGTAGCTTGCAATTCTGCCAAGATCGGTAACCTGGAAATAGCCACTTTTTCTGTCATACTTGACCAAGTTATTCCTTTCCAAGATACTTGCAGCTGAATGCACCTGCATTAAAGAAATTACACATCAATAAATGCATTAGACAAAAAAAAGAACATAATATAATGCAAACTAGCAAGACAGAGGATAAGTAGAAGGCAGCTGCCATCATATGGAAACTATTCTTATATGATAGATATCTTAATTCAACTCGTCAAGGTTAGGCAGAATCAGTAAAGTGTAAATCTATTTGAAATTTATATATCGTTATACAATATGGATCAATAATTGTAGGGAAATCCAGATAGGTTTTTCTGAAATGGATGTCAAAGGAGTAAAAACAGGGGAGGAGACTTGGCTATAAATTGCAGATAATGTGAACTGATATATCATTGCCTAATAGGCTCATAACAATACCGTGTAGTAGCATTACAAGGTGTCACAATATTACCGTTTGGTAGCGTTGCAAAGTGTATCCCCACTGAGGTATTAACATATTAGCTACACAGTCAATGCACAGGTGAAAAGATAGCATTATCAATCTCATACAGGATTGAAGGCTGGTTTTGTTGGATTAAGTAATGAGGTTTCCTCAAAATCATCGGAAAAAAAAACAATTTCAGTGGGATCCGTTATGAAATCGTGCAATTGTGTCGACAAGATCACATCTATCAAAGTTTGGCTGAAAGAAGCTGGCCTAAAATATAATACTTATCATAGTTATCAGTGTAGATTTAAGGACTAGTGTCAATCTGAAAAGAAGTCAGCTAGATTCTAAGGCGTCAATCCAACAGGCTAAACAGGATATCTATTACATCTTGGGAGGATAGCTTGGGAAGCAAAATATGGGTTGGATCAGAATTTCGAGCTGGACATAGTACTGAACCAGACCATGGAACCAAACTGGACTGAACTGAATGGTTGAATTCAGTTCTAGGGAGGTAAAAGGTTTCGTTCAGTTTCAAACATTTTCAAACCAGTTTACAACATTCAGATTCATTCGGTGGCCACACCAAACAAGGAAGAAAATGTCCGACTTCGATGCCGTTATGCTGGCCACAGAAACAGAAATTTACCGAAATTTCGATGGAAATTTCGACAAATGCATTCCTACCGTTTCGACGGCAAAATCAACAAATTAACTTTATGAAATTTTACCAGAATTATCTACTACTGTAGATCTACTCAAATATGCAATAACATTTCATACTGGATATGTTGGGGTGAGGGGCTCCTCAAGTGTGCGTGAAGGGCCCTGAACTGTTTCGATGGGGATTTCGATGGAGAATTTTGATGTCATTTTTCAATGGTGAAATCAATGAATGAAGTCATTATAGTTTGCAAGCACAATGTATAAACTTAAAACACACAAAATTGTGCAAAAAATGCTCTAGGCAATCCATAGTACATCAAAAAGGAAGAAAAATTTTGATGGATAGTGCGTTTCGAAAGTGCATTTCAATGCTCGATGGCAGCCATCGGTATGGAAATAATTGTGGAAATTTCAAAAATTTTGTGGAAATTTTAAACTGTGCACCAAATCAATACATACATTTATTCATTTTTTTGCTATTCTTAGTTACATGTTTGCATTAGCTAAGACTATGTTCAACATATACATACAAATGATCATGTGGGTTGATATTCTCTTATTACTAGTGTAGATGCATAGTGTTACGTGTTGACAACTTTCCGTTATGGTTCATGATTTGTTGTTAATAATATTTACTTATGTGAGCCGGCTTGTTTTGATGGCCCTATAAAAATGTTAGTTAAAGGATTTGACCACAGAACGGCACACATCTTCACGAATATTGTAGTTTGTAGTAAAGCCACGGTTATCAAAACCAAACCGGACCGGCCGGTTGAACCACGAACCGGTCACTCTACCGGGTCGGACCCCTCCCAAAGCCGGAAATGAAGTTTGATCGGCATCAAACCGGTGAACCCACGAACCGGTCCGATTTTATCCAAACCGGTCGGTTCTCTCACTTAGCCAGTAAATGAATGTGTTGTTGCAGCTATTTTTTTATAATTAATATTGAATACTATATACATGTTCGTATATAAATGTCCATGAATAGAATAATATTTGTTATTTGGTCTGTTTATCAAATAATTGTGACCAGTTGTGCTATTCTTCATGTTTCATAACTTTTGCAGGGATATTTTATATGAGTATCGAAGACATTTATAAAAGTTTAAACTATTAGTGATGCCATGCTGACGTCACCGGTTGAACCGGTCAGAGACCACTGGTTGAAGCAGTGAACCGGGAACCGGAGGCCTCACCGGTTCGCTGACCGGTTTTGAGTTTGAAAACCTTGAGTAAAGCAGTTTTAAAACCAAAGAAACCGCATAAATAGTGGTTCAATTTTATTTGAGTTTTATAATAATTCTGTGTGAAAGTTTTCAAACTGAGATGATAGATACATTTAGCACTTGATAGTGGTGAATCGAACCATAGCGAACTATGTCCACCCCTAGATCGTATCAGTAGGCAATTCAAGAAATTGAAAGAATTAAGTGAAGTGGCAAGTAAAATAAAAGAAGCAGAACAATCTGCTAATCCAAACACTAAAGCCCGAAACTCATTAAGAACGGTTTTGTAAAAATCCATTCTTTCACGTCAATATGGGCCACAACCTTTAACTAACTTCATAATGAAGAGTACTTAGCAATTTAGGCTAATAACAGAATGGGACAACTTTTACATAACAATTTAGGTTAATAATAGAATGGAACAACTTTTACATAAAATGGCAATTTATGTTTCGCCTGCTTTCCTAATCCACCCACCCCCTCTCCATAAGCTGGGCATCTAGGGTCGAGCCGTTGTGGTCAATCGCCCTCCTCTACCAGCCACAGTTGCCCTCCTCTCCCACCCTGTCATAACTGCCTGTCTAGGAAGCACAAAACTCCAAAACAAGTGTCATACATGTACTGAACATTTGACACCTGTGATCCTTGGCTACGGTTGTATATATTTGTACACACCTCCAATTTTGTCCAACATTTTTTTTCTTTTTTATAGTTGGACACATCCCAGATGCCCACTGGACACTTGTTGAATACGGCCCAACCATTTTAAGCCCACACCAAGAATAAAGCAAGCTGATTTTCATGCCTGCATTTCAATCTCTCAACTCTTACATCTACTCTTGGCCTCGCGCCTTCATCAACTATAGGTGCCAAATTGATCAGTTGCATTAAAAGGTCAAAGTCTCAAAGATCAGCCTTTAATCCTTATTTATTCTGATAAATGTGTTTCACACAGCCTCATATCTTAATTATAAACAGTGAGTATATCTCACCTTTCGTCAATGTTTTTGTGAACTTAACTTACTCGTTGCTACCTGAAAATTTGTTTTAAAAATGTATTAAAATCGATTCGGACATCCATTTTTCATCAATACATTTATGAAATCATATACACTATGATATTTCAAATAGACCAGCAAGTTGCTCATTGAACATCCATGTAATAGATCTTGAGGTCATGCAGGAGACTGTATGAAGCCTAACAATACTATCTACTCTATACAATACATGACAGGGGAGTCATATATACTTAGTAGTCTTATTACATGATTGGGCATTATACATTAAATATGGACAGACTTCCTTTTTGTAACATGGACAAATGAAATGGTCTCTCCTATGGATATTATTCTTTAATGTTGTTGTAGTTATATACATTTACCAATTGTTTTTTGAGTTAATCGAACTTGGTATGAGATCGCCTTATTTTGCATTTCTTATGTACACATACAAATACATATACATATATTATAATGTGGATACATACATACATATATATCTATATATGCTTGCTAAATATTTTAAACTTTCAAAAGGTATGCCCATTTTCTCGAGGAGAGGAATTAGAAATGGCTCGACTGAAAGGAGAGGTACGGAGTGACTCAAACAATAGTGGCGGTATGCTCTCTTGAGCGAAAGCTGCCGGAAAAGACGGAAGGACTCCGCCGTGGGAGGCGATGCACGGAATGGCCCGCCCGTCCGCAATTATGTATCAATCATTCTGTTTGTGTCCTATATTTTCTAACATCGTCGTATCACACGTGTCCTATATTTTCTAAAATCGCCATATTCTGTGTATGTGCCCAATATTTTCTAAAATCACCCTATCTTCTGTCATGTCCATGTCCGAATCCATGCTTCTTAGCCGCCATTGATCTCAACCAGTCATTCCCCCTCTAATTACCACGTGTCCTATATTTTCTAACATCGTCGTATCACACGTGTCCTATATTTTCTAAAATCGCCATATTCTGTGTATGTGCCCAATATTTTCTAAAATCACCCTATCTTCTGTCATGTCCATGTCCGAATCCATGCTTCTTAGCCGCCATTGATCTCAACCAGTCATTCCCCCTCTAATTACCACTTCCCCCACCAGCTAGTACCACCTCCCCCACCAACACCTGGACCCAACTGGCCGGATTGTACTCTCTCTCTCTCACACACAGCATAAGTTGAGTATGCACATTAGAAGATTAACTAGGGCATTAATTATTACAGAAGTAAAGTAAGATGTTCCCATCAAAAAGGGGCCATTAAATCTAGGTAAGTTTCAATGAGAAGTAACACGAGAAGGAATTTCCAAAAGAATTGAGACAATATTAGTAAAACATTAAACAACGATTCTTGCCATAATAAATCATGAGTATCACAACAAACATATGCATGTAGATATATTGGACTAAAGTAACTATAGTAGGGCCATGACACCACTTAGTCATTGGCCTAAGTAAAATGGGTGGAAAAGCACACCCTAGGAGGAAAAGCACGCCTCTGTATATATAAGGGTAGAAATGCATACCCTAACGGTTACGCATAAGAGTCTATGATAGTTAAACTTAGTCGAATTATCTAACATGCATAAATAGAGTGGCAAGATACATCTTTCACAGATATATTTGGCATGATTTAAGCCCAATAGTAGGTGGGATCATTGACCCAATTCAACATGATAATAGTAATTTTAGAAGAATAACAATAAGTCCAATTGAGAGTATATGATTTGTTCAACAAATGTAAAAAGAGCAAGTATTTCAAAAGTTGTCGCATTATGGGAAAATTTAGTCATAGTAATCCTAGATGGAAATCTAATCCTAAATATCTCAAATTGAACAACCAATTGATTCTAAGCCAAATAGTAATGTATATTCCACTACCTTGTAGACCTCTCAACACCAATGCTTGGAGACTTTGAATAGTGAATTTCGCCCCTAGAAATAGGGCTAACCATGACGATAAGGTATGTACTCCCCCTATTTTTAATTGGGCATTTTATGACTCAATTTTCCCATAATGAGGCAAATTCTTGACATACTCTTTTGTTCCACTTGTTGACATATCATTCTTTTGAGATTATTATTTACAGGTTGAATTGGGTCAATGACCTTACATGCTATTGTGCTTATGTTGTGACACATATGTATGTTGAATAATGCATCTTGCCACACTATATTATGCATGGTAGATAATTTGACTAGCTAACTATCGTAGACGCTTATGCGTAACTATTAGGGTGTGCTTTTTTACCCGGGGTATGCTTTTCTACCCTTATATATAGAGAGGCGTGCTTTTCTACCTATGGGTGTGCTTTTATACCCAATATATATTTAGGCCAACGACTCAGTGGTGGCACGACCCTACTATAGTTAATCTAGTCCAATATATCTACATGCAAATAAATGTTGTAATGTGATGATTGATTGTGGCAAGGTTTGTTGTTTAATGAATTACTTATACTGCCTCATTCTTTTAGAAATTCCTTCTTTTGTTAAATCTCATTGAAACTTAGCTAGCTTTAATGGCTCCCTCTTTGATGGGAACATCTTACTTTGCTTTTGAGATAAATAATGGCCTAGTTAATTCTCTAATGTACATACTCAGTTTTTGCTGACGCGTACTCTTTTGTTTCCTATTTTTCTAGGTGTTCCATCCACCCAGGTGTAGGTGCTTTAGGGACCGACACTCGAGATGATTGTTAGCTCATTGGTGAACTTAAGGACAACTTGAGATAGACTTGTTACCCTCTGCATATGGGCTTGTGTATATAGATGGAATCTTTTCATTTTATCTATCACCCTAAGGGTGAGAAAGTTATGTACATACAAATATTTTGTAACTTTGTAATAGTTATGTTTTCCGCTGCTTAAATATTTCATGGCTCATGTTTGTACCATTGAGTGGGCCCACTATCGGGTCCCACTCCTTACAAAATGCTCTCTCTCTCTCCCCCTCTCCCCACTGCCATGGCAGCTGCAAACAACAGCAGCAGTCACTCTGAAAAGAAGCATGTCTCTCTAGAGATCCAAACTCTCTTAAGAGTGGCACAGGCTGCATCAGCACACCATGCATAGCATATAATGCTCTCTAGAAATCAACATTGCCAAAGCATACCGCTCTTTCGGAAGAGAGAACGACACGCTATATCTTATGAGCAAACAGAAAACCATCCAGTGAATAAACCAATCTGCACTATATCAACGCATTCTAGAAGAGAAAGGTTTGTCCTATTAGTTAGCATCTTGGTGGTGATAAATTCATATAAGAAGCTAAACAGCTATTGAGGCTAGTCAATGTAAAATTCCAGTGTTTTACATCAGTCTCCTTCAAAGTTGAGCATCCAAGTCTAGTTTAAGCACTTCATAGTTGATCGTTGATCGTTGATAAGTCATGATAAAATCTCTTTCAGTGTCGCACATCTCTCCAGCAATAGCTCTCAACTACAAATAAAAGTACAAGGAGATATGTCCGGCCTAAGAGTTGAACTCTCTGTCATGTCCAATATGACAGCCCATTCAATCGTCTGTAGAACAGAAGGAACTATCAAAACCTTCACACTGGAAAAAGAGCCATCGTAACCCATTTAGGAAGCCATCAATAACATCATATAATAACCTAATGTGACTTTTCAATAGTAGCTTAGCTTCCCTAGAAGAGAGTGCCTCCATTGTTGATCTTCTGAACCTTTGCTCGTTCTACCGTAGATCTTTTGCTCCCAGTTTATGATTACAGTAGGGTTGTGCTTATGTGATCCCAGTATTAATTTTAGTGCTTACCTGTAGTATTGCAATTAACTAGTGCCATTCATAACAAAACTGTATCAAACTTAAGGATTTATGGTTTCAATTGTTAAATGAGTTTTAAAAACCAAACATTGCAATTCATTGTTCAACTCCAAGGAAGCATGGACACGTTTCTAGACACAAACACTGACACAGACATGGGACACGGCATTTTATGAGGGGATTTTTTCAACATATACATCTATGTGGGGTATGGTGTATGTATTGGGATACTTTTTAACCAGATTCATGTATCTATGTATGTATAATCATATATACATATGTTTTTATGTGTCATTGTGTGTACAATGCAAAGTAGAGAAAGAGAACAAAGATGTGTTTCTTCTGTAAATGTGGTAGATTCCATAATAGATAAAAGTTTTATTATTACTTGTTTAATCAACTTTTTAGACTAATGTGATTCTTTTTGACAGATTTGTTTGCAACTTTGATTAGATCTTAGCATGTTGCATTTTCTCAACAAGAAGACATAAACAATAGCTGTATATTCAACATTTGTGCTCTGAAATAGGCCATTGCAGCAGCTGCTGCTGCATTGATGTGTCCAGGAAGTGTCCGGGCCAGGTCCAGTTGTGTCCAGAGTGTAGAAAACGACCAAAATGGACTGGACATGTCCCAGCTGTGTCCAAAATGATTTGGGCCGTGTCCGGAAAGTGTCCGTCCGTGTCCAAAATGTGTCCGACACGGACGTGGGAGCTGTCTAGAAGTGTATGTGCTTCCTAATTTAGCTTAAATCAAAGAACTCATTATTGATGTGGTTAAATTCCTTGTAAGTTGCATCCTTTGTAGTTGCATTTTATTAATTGTCTGTCTTTATTTCTAAATGAACTGTGCTTGAAGTGATTCAAGCTTGAGTAGTTTCATAGCCAAACTGCCTTAATTGGGAGATTGCTTTACCGAGTATAAGATAGCAAAGAACAAGGTATCGATGCTGTTTGGACGGCATGAAAATAAGCACATATTTGATATTGGTACGACAACGAAAACATTGACAGATGTGATATTGGTTGTTTCAAGTAGACCCTAAAATGAAAGATTTTAATCATGAAATTTTACAGGTAAAATCTCTACATCAAATAACCATCTTTTGCAATAATATTGTATATTTTATGGGTGTGACAATACCAACACAGTGTTTTCAAAATCATGCTAAGCGACTGCTTAAGCGGCACAAGATCCTGGCCAATTAAAACGTACCTCAGGCAGTTATTGAGCGGATTTAGGTTAAGTGGCCGCCTTTAGCCCGCTTTGGCCACCTTTTCCTGATTTTTCTTCACTTTTTCCGGCTTTTTCGTGTCATATATTTTATACTCAGTAACATTAACGTAAGTAATGTGTGAGTATATAGTTATACGCTTATATTAGAAGAATATAAATGTGTAGTTAGCTTCTGATTCAATATATTCTTGGCTACAAACTTAATATAGCTAGTTAGCTATTTTATATTAACAATCTGCCATTAATCAGGTGATTTGATGTGGATTGCTGAATTTATTAACTCTTTATTGTTGCTACTTAGTATTAATTTTATATGAATACAGAGATTTAACCTAGGAAGCACGGATACGGATACGTATCCGATACGGGTACGGGTACGGGGATACGGCAATTTTCGAAAATATAGGATACGGGTACGTCATGGATACGGCAATTTTCTAATATTCATTTTAACATTTTTAAAAATAACCAATAAATTTATTTTAAAAATAGATGAAGACAATCAAATTTCATTCAAAAATCACAATATTTCTAAAGAAAATGGAAACCAATACCATAATATCAAACAATGATTTAAAACGGGGTCTTTCATTCATATTAATGTGAGACAAAAGTTACAAAAAGACATGATAATATCATATTCTAAACCTTTCACATTTCATGTATCATGTAATGTTGTGTTGTAAAGTGAGTTGTGTCATCTGTGATACCAAACTATCTTCTGTCATGTATGGCTAGCTACTATGAAGCACAAACATAGATACAGAAATGAATACGGGTACGGAACGGGGATACGACAATTTTTGAAATATAAGATACAGGTACATGGATACAACAATTTTTCTAATGTTTATTTTAAAATTTTAATAGAAAATACCAATTTCATTCTCAAATCACAATACAATAGGGGGAATCTAGAGTTGGAAGTCACACGATTTTGGGATTTTGAGGGATTACACGAGTGGGGTGTTGTCTTGGCTGCTAAATGGGTTGGTTGTATCATCACTGCATTGAGGTCATATCTTGCTAATAAAAAAAGGAATACGACTGAAGAAGTATTTGGTATGTATTAGAGAGTATCTAGGGAGTATTAGTATCAGATATGCATTCAGTACTGATAGGACACCTATTTTGGAGTATCGGTGCTTGGAAGTTTTTTAAAAAGTGAAATCCCAAAAAACAAAGGAGGTACAAACAATAAAGAGAAGAAGGAAGATTGTATTTCGCAAGAGGAATGGTAACTAACCTTGAACTACTTCAAGGAAGCAACTGTGACAGCCTTGCTGCAAACTATTACTTAGCAGAGAGGGTTGAGACATGAGTTGGTGTCAAATGCTTATCAAGCAACGTCATGCCCAATTTTTTTTTCTAGTTTTTACCGACTGGGTACGGCTTGGATACGGATGGATACGGATTAGGAATATGATATCTGATACGTATCCAGGAATATCCATGGAGTATTGGTATCCAATACGTATCGGATACGGGTACGGCATCTGTTTTGGAGTATCCGCGCTTCATAGGATTTAACCATATAAAACATTCACAATTCATAATAATAAAATGTATCTCAAGCGGCTACTGAGCGGATTTGGGTTAAAAGCGGCCGCCTTTAGCCTGCTTTGGCGCTTTTTCCC
Source organism: Alisma plantago-aquatica (assembly GCA_963693085.1). Taxonomy (NCBI): domain Eukaryota; kingdom Viridiplantae; phylum Streptophyta; class Magnoliopsida; order Alismatales; family Alismataceae; genus Alisma; species Alisma plantago-aquatica. Next base: position 72,540,197 of record OY856412.1, on the reverse strand, counting down.
ATCTTTTTCCCCACTTTTTCCCATCATATATTTTATGCCCAATAACATTAACGTCAGTAAAATGTACCTCAGGCGGCTACTGAGCGGATTTGGGTTAAAAGCGATCGCCTTTAGCCTGCTTTGGTCGCTTTTTCCCCATCCTTTTCCCCTGGCATATATTTTATACCCAATAACATTAACGTCAATAATGTGATTTGATATTTCTACAACTATATACTTAATACTCCTATACTAAATGAATATGAATGCATAAGTAGTTGTTGATTTAATATATTCTTAGCTACTGATTTAATATAGCTGGTTAGCTATTTTATATTAACAATCTGGCATTGATCAAGTGATTTGTGGTAGACGCTTGAATTTATTAACTCTTTATCGTTGTTACTTAGTATTAATTTCATAAGGAATACATATGTTTAACCACGTAAAAAATTCACAATTCATAATATGATTTAAGAATGTGGATAGATTGTTAAAATAATTAAAAAATTAAGCATTCGCTTTTTTAAAAAAAGCGCCCACTTAATCGCCAGCCTGGCGATTATTTGGCTACAAGGCCTTGTCCGCTCGCTTCCCGCTTTGCTCTTTTTAAGACATTGCCAACACTAATGCAACATATCCTGTCATAATTCCATAGTTAACCGTGCTTAGATGAGACATATTGAATTTGCACCCTTTCTTCATTCTTTTTGTAACCCCGCTTGTGTTTTGTATAACTTGTGCAAATGTAGCTGATCCCAAGACTAGGTAAAGGAGGAGAGTTGGTGTTGTTAACAACCACCCATAAAATTTTCACCTTTTTATTATATAGATCCTTACAAGAACATATGCAGGCACAGCGACATTTGATTGTGGCATCAAATAAGGGTTTCCACAACTTGTACAAATGTGGGTAAAGAAGCTAGTCCCACTGCATCATTGTCTAGAGCTGACAAAATTTTTGCAAAGGCAGCATTTTTGGCTGAGGCAGAAAGACAAGCAAGTACAAGAAGGACAAAAGTGGGATCTTGAAATACAGACTCCTTGATAAGAATGTCTTAGGAGATTAGTGGATATCATGATCAAAAGAAAAGTCAAGTAGCTTTCTTTGAAAGAAACCATGTAGACAAGGAACAATGCAGAAAAAATGGGTGAGACAGGGTACAAATTTTGGCATACATGTATTGAACTATTAATCAATATAAAAATGGTATGAAAATCATAGTTGATGAGATGTTGAAGGATGCCGCTATCAAGATCATAGGGATTGTGATAACAAACATGTTCTTGGGAAAAGATTATTTATATTAATAGGGCTTACGGAACTCCGCCTATGTTTTCATATTTTGTGCAAATGTAGCCAGTCACAAGCCCGGGTAAAGGAGGGTTGGTGGTAGGTTGACAGCCAGCCATAAAAACTTCGTCACTCTTTCTATGACATGGATCCTTATAAAAAATTCGTTGGAGCGTCCCTACCTAGCGACGCGCTGCATTGGCACCCGGGTGCAGTGATAAATATGCAAGGGGTTTCGACACAACGACCTCCGATTGTGTTGAAGGACAAACAAGGGTTTCCACATCTTGGACGGGTGTGGGTAAAGAAGCTAGTCCCGCTGCATCATCGCTCGGATGTAGTGAAAAATCTACAAGGGTTTCCACATCTTGGACGAGTGTGGGTAAAGAAGCTAGTCCTATCGCATCATTGCCCTATGTAGTGAAAAATGTGCAACGGCAACATTTTTGACAAAGGCGGGTAAAGAAGCAAGTCCAAGAAAAAAAGGTTTAGAGTTGGATCTTGGAATATTGGCTCTTTGACACTTTGACGGAAAAATCTTTGGAGATAGTAGATACCATGATCAGAAGAAAAGTCAATATAGTTTGCTTACAGGAAACTAAGTGTACGGGGAACGTTGTAGAGAGATTGGAGACACAGGATACAAAACCTGGTATACATGCATTGATAAACATAGAAATGGCGTAGGTATTATTGTTGATAAGATGTTGAAGGATGATGTTGTCAAGATCATTACAATGGGTGATAGAATCATAGCTATCAAGGTCGTTCTTGGGGGAAAGATTTTTAACATTATTAGCGCTTATGCCCCCCAAGTTGGCCTTCGCGAGGAGGCTAAGAAGGATTTTTAGGATAACATGGATGAATTGATGCAAGGAATACCGACAGAGGAGAAGATCATTATTGGGAGTGATTTAAATGGCCATGTGGGAAGTAGCAACGGTGGATATGAGAGAGTTCATGGTGGTATTGGATATGGCAGCAGAAACGGAGGAGAGAGGATATTCGATTTTGCAGTTGCATACGAAATGATTTTGACAAACACCCATTTCAAGAAAAGAGAATCTCACAAGATTACTTTCAAGAGTGGGCACAGTTGTAGCCAAACCGATTACCTCCATACAAGGCGGGAGGATCGTAAAGTATGCAAGGACTATAAAGTGATTCTTGGCGAAGAACTCATGACCCAACAAAGGTTGGTGGTTTTGGATATTAACATGAAGATCAATAAAGGCAAGCATAATAAAAATCAAGATAGCAGGATCAAGTGGTGGAATCTTAAAGGAGAAAAGAAATTGACCTTTCATGATAAACTCATCAAGGAGGGAACTTGAAACTTAGTATGATCTCTGATGTCAACACCATGTGGCATAACATGAACTCTTACATAACAAAAATTGTCGGAGAGGTTTTGGGGGAGTCCAAAGGTTGTGGGCCTCCACAAAAAGAGACTTGGTTGTGGAATGATGAAGTACAGAAGGCTATTAAACTGAAAAGGGAGATCTATAGAAGCTTGCCCAAATCTCGAGATGATGCAATGTTCCAGAGATACAAGCAAGCAAAGAAAGAAGCGAAAAAGGTTGTTCAAGAGGCAAGGTCTAAATACTCTGATGATATTTATAAGAAGTTGGACACTAGAGAAGGGGAGAAAGATATATATAAAATGGCTCGTATAAGAGAAAGGAAAGGAAGAGACTTGAGTCTGAGTAAAATGCATCAAGAATGAAGATGGTAGAGTGCTGGTAAAGGACGATGATATCAAGAACCAATGGAGAAATTACTTTCATAAGCTTTTCAATGGAGATACTGTAAATAATGTTAGAGACTCGTGTGACAGGGATACAAGAGATATCATTTACACACGATGAGTTTCACATTTTGAGGTCAAGAATGCCTTGAAAAAGATGAAAACGAGAAAGGCATGCGGACCAGACAGTATTCCCATTGATGTATGGAAGAGTATGGGGGATGAAGAAGTTATGTGGTTAACAAATTTATTTAACAAGATCATGAAGACAAAGAAGATGCGGGACGAATGGAGAAATAGTACTATAGTCCCCATCTACAAGAACAAAGGTGAAGTTCAGAGCTGCACAAACTACAGAGGTATCAAGTTGATGAGTCGCACAATGAAGCTTTGGGAGAGGATTATTGAGCACAGGCTAAGATCTATAACGCAGATATCAAACAACCAATTTGGTTTCATGCCTGGTAGATCAACAACAGATGTTATTTTTCTGATAAGGAGGCTTATGGAGAAGTATAGGGAAAGAAAAAGAGATTTTCACATGGCTTTTATCGATTTGGAAAAGGCTTATGATCGAGTACCCAGAGAAGTGTTGTGGATGGTTTTGAGGAAAAACGGTGTGCCAATCCAATACATTGACTTGATTAGAGACATGTATGCTAGCTCTACTGCAAGTGCGAAGACTCCTGGAGGCTGGAGGTGAGACACCAACATTTCCCATCACAGTTAGGGTACACCAAGGATCCACACTCGGCCCATATATGTTCGTTCTTGTTATGGATGAGTTGACAAAGAATGTTCAGGATGATGTTCCTTGGTGTATGTTATTTGCGGATGATATTGTATTGATTGACGAAACCAATGAAAGAGATATCGACGATATCGTCGATATATCGACCGGTATACCGATATCGACGGCATCGGTCATCGGTTCACACAAACGTATCGTTGGGATTGCAAATATCGGTATACCGATGGTATACCGCCAAATATCGACAAATACCGCCAAATACCGCCAAATATCGACAAATATCGCCAAATTTCGACGAAATGTACTGATATACCGACAGAAATACCGATTTTTTGTGTGCTTGAGTCAGTTTTTGTTGTTTGAGAGGAGGAAATGTTGGAGCAAAGGGATCTCGACAACTAGGGCTCAGATAAGTCTAATCTAAGGTATGCCTTTATGTTTTCTACCATTTCTCTCATTTACACCATCTATCTCAATTAAATGTAAATTCATACCAAAATGCCTTAAATTGGCAAAGATCTCACCATCTGCTTTTTTATGTCCTCCTGATTGTATGTGTTCTTAGATCCACAACACTTTCTCATAATCTACATTATAATCATAGTTATACCTAAATAATTCACAAAATATCAGTATAATTTGCTATCATTTTTAGTAGTAAGCTAATTTGTATACATATGTTCTTCTTACTAGTATTTTTATCATACAAAGTAAGAAAATGTACTACTTCGCAACATAACAAACAAATATTGTAAAAAATATAGATTTTGTAATTTTCTAGTCTTATATTTGTTGATATATGACACTTGCTACATATATCGCACAACATGGACATGGTTGACATATTAACTACACTTTTATATTATCGCATCCCCACGATATGCATATAATGGGCATGGTAATAATGGCTTTTATACTTATCCCTCTATTGTGCATAATCCATGGAGAATCTCACTAAGATCATGTGGTGGTACAAACAACAGCGGAGAAAAGGTGTCACAATAGTGATGGTGCTTAACTTCCTTGACAATCATGAAGTTAATTGTCAAAGTCACACATTGAAGAAGAGCAATAGAAAGCCCTTGTGTATATTTTCTTTCAGAATCTAATATGATGCATATGGAGACATAGTACTGTAAAATTCTAAAACATATCGTGTTTAATTACATAATACGAATGAGTATTATACACTTATATAGTATTGTACATGACGTGTCTGAGCAACACGTAACTTCATATCAACAAACTTACATAATGTACATGTCATGGGAGCAATATGTCAACCATATCAACTCAATCTTGTATGGATAATCAGTGTGTAACTCGACATGCAATTGATATGAGTTAGTAAGTTACCATGTTATTCATGTGTTGTAAATTGGATATTATTGCATAAGTGTGTGTGTTTATGTTTATGGATTGTGCTAGTAAAATTCCAAATCTTAATTGTACACGTGTCTGAGCAACATGTAACTTCATATCACCAACCTTAATGTACATGTCAGGGGAACAATAAGTCAACCATATCAACTCAATCTTGTATGGATAATCAGTGTGTAACTCGACATACAACTGATATGAGTTAGTAAGTTACTATGTTATTCATGTGTTGTAAATTGGATATTATTGCATAAGTATGAGTGTTTGTGTTTATGGATTGTGCTAGTAAATTTCCAAATCTTAATTCCAATATTTTGTCATCGAAATCCTTCATCGAAATCTGCAGAAAACAGGACAGGTTCCCTACCTCCCACATGATGGACAACCCCCCCCAACATACCCAATATAGAATTTTATTGCATAAAACGTTGCATCTAGGTGTTGAGACCACACCTGTAAAATTTCATGATTTAATTCATTCATTTTGGCGTCGGCATGGCCAGGATTGCATCTGTCGATATTTCCGTCGGTATACCTGTAAATATCTATACCCAAGCTGTCGAAACAACGTCGGTATCGGTCATTTAATTCCTTGGACGAAACTAAAGATGGTTTGAATGATAAAGTTGAACTTTGGAGAAAGACACTGGAATCAAATGGTTTGATGATTAGTAGGAGCAAAACTGAGTATATGCATTGCAATTTCAACCAATCTCGAAGTGTGAATGGCGGAGCTAAGTTGGATGGAGTAGATATACCAAAATGTGATAAATTTCGTTACTTTGGCTCTATCATTCAAACAGATGGCGATGTCCAAAATGACGTTTGTCATAGGATAATTGCAGGATGGTTGAAATGGAGGAGTGCAATTGGAGTATTATGTGATCGGAAGATCCCTCTCAGATTAAAAAGCAAGTTTTATAAAACTGTTATACAGCCAGCCATGCTGTATGGGAGTGAATGTTGGGCGGTGAAGAAACAAGGACTCAACAAGATGAACGTGGCTGAAATGTGTATGTTGAGATGGATGTGTGGGAAGACAAGAAAAGATCGCTTGAGAAATGACTATATCAGGAATAAAGTGGGGGTAGCGAGCATTGGGAACAAGTTGCGCGAGGGCCAACTCAAATGGTATGGACATGTGCAACGCAGACCGACTAATGCGCCGATACGAAGCAATACTATTGAGGCAAGCACAAATAATAGAAGAAGAGGAAGGCCTAAATTAACATGGGAAGAGCTTATAAAGAGAGATTTTGAATCTCTACATCTCAACCAGAATATGACCCGTGATAGAGCTGAATGGAAAAGAAGGATCCATGTAAGAAAAGGAAGGCCTAAATTAACATGGGAAGAACTTATAAAGAGAGATTTTGAATCTCTACATCTCAACCAGAATATGACCCATGATAGAGCTGAATGGAAAAGAAGGATCCATGTAGCCGACCCCAACATAGTTGGGATTGAGGCTTAGTTGATGATGATGATGATGATGATGATGATGATGATGATGATAGGCGGGCCTACGAACCCCAGATTGGCCTTAGCGAGGAGGCTAAGAAGGATTTTGGAATACCACGGATGAGCTGAAGCAAGGAATATTGATAGAAGAATAAATCATTTTAGGAGTGGCTTAAATGAGTATGTGGGAGCATGGTACTAAACATCCTCAACATCTGGTAATTAATCCTCGATGTTACATATGCCTACGTCTATCGATGTCAAAACTTGGTAAATTTCCACGCCTATTAATGTATGGAAGAGTACCGAGAATGACAGCATGCAGGCTTCAGTATTCATATTGATGTATAAGAAGAGTCTGGGGAATGAAGGAATCATGTGGTTAATGACTTTCTTCGATAAGATTATGAAGACCAAAAAAATTGATGAGTGGAGAAACGAGTAACATTGTCTGCAGATGTTTAGTTGCACAAACCAAAGGAATCAAGCTGATGACTCATACTATGAAGCTTTGGGACTTGGGGGAGGATTATTGAACAAAGGCTAAAATTTATAAGGCAAATATAAGACAACTAGGTTGATTACATGCCTAGAAGATCCACAACATATTTTTTTGGATAAGGAGGCTTATAGAGAAGAGAAGTACATAGAAAACAAAAGAGATCCTCATATGATTTTTATTGAATTGAGTGATCGAGCACCTAAGAAACTATGTTGGGAGTTTTGGAGAAAACAAGTGTGCCAATCCAACACATCCACTTAGTATGTGACTGGTTTCTCGTAACTTATCATCATCTAAGCCTTAGTCCCAACCATGTTGGGTTTGACTGTATGGATCCTTCGTTTCCATTTTAGCTCTATCATGGTTCATATTTTGATCGAGATGTAAAGATTCAAAATCTCTCTATATAAATTCTTTCCATGTTAATTTAGGTCTTCCTCTTCTTCTATTAATTGTGCTCGACTCTATACCATTGCTTCGTATATAGGCGCATTAGTCGGTCTATGTTGCACACGTCCATACCATTTGCGTCGGCCCTCGCCACTCCCACTTTTTTCCCGATATAGTCATTTCTTAAAATGATCTTTTCTGGTCTTCCCACATCCACATCCACCTCAGCATTCACATTTCGGCCACATTCATCTTGTTGAGATCTTGTTTCTTCACTGCGCAACATTCATTTGTTGAGACCTTGTTTCTTCACCGCCAAACTTGGTTTGACGTAACTAGTCAAAAATTTATGAACTCTAAGTCTTTTATATAGCTTTCATGATTGGTTTTACGTAAATAGGGAGCTTGTGTTCCGACATACAAATACAGTTTTTGAGTTCCCTCTCAAAAAAAGTTGAAAACAATTTCTGGACTATAAAACATTTATGACTAGATGGTATTGGGGCGGATATAATTGGTTGTGAAGATCATAACTACATTGTGGTCAAATATTATACACCATAATCTCACAATGGTAAAACATTATGCACGATAATTGTGCCATTTCAATGCAATTTTCAAAATTGAAAACATATCTACACCATGAAAAAGAACTGCACCGCACGAGATTACAAAAAAATGTTGTTCAAGTAACATGAAATGGAAAAAAACATAGTTCAATTATCGTTGCATGTAAAAATAACAGTTTTTGGTGTACCAAATAACGAACCAACACTAATATGTACATACATGTGAAATTAGATATCATTACATTGTACATATAAATGAACCAAAAATTGGCATGCAATTTTCAACCACGACATTTTTACTAAAATCATACATGACCACTACCTAAGGTTATTGGGAAAAATTGATTATAAACTGACATTATTTCTTCTTTATTTCTAGATTCACAGACAAATCACATAAAAGTGAATGGAATTAACTTATGACTTACACCAAATCAACTGGAGCCTTAGTGAATTTCAAAAAAAAAATTACAGCCTTAGTGAAAGACGTAAGATAGCTCAACTACAAGTGTTAGCACTCTTGGAAGAGAGACAACATGGTTTCCTAACATTGTTAAGGTACATCAAGGATCGACATTGAGCCAATATCTATTTGTTCTTATTATAGAAGAGTTAAAAAACATGTTTAGGATGATACATCTTGATGTATATCATATGTTGGGTGCATATTATTTGTTGATAAAATTGTGTTGATTGATAAACAAAAGAAAGATTGAATGATAATGTTAAACATTAGATAAATGAATTGGAATGTAATGGATCTAAGATGAGTAAAGCAAGAGTGAATATATGCATTGCAATTTTAACCAATCCAAATTTGTAAAAATGGTTGGGCCAAGTGAATGGAGTGGATGTTTAAGATCATGTTTGTCACTTAAATGGTTGTTCAACATCTCAATTAACATCAACTTATATATAGCATTAATCAAGCTTAAAGTTTTGTATTAACAAGAAGCTTCCAATTACGATAAAGCGATCTAATAAAGAAAAGACACCCAATGTGGTAAGAGTTCTAATGATTTGCAAGGGAAGAAAAAAATTGGCACGAGTCACATGACAAATAATATTATAGCCAGGACATACATCTATTCAAAAAACTATATACAGAGGATATGATTGTGATTTCATTTTTCAAACACATTTAAACAATATCATGGTCGAGCTTGCACATAATATTTTAATAATGAGCTTGCTTTCTAATACAAATGCTTCTTGCACGCATATTTATATGCCTTCATACTAATGATTGGTATAATCAACTTCAATTGCAAAGCAATTCCCAATGCAATTAGTTATATGTGTTGAACCAATAAGTCATACGGTTTCTGGTGAATACAATCGCCATAGAGATAGATTCATTTCTCTGGGCACGAGTAGGGATGAAGAAGTGGGAGATCAACGGTATCACGTGAATGCTTGTTTAATGAGCTACTCATCTCGTCGATCGCCTCGTCTACTAATCCCCGCTTGATGTGAGAGAAAAGAAATGTAGGGAGGCACAGTCAAAAGCAAGCATAAGTTGTAGTCTAGATCATTTTCAGTGGACGTCAAAAATCGAACCCTACTATAAATTGGAAAGTTTAGGGAAAATTAGGGAACTCAACTTCCTAACTTACAGGGAAGCATCATTCACCTCCTAACAAACAAACCCTTAGCGAGTAGAGAGGACAAGAGAACAAAACTGCTTGCTTGCTCCAATCATAGTTGTTGAGGTGGCGCCCAGACAAGAGAACAAAACTACCTACTTGTTCCAATCATAGTTGTTGAGGCGGCCGCCTGGGCGCCACCAAGTCGATCGGTCGCCCATGGGGAGTCCGCCAGCTTCACGCTTAGCCACAGAAGCTTTTTGGGTATCTGCTTGGGCCAATTGGGCGGTAGACCTATCAAACTAGGTCAAAACCCGCGGGCACCCATGGGTCGATCCGTTTAAGTTGGGTTTGGGTGATGAAATTTGCCATCCGCTAGAAATTACCCAAACCCATACCCACATGTTTATTTAGCTGGTTTCGCGGGTGGCCCGCGGGTAACCCGCTTAACTGAAGTACTTATATAAAAATAAATATAGTGACGCACTAGTACTTAGAACAAATAAAATGATCTACTACTAACAATTAATTGTTAAGG